>CM038681.1:109229473-109582619 GCA_021605205.1 Aegilops longissima | reverse complement strand
AGCGGTGGGCGCCAAGAGTTCATAGCGAAGAAATCAAGAAATTAGAAGCGGCGGGGCTTATCGGAGGAGTTCTCCATCCACGTGGTTGGCCAATCCGGTAGTGATGCATAAGGCTAATGGGAAATGGAGACGTGTATTGACTTCACTTATGTTAATAAAGCTTGTCCCAAAGACCCATTTCCTTGTCGCGTGTCGACCAGATTGTTGACTCCACGGTTGGATGTGATCTGCTTCGTTTCTTGATGCATATTGAGGATATCATCAGATCTTCATGGCGAGAAGAGGATGAAGACAAAACGCGTTCATTACACCATGTGGCACGTCTTTGCTTTATCACGGATGCCTTTCGGTTTGAAGAATGCTGGTTCAACCTTTGCAAGGGTAGTCCATGATGCCTTTGAACCACAGATACACATAAATGTAGAAGCATACATGGATGACATAGTGGTCAAGAGCAAGGACAAAGCAACTCTGGTTCAAGATTTGGATGAAACATTTGCAAATCTGCGCAAGATCAACCTCAAGCTCAACCCCGAGAAGTGCGTGTTTGGAGTCCCTTCCGGCAAGATTCTCGGGTTCTTTGTGTCTCGGCGGGAATTGAAGCCAATCCGACAAGATCAAGGCCATTGAGCAGATCGAAGCACCAAAGCGCGTCAAGGATGTCGGGAGGCTTGCGGTTGCGTGGCTGCTCTCGGCGAGGTTTATCTCTAAGTCTGTTGAGCGCCCCGCCATTTTCAAAATTTTGAAAAAGGCAGGTCAATGAAATGGACTCCGGCGGAGGCTGCGCTGCGGGACTTGAAGAGATACTGTCCTCCGCTCCATAGATTTGTCGCACCTAGGCCACAAGAGAAGTTCTTTGCTGTATATAGCAGCGACCAATCAAGTGGTTAGTGCTGCGTTAGTAGCAGAGAGGGAGGCGGATGATGAGGCCGGCAACCGAGGCAGCGCATCCAGCGACAAGCAAGGGGCTTCGCCGTCGAGCTCTGGTCCCGACAAGGACGGATCAGCGCAGGGTTGCGACAAGATACAGAAGAAGATGGTGCAGCGCCCGGTCTATTTTGTCAGTTCCCTTTGCAGGGGGCTAGATCAAGGTACCCTGGTGTGCAAAAGCTGCTTTTCGGCCTCCTCATGGCCTCGAAAGCTGCGCCACTACTTCCAAGCACGAGATAGCAGTTGTCACTCGCTTTCCGCTGAAGAGGATATTCAAAATCCGAAGCAACAGCAGAATCGTCAGTGAGCCTTTGGAATTGTCAAGCTTTGGTCTCAAATTTGAAAGCACTTCAACTATCCAGAGCAGAGCATTGGCGGAATTCATAGCTGAGTGGACGCCAGCGCAAGATGAAGAAATCCCGAGACGAGCATCCCGTCAAGGAGGCAAATAAAGAGTGGCTGATGTACTTTGATGGTGCCTTCTCGCTGCAAAGCGCCCGGTGCGGCGTCTTGCTTATCGCACCGACCGGAGAGCACCTCAAGTACATAGTCCGGATGCACTTTCCCAAGGAACAAGCAACAAATAATACTACTGAGTATGAAGGTTTGCTTGCGGCCTCGGGATTGTGGTAGATCTTGGGATCAAGAAGCTCATTGTCAGGGGGGACTCGCAGCTTGTCGTCCGCCAAGTAAATAAAGATTATCAGAGTCCGTTGATGGAAGCCTACGTTGATGAAGTGAGGAAGCTGGAAGAGCACTTTGAAGGCCTGCAAATGGAACACGTCCCAAGAGATCAGAATTATATAGCTGACGGCCTCTCTAAATGTTCCGCACTTAAGTTACCTGTGGAACCAGGGATTTTTGTGCTCAAGCTAACTCAGCCAACCGTAACACCATCAGCGAGAGAGCAAGAAGAGAAAATTGGTTTCGGCGACTACTTTCGGCGAGCTCCACTGAAGCCGCCGCCAAGAAGGTCCCTAAAACCAGCGTAAGTATCAGCGAGGAGCAGTATGCTCCGGCAAACCATCGGTTTGTATCGTTGAAGCAAGCGCTCCCGACAAGCCGCTCCGCAAGCTTGCGGAGATCATCAACTCCGGCAGACCCACGAGTTCTTGACGCAGAAGCTGATGTTCCGCGATGATAGAAGAGCCTTTAGTCCTTGTTGTCGAGCCACAAGCTCCGGCATGGGCACAACAAATCGTCCATTTCCTTGAGACGGAGAACTTCCGAAGAGCAAGAAGAAGCGGAAAAAGTAGCCCGGCAGTCAAGTATGTACCAGTTTGTTGACAACATTCTGTACAGAAGAAGGCTCAACAGTGTGAAATTGAAGTGTATTTGCCGGGAAGATGGACAGAAGCTGTTGGCAGATATACATGGAGGCATATGTGGTCACCACATTGGCGCAAGAGCGCTTGCCGCCAAAGCTTTCCGGCAAGGTTTCTTCTGGCCAGAAGCCCTCCAGGATGCAACTGCACAAGTAACTAAGTGTGAAGCGTGCCAGTTCCATTCCAAACAGATACACCGACCAGCTCAAGCTCTCCAGACGATCCCTTTATCCTGGCCTTCTCGGTGCAGGGCTCGACATCCTCGGCCCTTTCCCCGAGCTGTCGGGGCTTTGAGTACTTATGCGTTGCGATCGACAAGTTCACAAAGTGGCCGAAGTGGAACCGATGAGGAAGGTGACAGCACGGTCAGCGGCCAAGTTCTTCAGTCAATTGTTTGCCGCTTTGGGATTCCTAACAGAATCATCACCGACAAGCGGCACAGTTCATGAGCCGCACCTTCATGCGATGCGCCCAAGATCTTGGCGCCAAGATCTTCTTTGCTTCATTGCTCATCCAGAAGCAATGGTCAAGCAGAGAGAGCAAACGCTGAAGTGCTGCGAGGACTCAAGACCAGAACTTTCAACAAGCTGTGCAAGTGCGGAAGAAACTGGATCGAGGAGCTGCCGGTGGTTCTTTGGTCGATCAGGACGACGCCAAATCGAGCCACTGGCCAGACACCTTTCGCTCTAGTCTATGGAGTAGAGGCAGTTCTCCCCACGGAACTCGTGTACGGGTCACCTCGAGTGCTCGCTTATGATGAGCTTGAGCAAGAGCAGCTGCGACAAGATGACGCTGCTCCTCGAGGAAAAGCGTCTTGAGCTCTTTGACGAGCTGCTCGTTACCAGCAAGCTTTTGCGTCGCTACCATAGCCGCAAAGTTAATGCCGAAGCTTGAGGAAGGCGACCTTGTTCTTGGCGCGTTCAATCCGCCAAGAATTCCAACAAGTTGGCCTTGAGTGGGAAGGCCCTTATCGGGTGAAGCGAGTCACTAGGCCCGGCGCTGTCCGCTCGAGACGAAGATGGCGCTCGGTGAGCAATTCTTGGAATATAGAACATCTTCGCAAGTTTTACCCATAAAGCGCTGATTGCCGGAACCTTTTCCGGCAACCACCCCTTTAATACAAGTCTTGCCGCTGTTGCATGTAATCCTTTGTACAAAGCGAGGCGCGAGACCCAGCATCGATAAAAGCCTATGTGTTGCGCACAACTTGTCAATACATGCCCTCACAATCATATATGCATGTGTTTACTAACATCTTGTGCAGCATCCACACCGATGGCGATAACGAGCCACTAAGCTCCATAACTTTATTTTCTCTTCTTTCTTCTCAAACAAGAAGAAGGGTCATCCACCCACAAGTTAACCGGGGAGGAGAAGATAATAGTGTGGGCCTCAAGCGTCGCTCGAGGCTGTAAGCCTTGCTGGAAAATGGACAACGAAGCTAAGTTGCTAAGTTTAAGCGACCAGTTTTAAATTTTAAGTTATCTTCCTCGAGCGATAGTACTTTGTATTGAAAACCTGTGCGTGGAGGAACCAACTTCGCGACTAGCTTGCGCCTTACTTTGTTTCGAGTCCACTCAACAACAAAGCGTGCTGCAACTAGTTGCGACAAGGTTGCTTGTCGGGGCGACATCGCCAGAGAGCTGTTGAAGTCCGCACTCAGCGCTCGCGGCAAGGGTGTTAAATCTTGACAAGTTCTCCTAAAAGCGTAGGGTATGAACATACAAGGAAGAAATCGAGTAAAGGAAATAACATTTGCATTCGATGGCGTAAGATAGTGTATATTACATAATAACTTGTCGCGCGTCGATGGACTTTTACCTAAACATGATCTGCAGCGACAAGAGAAAAAATAGACTTGGCGGCCTAGTCCGCTTGTCGCCCTCGAGCCTCTTAACTCCGCTCACCCCTGTCACAATGGGTGCAACAAGGAGCCTTCAGCGTGTCAACATCGGGCGGATGGGCAGGGACTTGAGACTTTGGTGAAGTCGGCCTTTGGGTTGCGGAAGGCCACCTTACAGAGAACCTCGGCGCAGACTTGGCGTGATTCCTCCGCCAGCTTGCTTGGGACCTCTTCCGGAGCCGTTGGATCCCGCCAACACGCCTTTGAAGAATAGGCTGAGCTTGGCTGGGTTGGAGGTTCTCGTCGATGGAGTATCAAGATCCGTCATCCCCAACTCCATCAGCTCATTATGGATGTCGGCGGTGTCCACAAGACCTTACATCCGATGCATTATGCTGTCTGAAGATTATTCTAGGTGGTCACAACATTCGACAGCAGCTCCTCGGTGGCCTTGATCTTTTCCAGCAGGCCCTTTTCCCGATCCTTGACGCCATTCAACGTCTCCGTCAGGGTGGTCAGCTTCAGCTCCAAATCCGCTTTGACCTCCTTGGCGGCATCGATCTCCTTGATCTTTTCAGCAAAACGACCCTGCAGCTCGCCGAGGGTGTAAGCATCCTTCTCACGCTCGCGCTTCAACCCGGCGACCTCCTCGACACTCTTCTGGAGGGTAGACTCCAGCTGAGCCACCCTCGTCTCCAATTCCCTCTTGGCGGCCTCGGCAGCCGCAGCGGCATCCTTTGCCTCCTGAAGTGGCCCGCTGATCGTTTGCTCGCGCGCGGCGAGATCTTCCTCAAAGCTGTCGAGGTTGATCTTCCGCTGCGCCAGCTCACCTTCTCGCGCGGAAAGCTTCTCGCCGGCAAGCCTCTGCTGCTCTTCGACCTCGCCCTTCTCCAAGATGAAGGCCGTGCGCTCCTCAGCAAGCTGCTCCCGCGCCTCCGCTATATCCCGGAGAGTTTCTTTGTTGGTGCGCGGAGCTCTTCATGCGCTTCTCAAGTCAGCTCCGCCCTCGCGACAAGCGCCTCCACTGGACTCCAGTTTGGCTTGTCGGGCGCGGTAGAGCGACAACAACTTCCTTAGCAGCTGCTCCTCCTCGGACTTGCCGTTGCTGCTGCTTGGGACATCAACCAGCGACAGCCGGCGGAGGCAAGCAGCTCGCGTCGAAAGTCTCCCCCTCGACCGGGCGCCCTTGAGCTTGATGCCCGGGAGCTTGATAAAGACACCCTCGCCGGCCTTGGTAGGCACCGGGCTGGGGCTCTTGAATCAGTCTTGGCGTCGGTGGCGGGAGGATCGATGGTCGGTGTGGCGTCTGGCGCTCCTGCGGACTCGGGGCCGTCGGTCTGATCACCGAGTTCCTCCCAGCCTCTCGCCAAGCAGCCTCGGCGGCCTCCCTGCCGGCGGGCCTGTCAGCGCCAGCCTCCTCCTCCATGTTGGCGGCGTCGACATTGTCGCCACGAGCGTCTTCCTCACCGGCGGCCTCAGTCTCCATTGGGTCTCCGGCAGGTGGATCTAATGGTCAGGAGAAGAAAGCGCAGGTCAAGCAGATATTCGAAAGAGAAGAACAGAAAAAGAAAGAACCCAAGGGAAATTATCAAACAAGAAAATCACCTGCAATGGGATCTGTTGCCACGGTCTCTACTACCGGAGGGTCGTCGGCGCTGGTCCTTGTCGGGGAAGCTCCCCTTGGCGGAGAGGCCTCCCTTGCCGGAGAGCGCTCCCTTGGCAGAGAGTTTTCCCTTGGCGGCGTAGTTGAAGCAAGCAGAACTTCGGGAGTGGCCTCCGGAGCTTCCCGATGAGGCTGCTCTGCTCCTACACAATTCGACAAATCAGGTATCGATGTGGAGCTTACCCAAGCATGCCCAACCGTGAGAAGTATACCAAACACTTACGGCTGGGGGCTGTCTTTGGGGCTGCTCTGTTGAAGGGTTGCGGGTCCGGCAAGGAGTCTCAGGCGTGCCCCACAGCCATGCAGAGTCATCTCGAGGCAGCGACCACCGGCGTCTTGGCCCTCTTGGAGCCCTCGAGCTAATGTCACGAAGAAGAAGGTTGAGTGAAGCCGATCAATTACAAAGATAAAACAATAAGTTAGAAGATTACAAGCAGCGGCGACAGGATCTTACTCTTCCTCCTCTTCCTCGGGCTGAGGCGGAGAGATCAAACTATCTTTCGGTGACGGATTGGGGGAGAAGACTCCCTCGGCGCTTGGCATGCGAGGCGCGACTCCGAAGACCCTGCACCCGTCGCTGTGGTGAGTGAGGTGCTCCCGCAGCAGCAGTACTTGCATGGCCGGAGGCGCGTCCAGACGGGCGAGGCGGCTGCTGGACCATAAACCGCCCGTCACTTCTCGATCTTGAGGCGTCTCCTTGGCGGGTGCCAGGGCCCCTCTTGCGGCAAGCTACTTGACGGCGGAGGAGAGGCGTCTCCGGCAGGCTCGCTCGGTTCGTTATCGGGCTCGGGCTGCTCCTCCTCACCGACGAATTCTTCTCGGTCGGCAAGGCTTACCGCCTCAGCCCTCTCTGCCTCCTCGACAGTAAACCCAGACGCGCCGGCGGCAGCAGCCTCTGCAGCCTCCTCCAACCTCGTGGTGATGCGCGCCATCTCCTGCTCAGTGGTGTCGCGAGTGAGCCGCCTCTGCTTGTCGGCGCGGATCGGCACTTCACTTAAGTTGTCGAAGAACTGCTGCACTATGTCATCGGCAGGCTCTGCCAAGTTGGAATGATCCCATGGGAATCGCTGGCGGCATTATCGCGGATCTTTGTCAGCGGCAATTGTTGCACAAGGGCACAACTCCCCTCGGCAACATGCACCATCCGGGGTTATCCGCTTCAGGCTTGAACAGCTCCCGCAGCATGCCATCAAGCTCCAAGGTGGTTGTAACACCCTGGATGTAAACTTCCCCTTTTGGGCAATATATCAATTTGGCCTCATCCAAGTCTTGTGGGTTTTTGTCATGCTTGGCTTCATGTTGTTTGGTTATGTTGGTTTTTTTTCTTTTCTTTGTTTTGCTCCTTTTGCCATATTGCATTTGTGCCTCTGGTCATCTTGCATTCCCTTCTTATCATGTCATTTGGTTGTGGTTTTCCCTTGCATGTCATGTGGTTGCATGTGCCATTCCTATTTGCATTACCATCTCCTCCTTCCTCTACTTCTTTCTTTTCCAAGTGCCATATATTTCCTTTCTATATTAATGTTCATCTTCTCCCTGAAAATCTTGCTCTTTGCACTAAACCTCTCTGCCCAAAAACCTCCTCATTTGAAGTTGTTATGGTCAGGTTCAAAAATGGCACAAGTTTGAAATATTTCCAAACTTGCATTATTTTTCTACCTCTAAAAATGTCCATTACAATTTATTAACATTGTGGAGAATTCCAGGAGTGTGGGAATATTTTCCTTTCACTAAAAAATCTTTTAATTTCTCCCTGTGCTTTCTTTTCTCTCCCTTTTTATTTTTAAAAGGAGAAGAAAAGAGAGAGCAGCAGCAGCAGTGGCAGCCCAGCTAACCTCTCCACCTGGGCCCCGGCCACTCCATGCCGGCCCAGCTCCCCTCAGCCCGCGGCCCAGTGAGAGAGCGCGCCAGCCCGCACGCTTTCCCTCTCCCTGCCTTCGCGCACCCATCTCCGCGCGTACCCCCGCTAGCCTCCGTCCACGTGGATGCGCCGGTCCCGCCTGGCAGCGTCAGCCCTGTGCTTCGCACCCACCTTTTCCCTCTTCCTCTCTCCATCGCCATGGGGACCCGAGCACGAGGGCGTGAGCTCGCCTCGTCGCCTAGCCCTACTTATCCCCTCTCGCGTGGGCAAACCGCACCCTAGGGTTCCCTCTCCCTCTCGCCCGCCGCCAGTAAGAAACCACCCGATTCGCCGCCCGCTTTCGTTCCAGCGATCCGCAGGCGTGGCCTCGTCGCCGCGCGCTCTCCGGCCACCACGACCAGCGGCCTTGTCCATCTCCTCCTCGTCGTCGTCTTCGCCCACGGCGTCGACACTGAGCCCGAGCGCCAAGTTCGTCGGCGCCCTGCCGGTCTTCTTCTCGGACAGGTTCCGCGAAAATTCAGAGCTCGATCTCATCGCCGTCAGCCCGTCTCCGTCGCCCGATCTCGTGTCCTAGGGTAAGGAGGTATACCCACTTCCTCCTGCTCCTTCCTGCGTGCGTTGGATCTCCGTGAGTGTAGGGTCCGGTCCTTGTTCGTGTCGCGCCGGGCGTGCTCGGCGTGGTTGTAGTTTTGGAGTTTCAGAGTAGTGCAACCGCAAGTGTATGCCGCTAGCCCGCGCCGGGCTTGCCCCTCAAGATCGTGGCGCCCCTAAATGCGTGCCGTCGTGTCAAGGGCACGAGCCACCGTAAGGCTTGATTAGCCTCGCCGGTCGGCGTCCGTTTGCTTTTGGGTCCGGCCTGGTAGTTTAGGTCAAGTAGGCAGCTTCCCCCATCCTACCGAACCTCCTACCGTAGCCGAGCTGGTTGACTCCCCGCTCTTTCACATGGCGACTGGTTGAACCCAGCGCGCGCCTCCCCCCTTTTGTATTTCTGTTTTTTTCGTTTTCTCCGGTGCGTTCACTCTGCAGCAGCAGTAGATAAGGGCCGAGGCCCTTCTCTGTCAGCCATCGCCACCCAGCCCAGTGGTAGCAGGGGCTGGATTCCAACGGGGAGACCCGGGTTCGATTCCCCCCGAGGCTATTTTCTTCCCCCCTTTTAAAACCCATTTCGCCCCTGTCTCTATGACAGTGGGGCCATCCTGTCAGCCTCTCAGCGCCTCCCCCCTATGCATATTTTTTTTTTCTTTTACCCCCACGTTTCCATTTTCAGCGTTGATTCCTTTCTGTTTTAGGCAAGTCCAAATCTGGACATTTCCAAATCTGGAAATTGCCAATTCTGTCAACTTCCTTTTTTAGGCAGGTTTTAACTTAATGCTTTTGGGATGATTTCTCTACTGCAACCCTAACATGTTATATATGTTTTTGGGGTAGAAAAATCCCACCAACTCAGTGGTGGCATTAGTTTCTGCATTTGGGCAAGTTTATGTTCATGTCTTTTTGCATCATGGTTATGTGTTATTTTCATTGGACTTATTTCATTGCTTTATGCTATGAGGTAGTTTTGCACACGTGATTGGCTTTGTTCATCATGCTGTTATGTAGGTTTTCTCACCCTTCTTGTTTTGCCCACCATATCCAACCCGTGCATCCGTTTCCGGTGATCTCTATATCGATTTCTAACGAAATCATCTCATCTTTCCGATGGCATGCTTGGTTTGCCAAGATGATGCCTAGTCTTTCATTTACCTTCCGGAGCGCTCTTACGCTTTGCATATCACATCCCGCATATTCATGTCATGTTTTGCATCATGTTGATTGTGCATTGCACCGTGATTTATTGTGGCTCCTTGTTTGTGTTGTTGCTTTGGGTAGAGCCGGGAGACGAGTACGTGACCGAGGAGCCTGTTGAGAACGTTTTCGAGGATCAAGCTTTCGACAACTCTGAGAACATTGCAGGCAAGATGATCATACCCTCGAAATCACTTCTATCTTTGCTATGCTAGTTGCTCGCTCTTTTGCTATGCCTATGCTGCGATGCCTACCACTTGCTATATCATGCCACCCATATTGCCATGTCAGCCCCTAACCATCCTTTCCTAGCAAACCGTTGATTGGCTATGTTACCGCTTTGCTCAGCCCTCTTATAGCGTTGTTAGTTGCAGGTGAAGCTGAAGTTTGTTCCTTGTTGGAACATGGAGATGTTGTTCCTTTTTGGAACATGTTTACTTGTTGGGATTATCACAATATATATATATCTGTTATAATTAATACATCTATATACTTGGTAAAGGGTGGAAGGCTCGGCCTTATGCCTGGTGTTTTGTTCCACTCTTGCCACCCTAGTTTCCGTCATACCGGTGTTATGTTCCTTGATTTTGCGTTCCTTACACGGTTGGGTGATTTATGGGACCCCCTTGACAGTTCGCTTTGAATAAGACTCCTCCAAAGAAGGCCCAACTTTGGTTTTACCATTTGCCACCTAAGCCTTTTCCCCGGGTTTTCGCGAGCCCGAGGGTCATCTTATTTTAAACCCCGGCCGGTGCTCCTTCGACGTTGGTCCAAACTAGAGCACCGTCTGGGGACCATTCCGTGGCAACATGGATTACGTCGGTTCGTGACGCTTAGCTTATCCGTGTGCCCCGAGAACGAGATATGTGCAGCTCCTATCGGGATTTGTCGGCACAGTCGGGTGGTCTTGCTGGTCTTGTTTTATTGCTGTCGAAATGTCTTGTAGTCCGGGATTCCGAGATTGATCGGGTCTTCCCGGTAGAAGGAATAATCCTTCGTTGACCGTGAGAGCTTATGATGGGCTAAGTTGGGACACCCCTGCAGGGTAATATCTTTCGAAAGCCGTGCCCGCGGTTATGAGGCAGATGGGAATTTGTTAATGTCCGGTTGTAGAAAACCCAAAGATGACCTCAATTAAAATCCACATCAACCGCGTGTGTAACCGTGATGGTCTCTTCTCGGTGGAGTCCGGGAAGTGAACACGGTGTTGGAGTTATGTCTGACGTAAGTAGTTCAGGATCACTTATTGATCACTACTAGTTTCACGACCGTGCTTTGCTTCTCTTCTCGCTCTCTTTTGCGAAGTAGCCACCATATATGCTAGTCGCTTGCTGCAGCTCCACTTTACTACTATGTCCTTCCTAAAGCTTAAATAGTCTTGATCTCGCGGGTGTGAGATTGCTGAGTCCCCGTGACTCACAGATACTTCCAAAACAGTTGCAGGTTCCGATGAGGCGGTCAGGCAGATGATTCCACCGAGCTCAAGTGGGAGTTCGACGAGGAACGTGGTCGTTACTATGTGTCGTTTCCAGATGATCAGTAGTGGTGCCCAGTTGGGACGATTCGGGGATCTGTGTTAGCATTTGGGGTATATTCTTTATTTTGGTTCCGTAGTCGGACCTTGAGTGTACTCTGAATGATGTATGTTTAATTATGTTCGTGTGAAGTGGCATCGTAAGCCAACTATGTATCCTTCCCTTAATTATTACATGGGTTGTGTGAAGATTACCTCACTTGCGACATTGCTTTCAATGCGGTTATGCCTCTAAGTCGTGCCTCGACACGCGGGAGATATAGCCGCATCGAAGCGTTCTGATGGTGAAATTCCAATTCAGACACTGGCGCAGCCTCATGATATCCATGCGTTTGAAATTCCCAAGCAGGCTTCCCTTCTCCTGCAAAGGCGCAATGCGACGGGCGAAGGAAGTCGCGCCAACTGCTCGACGGTAAGCCCTGCTTGCGGAGGCATAAAATCCTAGTCGTGGCAATCTTCAATTTGTCGTCCTCTGGCGCCAAGTTGCTCCAATCGTTGCCACGAACTATGGGGGTCTGGCGCAGGGCAGTGAAAGGCTGTGGCTCCTCCTCTAGAATCCAACACCAGTCAGCTCTCCACTCCTCCCACTTGCTGCGCAACTCTCCGTCAAGATACGCCTCCTTCTTGCCGATCCTAGAGGTCCATGCAATTCCTCCGGCAAGCGGCTCTCCTCTCTCTACGCGGGGTGAGAAGTAGTGGCGGAAAAGTGCGACATTTGGATGGACCCCGACGAAGTTCTCGCAGAGGTGTGCGAAAACAGCCATGGTGAGGATGGCGTTGGGGGTGAAGTCAAGGAGGCGGAGGCCATATGTGTTCATGACATCGCAGAAAAATTCAGAAAAGGGGGGACAGAGCCCGCACCAGAAGAAAATCGCGAAGAAGGGGTACCCGATGGAGACCTTAGCAGATGTGGCGGCGGAGATGACCCTCGTGCGCGGATGCGCACGGGTCTCCGTCGACCAAAAGAGATAGTACAGCTCCCGCAGCTCCTTCCTGTTGAGCAGGGGATCGAAGAGGGCCCGCTCCTTCCATGAAAGCCATGAGCCGCTGCGCCTCGGCCGATTTCACGCCTTTTCCCTTATCGGCCTTCGGAGCCATAGGGAGTGGTGGTGGAGGAAGCCGACGGCGTTGGTGGCACCGGAGGCAATGGAGGGGGCGGAGCGTCGCTCTCTCTGGGTTCAAGAAGAAAGGGGAAGGCGACGGGGGTTTCTGATGTGACAGCGAGGGCAAGTGGGCGCCCTGCCTCTATTCCCCCACTTATAAAGGGGAGAGGGGACGGGCGTTCCGATTTTTTCCATTAAAGAAAGCGCCACGACCTCCCCCACGACGCCACGTCCGGTGCGTGCCGTTCGTGGGGGACGTGGTGGGTCCAAGGCAAATAACGGCGTAATCAAGACCACGCGAGCCCGTGCACTGTTTTGGGCCTGGCCCAACAGAGCTTGGCGCCGTGTGTGGCCCGAGCCCGGGGCTCTGTCGGTGTACTAGAGTAGGGGTACCCTAGTACCCCGAACTCGCTGCGGACAGTTATAGCGCCCACGGCAGGGCTGGCCTGATGACCGCCAAGGCCCTCGGCGGTTCTTTGAGCCATTCAAGAACAAAGTAGTCAAGACCCGGCAAGAGGAGCTTGCCGGGAAGGCCACCAGGCGAAGGAACAAGGCCCGGCAAGAGGAGCTTGCCGGGAAGCTTGGTGGGCGCCGAGCCCCGGCGGCAAGGTTCCTGCCGCGGCAAGGCGCTTGCCGGGGTGGGCGACCTCTCTTCATCTCCGCTCCAGCTCACCTGCCAACGTGTCACCACGGGGCTCCCCCAAGCACGCGTGTCGACGAGCTGTGCCGCCAGCGGGAACAGCGACAAGCGGCGTGACAAGCCACCATCGTGGCAAACGGAGGTGCACTTGACGGTCCTGTTACACTATTCAGCGATCGCGACGGGCATTGATGACTCTTGTCCCTTGCCGTCGAGTTAGGTATAGATTATCTGTACACCGCATAAAGCGTGTACCAACCTATGTTTTTACTATCTTACCCTTGTCTACTTGCCATATGTGGTAACCCCTTGTGCCTATAAAAGGAGGCCCGAGGGCAACGAGAAAGGGTTCGGCTCAACTCGGCTTAGTTCATCCCATCGATCTGAAACCACACCTGTGCTAGGTCTTGTAGCTTCCATTGCTCCCTAGCAAGAGCACAAGATAATCCACTAAAGCAGCAGTAGGAGTATTATCTCTCCGGAGAGCTCCGAAGCTGGGTAAGCCCGCTCGTGTGCATCGCCTCGATCCGCTCTATGTGCAATCTCCGCCCCCTCCGAACCACAAGGGACCCAGGTCCCGTAGGTGTTCGTGGGACACGATCGGCCCTTTCCCCCGACACGCGCCCTGGCCAGTGAGGCATGTCGTGCCATGAAGGCAGGCAGGCAGCTGGGGTGGCGCGGTGGTGGAGCCTTCACGAAGATCTTCATGCCGCCACGCAGGCGCTTGACGAGTTGGCCCGCGAGCTGCATGTTGCCACGCAGGTGCCTGCTCAGCTGGTTGAGCTGGCAGCTGCATGCGAACGACGGCGGAAACTTGGTTGGCGTGGGCCTAGCGGTGGCCCTGCTGGTGTCCTTGGTGAGGGCCTTTCCGGGTGGCCCGGCAAGGGTCTTGCCGCGGCGCGCTGTCGTCCCTGGCAAGAACCTTGCCAGGGGTCTGGTGGCCTTCCTCGGCAAGGATCTAGCCGAGAATCGTCGTCTTCTAATCCCCATCTGATCTTGAATATGTCTTCACAAAGATCTGCATGCCACCATAGAGGTGCCTTCCTGAGCCCTGGCCCCACGTGGATGATGGCGTTGGGGGTCGTGGGCTCAAGGGTGGCTCGCTCTGTTGGTGTGGGGCGAGCTGCCCCGGCAAGGGTCTTGCCGGGGCTGCTGAGGCTACCCCGGCAAGGATCTTGCTGGGGGAACCTGCCTCGTCCCTCTGCTCTTTGTGGTCTTGGCCTTGGCGTTGCTCTGATTATCTTGGGCTTCGGTCTTACCTTGGCTCACCTCCCCTGTTCTACTTGGTGTGACCGCGGGCATGGCTCGACGCCTGCCTGCAGTAAAGGGTACAAAAGCGCCCCTCTTTTGTACACCGACCACAGTCTGATGGGGAGGAGAGGGTTTTGGCCGGGGCCACAGACGGCAGAGGCAAGCTACTTTGCCGTTGGTCGCTGGCTCTTCGGGGAAGATTCCTAACAGTGTCAGTCGGGACGCACAAGACGGCCATCAAGCCATCCGGCGTAGATCGGACAGTACCAAAATAAAATAAAATCGTGTGACCCCAATTTAGTCTCAGTCAACAGACGTGTGACCACTCTCGTACGTTGCTGTTGATCTCTTAGTGTATTTCTTTAGATCAAAGAGATGTGTCGTTCTTAATATTATGCGTTATCTGCATCTTCAGCCACACCGTCTTCCGACTCACCGCAACTGCACCAACAAGGGAAGCATACACCAGAAGGCAGCTATAGTCCCCACTCAACATTTCCCTGCATCGAATGCGCGTGCCCGACATGGACAGCCACAACAACTGCAGGGCCATCGACAAGTCAGCACATGATGCTCACTCCTATGGATGGCGGCCAGATAGGTTGTACCCTCATCTTACTTGTGTGCAATATTTTCATCTAAGCATGGAAAATAGATTATCACATTTCACTGTACATTCATGCTGATCTCTTATGGGTCCTGTTCAGGAGTTAATGTTGTTCCATAGTTCAGCTAAGATACTTGTTCTTTAGGTAACGTTGTTCCATAGTTATCATCCATCAGCTTGCTATCCCACTGGCTGGTGATTATAGTATTATACCACTTCTAGTATTACCTATGTTGTTCTTTAATACTTTTGTGTGCCATCTAGTTAATCTCGAGTACAAATGATACATATTCTGTAGCTTTCATCTGTGTTCTCCCTTTAGTTTTTGAGACCGGTTCCTGCTAGTTAACCCCAGTCCTACTATTTATGCCGTCTCCTACAGGCACTCATTACATAAATCTAACTACTAGTTGTCTTCCATGCATGTCAGATATAATTGCACACACTGATATATCCACAAGAACCTGACGGAGCAATGTAAAGGCCAATAAACTTGATGTCAATGATACCCAATATGATGGAACATGTAAAGGCAGTTCTTCAGAAGACTTGCAGAAAGATGTTGAATCCTCTTCACCCCACAAGGTCCTTGCTCTAACTTGGCCCGTGATATGGGTACAACATGCATATAATGTCCTGGAGTGTATCTACTCTGTTGCAATGCCATGTGCTTAGCATGCTGATCATGCATGTAAATATGTCATGCCTTCCTGTTTTTCAGTACCTATTCCATTCATGATAACATGTTTTAAAATTCAAGTACTGTCATTCTACTCTTTCGCGATGCCATCTTCTTCATTTGGACATCATGCTTCTGAATATATTATGCATTGTTATTCATCAGTACGTACTTCATCTGTCTACCATACCATGTTTTTTTTACATTGAAGTGTTGTTCTAGTGCTTTGTTGCAATGCCATCTTAGTTTCCCAATCATACACGTGTATGCTGCCTTAGTTTTTTCTGTACGTATTCCGCTAGCATACAGTTTTACATTCAACTAGTGTTTTTTCTGTGTTGTCCTGTCGTATCCCTAGCTCTTACACCATACTCCCTCCGTCCGGATTACATGTTGCCGAAATGGATAAAAAGGATGTATCTAGAACTGAAATACGCCTAGACCCATCCATTTTTTCCGGATGGAGGGAATACATGTCAATATGTCATGCCTTTCTATTCTTCAGTACCTATTCCATCTCTCTGTTGTAGCATGTTTTATAACTGAAGCACCATTCTTCTATACAAGGCATGCAAGGGGAAGACGACTATGTTAGAATCTGAAGGGTTACAAACCAGGTCTTTGCAAAAGATCCAAAGAGTAGGACATAATAAACCAACTCCAGTTTTTATAGATACTGCTCGAGCACAGAGAAACCCAACTCCTACTGATAATAAGTAGATTCCAGTGGCCAAAGAAATAGTCCGCTCCAGTCCAGCAAAAATATGTCAACTCCATTCTAAGAAGCGTGTGTGTATCCTCGCATCATGAAATTTTATAGCATTCTGATCATATTTTCTACATGTTTCTTACCCATCTGTAACGCCCTCGATGCGGCTATATCTCCCACGTGTCGAAGCACGACTTAGAGGCATAACCGCATTGAAAGCAATGTCGCAAGTGAGGTAATCTTCACACAACCCATGTAATACATAAGGGAAAGAGATACATAGTTGGCTTACAATCGCCACTCCACACAATACATGAGTAAAACATTACATCATACAGATACAATCAAGGTCCGACTACGGAACCAAAATAAAAGAAGACTACCCCAAATGCTACAGATCCCCGATCGTCCCAACTGGGCTCCACTCTTGATCAAGCTGAAGCGAAACAACACAATGAACAAGATCTTCATCGAGCTCCTCCTTGAGCTCGGGTCCATCACCTGCACGGTTTCATCGGCACCTGCAAACTGGTTTTGGAAGTATCTGTGAGTCACGGGGACTCAGCAATCTCACACCCGCGAGATCAAGACTATTTAAGCTTAAAGGAAGGACAGGGTAGTGAGGTGGAGCTGCAGCAAGCGACTAGCATATATGGTGGCTACATACGCAAAAGAGAGCGAGAAGAGGAGGCAAAGCACGGTCGAACAACTATGATCAAGAAGTGATCCTGAAACTACTTACGTCAAACATAACTCCAACACCGTGTTCACTTCCCGGACTCCGCCGAGAAGAGACCATCACGGTTACACACGCGGTTGGTGTATTTTAATTGAGATCCACTTCGGGTTTTCTACAACCGGACATTAACAAATTCCCATCTGCCACATAACCGCGGGCACGGCTTTCGAAAGTTCAAACCCTGCAGGGGTGTCCCAACTTAGCCCATGATAAGCTCTCGCGATCAACGAAGGAATAGACCTTCTCCCCGGGAAGACCGATCAGTCTCGGAATCCCGGCTACAAGACATTTCACAGCAATAAAACAAGTCCAGCAAGACCTCCCGGCGTGCCGACACCCTGATAGTAGCCGCGCGTATCTCGTCTCAGGCCACGACCGGATGAACACTACGTACGGCAACCGACGATACCCCAAGTTGCCTCGGGGCGGCACCGCAAGTGGCTCTAGTTTGGACCAACACTTAGACAAGCATTGGCCCGGGGGGGTAAATAAAGATGACCCTCGGGATGCGCGACTCCCAAGGGAAAAAAGGCTAGGAGGCAAATGTAAAACCAATGTTGGGCCTTCTTTGGAAAAGTCTTATTCAAAGCGAACTGTCAAGGGGTCCCATAAATCACCCGACCGCGTTAGGGACGCAAAATCCGGGAACATAACACCGATATGACGGAAACTAGGCGGCAAGAGTGGAACAAAACACCGGGCATAAGGCCGAGCCTTCCACCCTTTACCAAGTATATAGATGCTTTAATTAAATAAGATATATTGTGATATCCCAACAAGTAAACATGTTCCAAACAAGGAACAACATCTCCATGTTCAACAAGGAACAAACTTCACCTTCACCTGCAACTAACAACGCTATAAGAGGGGCTGAGCAAAGCGGTAACATAGCCAAACAACGGTTTGCTAGGAAAGGATGGTTAGAGGTTTGACATGGCAATGTGGGTGGCATGATATAGCAAGTGGTAGGCATCGTAGCATAGGCATAGCAAAAGAGCGAGCATCTAGCAAGCAAAGATAGAAGTGATTTCGAGGGTATGGTCATCTTGCCTGAAATCCCGCAAGGAAGAAGATCGAATCCATGAAGAGGACAAACGGGCGTAGTCGAACGAATCCTCACAACTCCGGAACGAACCCGAAGCTAACGAGAGAAGCAAACCGGAAAGAAACAAACAACATAGTAAACACACAATCATAAACATGGCATGATGCACAAACAAATATGATGCATGTCCGGTTTAAATATGCATGGCATGGCAATATGCACAAACAACACTACCAATTAAGTGGAGCTCAATATGCAACGAGTTGCATGTTGACGGAACACCACAACACTTATTTAGTTCTCTCTCGGTTAGGTACTCAACAATATTAAATGTTGTTAAACATGGCAAGGGGTGAAGCACAACAAAACTACCTATCTAGGCAAGTTTAAATGAGGCCGGAACAACAAACAACAATTCCGGAAGAACCTCATGAACATATATTAGATTTGGTGCTGATCTGACCTAAAGCATATTTTATTGTTGTTTAACAGGAAAATAAAGTGGACCAAGTTAATCTAGGCATTTTTCCACCCCATTTACATATAAAGAACATTTAATTCCGAGTTACGGTTATTTAGTTATGAATTAAAGCATTTTAGCATGGCATATTAGCAAATTAAAGAAAACATCAATTTAAACATTTAACACATGGATGAAAATGGCATATAATTAATCTACACGAAATTCTGAGCATATTACATATAAAGTTTGTTTAAATCCGATGCACGGTTAATTAGTTATTGATGCATGAACATGGAGGGTTTTTACGCAAAATAGTAATTCCTGGATAATAGAGAAAAACTCAGCGAAGAAAAAAAACGACATGGGCGAATCTGGCTGGGCCAGCATTGCTGTGGGAGGGGCTGGAGGGCAGCTCACCCATGGGCCAAGGCCCGGTCGGGGTGGAACAGGTTTGGCGGGGCGGTGACTGGCGCGCTTGGGCGGGTGCGAGGATGGGCCACGAGGCCCACGTGGCCGGCTGGGCGTCGTCCTCCTTCCGTGCCCGCACGAAGAAGGCAGAGGCGGCGGCGTTGACGCACGGCGCAGGGCGCAGCAACGGCGGGAAGGACGAGGGCGCTGGGACGACCAGATCCGGTCGCTCGGATCCGTTCGGCGGATCGGGCGCAACTTCGCGACGGGCGGCAGCGAGGAAACTCCGGCGACGGCGGCCTGCGGAGATGCGGTAGCCGGTGAGGGAAAGAGAGAGAGAAGAGGGAGAAGGAAGGAGGGCAGGGCGGCGAGGCTCCGCCTGGTGGGGTTGCCGTGGCGGTGGCCTGTGACCTCCGGCGAGGACGAGCGGCGGGCGGGCGAGGAGCTCCTCCACAGGCTCGGGAGCGGCGAAGCGGAGGCAGGCGCAGAGGGCGCGGGCGGGCGCTGCGGGCATCTCGGGCCCAGATCGGCCCGGGCGGGCCACGGATGGGCTTCCGCGGGCCTCGGCGAAGTGGGGCACGGGGGGAGGACGTGGCGACGGCTGGTTGGAGGAGAGCGGCGGCTGGTGGCGGCGCAGCCACTAGGGGCTTGCCAAGTGGCAGATCTGGAGCGAGGAGGCGCTGATTTCGAGGAGAAGGAGGGTGGCTGCGGTTGGGAGGCGGCTAGAGGTAGGTGGAGGGGCTAGGCTGCCCAAAATGGAAGGAGGGGTGTTTAAATAGGAAAGGGGGGCTAGGGTTTAGGTTTAGAGGGGTTTTTGGAGGGGTTTCGGACCCTCGGATCTCGATCTGGCGGTCCGGAGCGGAGGGGGGGTTATAGGAGGGCTGCAGGTGGACTGTGTAGAATGCCTCGAACTGAGAAGAGAGAGGAATAGAGCGACCCGGCATCTGTTTCCGGAGACCGAAAACGTCCGACGAATATACCGGCTATATCGCGGTAGTAGGTTTAACGGTTGGGCTATCAAATGGACTCCGAATGCGATGAAACTTGGCAGGCGGCCTGTCTACACTATAATAAGACCGCATGACAAGTTGCAACCCATTCCGAGAACATTATTATGCCACTAATAAAATAATATATCGGAGGTGCCGCGGGCGCGTGCGAGTGTATCCGGACTCGGAACGGACAACGGAGAGAACCGGCGGAACCCGAACGGATGCAAGTTTTGAAAAACATGCGGATGAAATGCAGATGATGCCATGAGATGAGATGCATAACAAAAACAAAATGCAAAACAACAGACAAAACCCAACCACGAAGGAAATAATAAATCACATCTCCGGAAAGGGCAAGAGTCGGAGTTACGAATATGGAAAGTTGTATCCGGGGTGTTACAACACTCCACCACTACGAGAGGATCTCGTCCCGAGATCTAGGATGGCACCGGGGGGAAAAGGAAGAGGAAGATAAGAGGTAAAACTAAGTTGCTTCTTTGACAAACGAGTGAAACCAAAGAACCTTGAGAGGTTGAACAAAATGAAAGAAAGAACACAACGAAGATGAACAAGGTTGAAAACAATCCGTTAGAAAAGAGGAACAAGGAACATTACGATAACTTGAAGGTTGAAAAGGCATAAATCAAGAGTTTAATGGACAAGATAGAATTCGAAACCACTCCGTTTAAAACAAGATGAGAGAGGAAGAATTCGGGCAGCACTCCGACTGAACATGGAAGGAATATAACATGAACTTGAGAAGATGGGATGATACTTGATGAAATCAACAACATACTGCCTCCGGAACTATTGAAAGAGTGGCACAAGGGGTAAGAAAGATTTCAGACAGCTCTCCGGTTGAGGAAGCAGGCAAAACTTGATAAAATGAGAGAACTCGAATGAAAACATGATACTCCGGTTAAATGGATAAGCAAGAAAAAGAACATGATCTTGACAAAAGAAAGATGATGGGTCGAAGAGTGCAACATCACAATGCCTCCGGAAGAAAAATTGAAGATAGGTCATTGGAATAAAGGAATGGAGAAGAAAATGACAACTTCTACCACAAATGAACTTGGAAAAGCACCCTTGCAAAGAAGAATTGAACGGAGTTGTTGGAAAATCAACAACGAAAAGAATAAGCTTGTAGTGGGCTTATGGAAACATCTCAAAATTATGAGGTGAGCTTCTGCCACCAACGGAAACAATTGATTGGTTGAGATCAATGAAGACAAGAGAAACTTCTTCACCGAGATGAGAAGGAGAAAATTGGATCATAGATCGCACCACAAATAGCAACGTTCCTTAGGGAAGGCTTTAGGTGAAATATGACCCAAGATAACTCCAACAAAAGATTGATTGGTTGAAAAGGTCTCTTGAACGAAGAGAAAATGATGGATTTAAAATACCTCATTCTTGACAACATGTGAATCATGAAACACGAACTCAAATTGTCGAGAATGACATAACACCACCTCAAGAGATAAGGTAGAAAGAATTGCACTTCGAAATGCAAGAAGAAGAATGCTTGAACTCCTCAAAACAAAACATGTGTTGAGCACCATGTTCAATTTTGAGTATAGCTTGACGGATCTTAACTCCGCGAGAAATCTTGATGAACAATTGAAGAATGAAAAGAATCCTTGACGAACCATCATGTAGAGCCTCCATGATGAACTTCGGTAACGAAAAGGGTGATAGAAAGAAAGAGAAGTTGACAACACAAGGTGAAGCCTTGCAGTGATAAGATGAAGCTTTGAAATGATATAACCGAGAAAACTTGGAACTCCGGAAAGAAAAGATGAAGCATATCGTACCGAAATTGTGATATGATGAACAAACTCCGGAAAGAAGAGATGAACAACTTAGAATTGAGAAATTGATCCCATTACGAACTCCGGAAGAATGAATCAATCACTTGGATGAAACAAGAACAAGAATTATGTTATGCGTATCCTTCACCAATTTAGATTGATGACAAGCAACGGATTTGGCATACTACTTATTCCCGTAGAAAAGATTAAGATAGATATGGCGCAAACTTGGGAAGGTCTTCAACAATTCACCGGTAGGATTGGAAAGAACGAATGAGTCTATATGATAACGAAGGAAGAGGACTCTTGAACAAACCACCATAACAATTGAGAATGAACGTAGCAAAGGCACAATTCCCCGGGAAGAACTGTAAAACGAATAAAGATGCTTGACAAAATTTAGATACATTAGAACGAAGAGATCATGAACTGATTAGAGGATATTTCGACGATTCACCGGTAAGATTTGGAAAACCAGAGTTGAACGCTTGAATGAATAATTCTGAGATGATGGGCTCCGAAGAATCAAACTGAAAAGACTCCTGGAATGCTCCGGGTGGGTTAAAAGAATTCTCACAATCAAAACAATTATGAGGATGGCACGAAGCTAGAACCATGAATCTTGAAGAGAAAGAAGCGAGATTTAAGAGAAACTCTTCTTCGGTCTTCAAAATTCGAGAATGACGACGAGAACATCACCATGAATTATTGAAGCACTCCGGAATGAAAATTAGGAAGGTTGAACCAACGATGAAAGAATTTGAAAGATCTTGGAGAAGACATTTGACTGATGATAATTCATTCTTACGTCAAACTTTGCAAAGAATTTGGGAATAGCTCCAGGAAAATACAAGAGTCAGGTAAGATCCTGGGAAAAGACCTGTGGGTTAGGGCCCACTCAAAAGAACCACCGTTGAACAATTGTTTGAAATAGATATTGCACCGGTAGAGTTAAATAGCTTGAATGAGATAGCATCCTCAAAAGAACTTGAGTGAATTGAGAATGGCAACTAGAATCTTCTGAGATATCTTTAACACTCCGGAACAATTGAATAGCGAGAAGTGGATGATTAGGGGGCACTGTCATGAGAAAGCACTTGAAATGATGAAAAGAATACGATCAACACTGAAAACTTGACTAAATCCACCGGAGAAGAAAATTAGAATGGAACAATGATAAGGTTGAAACTTCCTTAGCGTCTTCATGAGAAATCACCGGATAAAACATTAAAGGAAAAGAATGAAGAAACTTCACTCAATAAAAAATGGATACTTGATTAAGGAATCTGAGTCCTTGAAGAAAAAAGGGTGGGAGGGCGGGAAATCAAAACAACTTGGGTCGGATGAAACGAACACCGTTGAGAAAAAAGCTTAGAATTGATCTTGCGAATGTTGGAATGATCGGATTCACTTGAAGAGAAGCACGCCGGTTGGAAAAGAATTAACATGACAAGCTCAGTGATCAAGAAGGATTAGTATTCACATAGAAATATGAGAACACCATTTAGAATAAGGTATGGAATCAACACTTGACATTGAAGCAACTCGAATACCACAAAAAGGAACAAAAACAAAGGATTGGCTTCAAGAATGAGCCGGAACAAACACATGATAGAGATTTCGCCCAAAGTGTTCGTGGTGGGGCCCACACGGACACGACGTATAGCGGACGTCACGAATGACAAACAAGGCGTCCCGAATCAGCATAGCCAAGGATTCTTTAAGGCGTCTCGCGACCACTGTGAATCGACCGTGAATGGGCGGACCACTAGACGTTGAACCCCAATCTCAAATCATACATCCATCGGAAAGAATATCCCGTAAGCTACTAGAATTCCCACCTATAAACTCCCGAAACTTTCTGGTTATGCAATCTGGTGTTGGGGATACAGGGACACAAAATATATCACCCAAACTAACAATACCTAGATCCATTTGTATCCATCCGTCAACACATAACCAAGAAATCCTCGGAAATCGTGTACCTCGACCTTGAAAAACATCCGTTATACAAGTCATGGCAATACTCCCTTTTCGCCACAAGATTGGGCTATCGGGGTTATCTCACCAACAACGCACAAAAGAGATTTCGATGTCGGCAAAACTCGGTATTCGAGCTCGCAGCGATAAAATTGTGGCGACAACACCTCGGAGCTCAACTCCCGGGACACCGCCACAACCCCTAAATGTCGGGAGGCACCAAGAACAATGTTCTCGTCACAAAACCATCGAACGATTCCAAGATACCCACGTGATCCTAAAAAAATTTAGTGAAATTTGAGAAGAGAAGAGTCAAAACTCTCGTCGGGATACCTCACCAGAGCGACGAAGGGATGGGGAGTAAAAAGAATCCTACTCTCCGATATATATAATCCTAAGACTCAAAACATTTTCCATTCTAGACTCAACAACGTCGACAAACAATCAAGTAGGGGCTCCTAAGTCGGGAAGGCTCGATTACCAACATAGCGCCCTCGATGCGGCTATATCTCCACGTGTCGAAGCACGACTTAGAGGCATAACCGCATTGAAAGCAATGTCGCAAGTGAGGTAATCTTCACACAACCCATGTAATACATAAGGGAAAGAGATACATAGTTGGCTTACAATCGCCACTCCACGCAATACATGAGTAAAACATTACATCATACAGATACAATCAAGGTCCGACTACGGAACCAAAATAAAAGAAGACTACCCCAAATGCTACACAGATCCCCGATCGTCCCAACTGGCTCCACTCTTGATCAACTGAAGCGAAACAACACAATGAACAAGATCTTCATCGAGCTCCTCCTTGAGCTCGGGTCCATCACTGCGGTTTCATCGGCACTGCAAACTGGTTTTGGAAGTATCACGTGAGTCACGGGACTCAGCAATCTCAAACCCGCGAGATCAAGACTATTTAAGCTTAAAGGAAGGACAGGGTAGTGAGGTGGAGCTGCAGCAAGCGACTAGCATATATGGTGGCTACATACGCAAAAGAGAGCGAGAAGAGGAGGCAAAGCACGGTCGAACAACTATGATCAAGAAGTGATCCTGAAACTACTTACGTCAATCATAACTCCAACACCGTGTTCACTTCCCGGACTCCGCCGAGAAGAGACCATCACGGTTACACACTTGGTTGGTGTATTTTAATTGAGATCCACTTCGGTTTTCTACAACGGACATTAACAAATTCCCATCTGCCACATAACATGAGCACGGCTTTGAAAGATCAAACCCTGCAGGGTGTCCCAACTTAGCCCATGATAAGCTCTCGCGATCAACGAAGAATAGACCTTCTCCCGGGAAGACCGATCAGTCTCGGAATCCGGCTACAAGACATTCACAGCAATAAAACAAGTCCAGCAAGACCTCCGGCGTGCAACACACCCGATAGTAGCAGCAGCGTATCTCGTCTCGAGCCACGACCGGATGAACACTACGACGGCAACCGACGATACCCCAAGTTGCCTCGGGCGGCACCGCAAGTGGCTCTAGTTTGGACCAACACTTAGACAAGCATTGGCCGGGGGTAAATAAAGATGACCCTCGGGATCGCGACTCCCAAGGGAAAAAAGGCTAGGAGGCAAATGTAAAACCAATGTTGGGCCTTCTTTGGAAAAGTCTTATTCAAAGCGAACTGTCAAGGGGTCCCATAAATCACCCGACCGCGTTAGGGACGCAAAATCCGGGAACATAACACCGATATGACGGAAACTAGGGCGGCAAGAGTGGAACAAAACACCAGGCATAAGGCCGAGCCTTCCACCCTTTACCAAGTATATAGATGCTTTAATTAAATAAGATATATTGTGATATCCCAACAAGTAAACATGTTCCAAACAAGGAACAACATCTCCATGTTCCAACAAGGAACAAACTTCACCTTCACCTGCAACTAACAACGCTATAAGAGGGGCTGAGCAAAGCGGTAACATAGCCAAACAACGGTTTGCTAGGAAAGGATGGTTAGAGGTTTGACATGGCAATGTGGGTGGCATGATATAGCAAGTGGTAGGCATCGTAGCATAGGCATAGCAAAAGAGCGAGCATCTAGCAAGCAAAGATAGAAGTGATTTCGAGGGTATGGTCATCTTGCCTGAAATCCCGCAAGGAAGAAGATCGAATCCATGAAGAGGACAAACGGGCGTAGTCGAGCGAATCCTCACAACTCCGAGCGAACCCGAAGCTAACGAGAGAAGCAAACGGAAAGAAACAAACAACATAGTAAACACACAATCATAAACATGGCATGATGCACAAACAAATATGATGCATGTCGGTTTAAATATGCATGGCATGGCAATATGCACAAACAACACTACCAATTAAGTGGAGCTCAATATGCAACGAGTTGCATATTGAATGAACACTCTAACACTTATTTAGTTCTCTCTCGGTTAGGTACTCAACAATATTAAATGTTGTTAAACATGGCAAGGGTGAAGCACAACAAAACTACCTATCTAGGCAAGTTTAAATGAGGCCGAACAACAAACAACAATTAGGAAGAACCTCATGAACATATATTAGATTTGGTGCTGATCTGACCTAAAGCATATTTTATTGTTGTTTAACAGGAAAATAAAGTGGACCAAGTTAATCTAGGCATTTTTCCACCCCATTTACATATAAAGAACATTTAATTCCGAGTTACGGTTATTTAGTTATGAATTAAAGCATTTTAGCATGGCATATTAGCAAATTAAAGAAAACATCAATTTAAACATTTAACACATGGATGAAAATGGCATATAATTAATCTACACGAAATTCTGAGCATATTACATATAAAGTTTGTTTAAATCCGATGCACGGTTAATTAGTTATTGATGCATGAACATGGAGGGTTTTTCTGCAAAATAGTAATTCCCTGGATAATAGAGAAAAACTCAGCGTAAGAAAAAAAACGACATGGGCCGAATCTGGCTGGGCCAGCATTGCACAGGGGAGGGGCTGGAGGGGGCAGCTCACCCATGGGCCAAGGCCCGGTCGGGGGGGGGAACGGGTTTGGCAGGCCGGCGGCCTGGCGCTGCTGGGCCGGGTGCGGGGATGGGCCACGAGGCCCACGTGGCCGGCTGGGGCGTCGTCCTCCTTCCGTGCCCGCACGAAGAAGGCAGAGGCGGCGTTGGACGACGCTTGGCGAGGGCGCAGCAATGGCGGGAAGGACGAGGGCGCTGGGGCGACCAGATCCGGTCGCTCGGATCCGTCCGGCGGATCGGGCGCAACTTCGCGACGGGCGGCAGCGAGGAAACTCGGCGACGGCGGCTCCTGCTGGAGATGCGGTAGCGGTGAGGGAAAGAGAGAGAAGAGGAGAAGGAAGGAGGGCAGGGCGGCGAGGCTCGGCCTGGTGGGGTTGCCGGCGGCGGTGGCTTGTGACCTCCGGGCGAGGACGAGCGGGCGGCGCGAGCTCCTCCACGAGCTCGGGAGCGAAGCGGGAGGCGGCGCAGAGGGCGCGGGCGGGCGCCTGCGGGCATCTTGGGCCCAGATCGGCCCGGGGCGGGCCGCGGATGGGCTTCCGCGGGTCTCGGCGAAGTGGGGCGCGGGGGGAGGACGTGGCGACGCTCGGTTGGAGGAGAGCGGCGGCTGGTGGCGGCGCAGCCACTAGGGGCTTGCCAAGTGGCAGATCTGGAGCGGGGGGCGCTGATTTCGAGGAGAAGGAGGGTGGCTGCGGTTGGGAGGCGGCTAGAGGTAGGTGGAGGGGCTAGGCTGCCCAAAATGGAAGGAGGGGTGTTTAAATAGGAAAGGGGGGGCTAGGGTTTAGGTTTAGAGGGGTTTTGGAGGGGTTTCGGACCCTCGGATCTCGATCTGGCGGTCCGGAGCGGAGGGGGGGTTATAGGAGGGCTGCAGGTGGACTGTGTAGAATGCCTCGAACTGAGAAGAGAGAGGAATAGAGCGACCCGCATCTGTTTCGGAGACCAAAACGTCCGAGCGAATATACCGCTGTATCGCGGTAGTAGGTTTAACGGTTGGGCTATCAAATGGACTCCGAATGCGATGAAACTTGGCAGGCGGCCTGTCTACACTATAATAAGACCGCATGACAAGTTGCAACCCATTCCGAGAACATTATTATGCCACTAATAAAATAATATATCGGAGGTGCCGCGGGCGCGTGCGAGTGTATCCGGACTCGGAACGGACAACGGAGAGAACCGGCGGAACCCGAACGGATGCAAGTTTTGAAAAACATGCGGATGAAATGCAGATGATGCCATGTGATGAGATGCATAACAAAAACAAAATGCAAAACAACAGACAAAACCCAACCACGAAGGAAATAATAAATCACATCTCCGGAAAGGGCAAGAGTCGGAGTTACGAATATGGAAAGTTGTATCCGGGGTGTTACACCATCTCTCTTTTAGAAAATAAGCTTAAATGATAGAAGATTTCCTTCATTGGGATAGTATTCGAGGAAAACATCTTGCAGGAATTCTCTGTGCTCCAATGCTGATGTAAGTACCTGTTGTATATCGCTATATTTTTACATCAGCATGTATTTTGTTAATCGGCATGAATCCAACCTTTGTCTGATCTAAAATTAGTTTTAGCGAAATGTTAAAGGCGCCAATGTTGATTTTTGTAAAGAAAACTGCCTGGTAGTTTTGCATACTGAGCTGCATGAGTGTACTATCTCATATCATGCACATTACTGAATTCTAGTGCTGCTCTGGTTGTCCATTCATTCATTGTGTCAATGTTGCTTTCGTATTACCTTACCTGGCTGATGATAGTTGTGCCATATTGTGTTAATTTGGCGTTGGCTAGTTGCCCAAACTTTCGTTGTGCCAATGTTGCTTTCCTATTATCTAACTTGGCCAATGATAGCAATGCTAGTGTCTTAATTTGGTGCAGGCTGCTGAAGATAAGAAGACAAACTCTGAAAACAGCAAGGCAACCCCATTGTTTCTTTCAAATAAATCTAGGCCAGGTAATATGCCAATAACTCATGATTAATCTATTTGGTTCCCCTCCTAATTTATGTTATGATGCGGTGGTCGAGACAGTCTCCACTATCATTAATACAAGCCTGCCAAAATCGCCATCGAATCATTCAAGTATCCTCATCTCGAATGCAACGGAAAAAATGTATGTTTGTGAACCAATTAATGGCTGAAGGAATGATGGAAATGGTGGAGGAATCAGAGGTGCAGAGTCGTGCGACACAACAACTGATCAATGTTTTCAGAGATAGTGTAGCAAAGCAGCAAGAACTTGCCCACATGCTTATGGGCATCATCCATGCTGAGATTGCAGATTGTGACGTTGTAGATCGTTAGGTTCTATTCATTTATTTGCACTGGCATCAATCTTTGATTGCCCAGTGCATGTAATTTCCTGTAATATATGCTGGATGTGCAACGTTTTTCCCTGTATGACGTACCTTTGCTTGATCAATTTTGGTCATGTGCATAATTGCTCATCGTAATGGGCTCAAATTATCTAATTTGGCCTAAAGACATGTACAAACTTTAGTGGGCCCATTAAGTTAATGGGCCGTTACTAGGCCAAAAGTTAATGGTCGGCCCTCTTAACTCTCGGGTCGTTAACGGTGACATCAAGGGCAACATGTGGGCCCAATTGATTTCACGGGCGTTAACGAGCCGTTACTAAGTTCGGGCTACATATGGCCCACCTATACTGTGGGCCTTTAGCAGCCGAAAGTGATAGCGGCTTTCTTGGACCATGAAGAGCATGGGCAGCTAAGAGGCCGAAAGTCAGGTCGTATTGTAAATGGCCCAAGCGTGTTGTGGGCCTTTAGCATCTTTGAAGAGAAACCGGGCTGGTATTGGACCATGAAGGGCATGGGCCGTTAAAAGGCCAAAACTCAGGTCCGACTACAAATGGCCCAACTCATTTATGGTCCGTTAACAGGCTGAAAGGCACACAGGGCTGGGAATTGGCCCAACAATTAAATGGGTCACTAAAAGGCCAAAACTCAGGCCCGGCTACAAATGGCCCAACAGACACTACAAAAGAAATACACTTCCGTGATGATACGTGTTTGTCATAGTAGGTCGCCTTTTTTGTCATGCATGTACATCCATGACAAATTTATGACAGAATCAAGATAGTCATACCTGTGCTGTCGTAGAAGTGTTCCATGACATTACCAAAATTATCATCACGGAAGTGTCCACTTCCATGACGATAAATCGCGCGTCACAGAAGTGCTTTCATCAAGGGTGACCGACACGTGGCATCACCGTAACAGAACGCCGTTAAGCTATCGGGTCGGGTTTTGGATCCGATAACCCGTTAACAGCCCCGACTAATGGGGATTTTCCACGTGTAAAATCATCATTGGCTGGAGGAAACACGTGTCGGCTCATCATTGGGACAGATGTCATCCACTCACTGGACAGAAGGCGCTTATCATACGTCGACACGTGGCACGGCCCAACAGTGGCCCATTCCTATGAAAAGGCCAGCCCGTTTGACTTGGTCAAAAGCTGGCGGGCTGGCCCATGGAAAGCCTGTTAACGGCCTGTTAGCATATAGCCCATTTAACCCAAGGCCCGTTACGCCCTATGCGAATTAGGCCCAGTAGTGTCATCTGGGCCATCCAATATGATTCGCATCGTTTTTCGCCGGCCCATGACGCGTCTTCGGCCCATATGAGGCCCTTTGTAACTCTGGCCTATTAAGCGCCGTGGTGGCGGCCCGTAATGAACAAATGTATTACTTTACACCCGTTAATGGCCGTGGTGGCGGCCCGTAATGAACAAAGTGTATCACTTTATACCCATTAAGGGCGTTATTCCGTTGGGCGTTTCAGCCCATGTTATCTTTCGGCCTTCTGAGCCCATTTATTCTTGGGCTCATATCCAGCATTCATTTACATACGGCCCGTTACTGTCATTTTCTGCTTATGGGCCAAATTCAGCCCGTGGTTACAGTCAGCCCGTTTGTGGTCCGTTAACACGTTGGGCCGTTTTCATAGCGTCATGAAATACGGCCTATCAACGATGGCCCGTTATGGTCGGCCCATGAACGGACGATTCCAACTCTAGCCCGTTTACGGCCATAATGCGACTGTTATTGGCCCATGTTTGCCAATCGATCATCTTGCCGTATAAGGCCCATTGATGATCTGGCCCGTAGAAGGCCCATTGTTTCATGCCCATAGAAGGCCCATTGTTTCTCTGACACGTAGAAGGCCCATTGTTTATGGCCCATAAAGGCCCATTGTTTCTATGGCCCGTGGGTCCGGTGTCACTCTGATAAATATTAGCCCATGGTTATTGTGGCCTAGTTTTAAAAATAGGTTATTGCAGCCACTAGCAAACCGTAGAAAAAACTGCTGCGACTACAAGCAAACAAATAAACAAGACAACAAGGAAATAAATAAGCAAGCAACTTACACTAGGCTATCACGGCTATTACACATATTACATCCTTTGGGCATCAAAGTTCGCCACCGGTGCAAATATAGGGAACACAAAGAGCATATAAACGCCATAGCAAAACAAGTCCAGAACTGAAACCACTTGAAGAGCTCAAGAAACAATATCTGGGTACCCATAATCTTGGCAAGATGCTTAGCAAGCTTATTAACTTTCTCTTGTTTGGCGCTTAAGTCCTCGGCGCTTCTTTGTTGCACCGAAAGTATGCATCTGAATTCTGCAGGACTTCCTCGGTCCTTGACTTCTGTCGCATAACATCTCGATCGATATCTTTAAACTTGAAGTTGAGACTCAAGAAGCCGAACTGATTCAGCAACGAGTTCGAAGAGCTGGTGCCAGCTGTGGTAGCCAGTAACTCGAACACTACATCAAGACAGGACTTTGGGGTTGTCTCAGTGTCCTCAATATAGTTTTTATCAGCTTTCTTGGAGACCAATAGGGATGTCTCACTATCTTGAACCTTATCTGCATTACTTCCTTTACCATTGCATAACAGGGTACTCTTCTCCAATATGTTATCTGCGTTCTAAAAGAGAAATAAACAAACACATCTCAGGTTTACAATGTAGTATATGAAACTCATTTTGGTAAACCAGTTCAGTAGTAAGGTGGACAGGATAACAGCATGAAACAAACATATATCTATGTAGTATGGTCACTGTATGGTCTATATCATTCTAGTATGTTGCCAAATCAAGATAGATACAATTCGAATCATATCTATTTAAGACAAAGCAGCATAGATAGAATATAAGTGTGGGAAACTACACAGCAATAACAACACTTGTAATGTGCATGGCATGAGAACATAACTGTTTATTCAATTGAAACTGAAATCAACATAGAGCAAGTTACAACAGCAAACAGCCAAACACGTTGAAGAAATAGGTTTAAAACATACATTGCGCCATTGGAGTTTCAATTGCATCCTTCAAATTTGAAATTGGTTGGTATCGGTAAATCTGATGATGCAAGAGCAAAGTAGTATGAACCATAGCTACGGAACTGACACGAGAACAATTCTTCTTACGCTTTAAGCGTTGACTTGGGTTCGGAGTGGTGGTCCTCGTGATTTGGGCACTGCAGTTGCCTTACTAACTGCTCGTGTTTGGGTGCTCTGTGGTGGAGACGGTCTTGTGTCAACGGAACTGGGTGTCTATCTGCTGGGGTTGGGGTTAGAAGGGGTTTAGCTGGTTCTCTGTCCAAGCTGGGTAGGGGTACAATCTGCATGAGTGTGGGTTATGTGTGGTGGGGCTGATTCTTGGGCAAGTACAACCGTGGTTCTATCTGCATCGACAGGTAGCACGATCTTTCGAAGACCGTGTTTTACTCCCACAGATCTGCCATCACTCCCTCCAATTGAAATGGTTGATAAACAAGAAAAGTAATTGAATGTACAGACATTGTAAGATAGACAGGTGCAATGGATAGTAGGGAAGAAAACAGGGCATGAAATAATTCGCATTTATGTTGTTTAAGCGAACAGAATAGCAGGACATAATTTCACATATATGATGGCTAATTCAACAGGATAGCATGAAACAATTTCACATGTATGATGGCTAACTAAACAGGATAGAATGACATACTTCAAAATATGATGACTATGTAAACAGGATGACATGATATAACTATATGATGTGTCTATTAAAGTGGTTGGCATGCCATAAATCACAAACATGTAAATCGATGGAAACATGATGGCATGATATAATTCACGGATAGAATGACATAATTTAAAATATGATGACTATGTAAATTGGATGAGATGATATAACTATATTATGTCTTTAGAAAATGGGTTGGCATGCCATAATTCAGATACATGCTGTCTATGTAAACATCATGGCATGACATAATTCAAATATGATTTATATACTAAGGAAGTGAGCAGAGGGAAATTGCATATATGATGTGTCAACTAAGGAGATGGCATTCAATATTGTGTATATGATGTAAAACTAAGCATTACAATACAACATATGCATTATATGAGTAATATAACCCTGCCAAGTTTGAGCATACACCTCAGGGTGATAATCGGACTGGTCATCTGCTTCTGAATCCTCCTCTGAAGAGCTATCTGTAACCAGCAAGATATCTGCTTCAGAAGGTAGCATTGTCTGCTCTGAAGACCTTGTTTTCACTCTAGATTTCTCCATCACCAATTCAAATGGCTGATGCACAGAAAGAGCAGTTGAATATACAAACATTGTCGACAAAAGCAATGAGAAATACAAAAAAAAGACGGCATGATATAATTCACATATATGACGCTTGCCTAAACAACATGGCATTGCATAATTCACATACATAATGCCTTGCAACAAGATAACATTGCATAATTCACATATATAATGTCTTGCAACAAGATGGCATTGCATAATTCACATATATGGTAATTAGACACTAAGCAGGTGGCATTCACACAAAGCATGTCTAAACTAAGCAAATGACATAGCAATGCAAGATACCATACATACGATATGAGTAACATAACCCTGCCAAGTTAGGGCATGCACCTCGGGGAAATATGGTGGTCATCTGTCTCGAATCCTCCTCGAGGAGCTATCGATAACCAACAAGACATGCGCTTCGTCGAGATAGCATTATGCGCTCTGAAGACCTTGTTTCCACTCCAGATTTTTCCATGACCGTGCGAATGGCTGATGCACAGGAAGAGTAATTGAATGTACTAAAATTGTTGACAAATTTAACACATAATAAAAAATGATGGCATGATATAATTCACATATAAGATGGTGGCTAACCAGGGTGGCATTGCAAAATTCACATATATGATGCCTGGCTAGACAAGATGGCATTGCATGATTCACATATACGATAAAGAAACTAAGCAGATGGCATTGACACAAAGCATGTCTAAACTAAGCAGATGACATCTTTAATGTATACTGATAAGCAATGCAAGGCACCATATGCATGATATTACCAACATCGGCATGCCAAGTTAGGCGAAGACCTCATGGGGTAAATAGGAGTGGTCTTCTCCTTCGAATCCCCTCGAACAGTTATCTTCCTCTTGATTACGATCCGAAATGGGTGGAGGGGGGTTGCCTTTGCGCCCACCATGGAGCGACGTCTGCATGAAATTTTATTGCCATGCAAGGCTCGTCTCTTTTGCTCTACATGATCAGTTCCATTGTGTACAATAACTGGCATGCATAGGAATAAAACATAGTGAGATTATGTAAGGAGTGCATGCACAAATCCAGAGTGATGGTAGCAAACCGTGGATAGACCCAAAACCAATGATAGCGGCAGGATAATAGCTTTAGTTAAAAATACGATAATGGCTCCTTTAATGTTTGTTTGCACCCAACATGAAACTCATAGTAGACACCGGAGATTAACGGATAGTAGTCAGATAGTACTTGATTGTTGCCCCAATATGTACCCCACAACCATTTAAAACTCAAGTTTCAGCATTAGTTTGGACTGACTCGAGTCTAATAGGTGAACACGACGATAATGTAGCATGTCATCATATTAAGCGACGCATAACGTAAGCAGACACGGAAGAGTGCGACCTCTCTTGCGGACCCGTGTAGTCCTCAAGGTCATCTGCTCAGTTGATGATGGTAATGCAGTTGTCGTGGCTGCCGGCGGCAAGGAAGAAGATCTGAGGCGGCGAAAGACAGTCTGGAGAGCGGATCCCTGCTGTGGTGAACCCTTCCGTCGTTGGAGCAGCTGAGCTGGGGTGGAACATGGCGCCGCAGGAGCAGGACAAACCACACAAGGTTTTCTTTGACACATATCTGTAACAGAAGTAATTGAGTAAGGGCTATTTTGAATTTGAGGATTCTAACAATGCAGGGATAGGAAAATAGATAGGAATAGGATAGGAATGCACGTGCAAAACAGAGAATTTAAAAACACAGGATTTACGCCAATCTGGGTGTTTGATTCACAACAATTGGAAGATCACGGGATGCAAAAAGCATGGTGAGATTAAGTCAAACCACAAGAAAATGTACGGTTATAATGCTATTATGCTACTATCTCTTAGTCTTGTGCTTGATGAATAGGAATATGAAAAGGAGGAGAAGTGGAAATTAGAATTCCTACGGTTTTTCTTTCAAGGAGACACTAAAGGAACAAATCCTACAGTTTTCCTTTGCTCCATTCCTTTGCACCAAATTCATGAAAAGTAGTACCATAGGAAACTTTCCAATTCCTATGTTTTTTATTCACTTTTCCTTTCAAGCACTGGCGATTCTAGTAGGCAGGCTTGAGCAAGGAAAATCCTACACTAAAAAATGTTTTTGTGCTACTTCTATTATTTTGGACCCAGGACACTGCCATACTAGCTCAACTCCCAGGCCATGTCGATCTCAGCGTGATTGGGTTGGCCGGTGAGGATGCTCCGGCTGACTTCGCTGTCGGAGGAGGGGAAGAAGATCTTAGGCGTTTGGAGATGGAGCCGAGTACTGCTTGCGTTGTGATGGAGGGTTTCATCGTTGGAGCAGCTCCGTGAGTTTGTTGGACGCCGAGGCTGAAGCGAGGCTGAAGCAGAACAGAGAGACAACAAACAACGTTAACCTGAGTGGAATTCTAATAGCATATCCAATACATGATGTAAAATACATAACCACAAAGTGCTAGATGTAAAATACATCAGCCGCTCATCTCTGAACTTAACTGTCGAAACAGAACTTAACTGTCGGAACTGAACTTAACTGTCAAAACTGAACCTAACTGTCGAAACTGAATTTTGCTGTCGAAACTAAATTTTGCTGTCGAAACTGAACGCACTAGCAAGGTGAGGCTACACGTCGGTCGACTGACTTTTTCATCTCTGGTCAGTCGATTTTGTAGCCGTTGGATACGAAATCAAGGGCCTGCGGTTCATCTTCAACCTCCACCCCCCTGAGCCGCCAGCCACCACCGGCTAAACAGCAGCCCCCGCCGCCCGTGGCCAGTGGTGCGCCGCCCGCCCGCCCCGAAAACACTCCCCACCGCTGGTCCGACGCCACCCCGGCCATCCCTCTAGGCCCCCATGTGCCAAGCTTTTTCTTCGGCGATCCCCACGCCACCGCCCCACCAACACCCCGCCACCGCCGGTGACCACCGCCCCCATCCTGAACCCTAAGATAGATAGTGGGGTACCTCTCCGGCGAGCCCACCTCCCCGCTGCGGCTGGTTCTTCCTTCACCCCGGCGAGCCCACCCCTTGAAAATTGACTGACCCAAAAGTCGATTCAGTCGACTGAAGTGTAGCCAAATCGGAGCAGCATCGCAAGCAAGAGCAAGAGCGAGAGCAGCAGAGCGAGCAAGAGCAATAGCAAGAGCAGACCAGGCAGGAGACCGAGAGCAAGAGCAAAGCAGCAGCGCGAGCGAGAGCTAAAGAAGCAGCAGCTCCTACTGATGTGGATGTCGCCACCGAGGGAGCGATGCCGTGGAGGAAGTGGCCGGCAACGCCGCCGTGGATGGAGTCGCGCCATGTCGGCTCGGGACCGAGCACCGGCAGCACCGTGAGATCGAATCAAGAAGAAAATGCGGCGATTAGTGTACAACCTCTTTGGTGGCGCAGATTAGGCCGCAGCTTCATCTGAGGAAACGGTGATGATGATGCTCTTCCGGTGGTGCGGTGAAGGCGGTGGTGTGGGAATGGAGGTGGCACGAAAGGCGAGGGAATGTCGGGGCAGCTCCTTGGAGGTGGAGGGCGGGGTGGCTGAACCGGCGGGGACGATGAGATCGACGAGCGGATCCTCATCGCACGATGGATGAGGGACATCGAGGTGTTGCTGTGGACGACGTCATCGGGGAAGAGACTCCGGCTGGGTGGCGGACGGAGCAGGGTGTGGGGTTTCGTCGCGGGTTTTCGCGGCCTCGGTGTATGAATGGGTGGGCGGATGGGATGGCAGTGGGGAGCCATGGCTTAGAGACGCGCTTGTCCGAAATGTGGGGTAAGTTACGAAAGTCCCCCCCCCCACACCGATTTGAGGCGGTTCTTTCGGTTCAGGGGTACCACGGGCATTTCGCGTGTTGGGATTTCATAGGAGGTGGGAGTTTTCGCGCGCGTTGTAATTTCGGAATAGCAAGGGGCGGGTTGAGATGGAGGGAGTTGTCAGAGCACAACGAGACAAAGATATATCTTAAATATTTCGGGCTAACAAGGCGCGGGTTGAAGAGGTGGGAGTTTAGCAGCCACGATGACAAAGGCGCTAGCTTCAATTTTCGGCATAACAAAGCGCGGCTTGAAATTTCGAAGAACAAGCTTAACGTGTACCCAAAAAAGACAATTTGCACCTCAACACGCAGAACACACACAAACACCATTTAGACTAGAGTAAGGTACACGTGCATTGCACGCATGAGATTTGGCAACCAAATTATGAATAAATACCACATTATAGCATGCAAGCTTTGAGTCATATATGCATGATGTAGATGTTCGTTTAATTCTTATAGTTCATTTCATTCAAAATCATCTAGTTTTTATAAGAAAGCTAATCTATTTTAAGATTCATGGAATTGTGCGTTGTAAGACATAAAGTAAAAACAAATATTGGCAAATCATGTAGAAAAACATTTGGGCAATTCGATACGGAAGATTCTAGAACAAATAAGAAGTGCTTGTGTTTTGATGTTTGTGCATTATGCTTAAGTTCAACCATGGAGTCTTCTAGATTATACATGTGGCGAAATCTGGTGGAATCTAGATGATATCCAACGGCCAATAGTGCTCAAATTTGCCATCTTTGGACCATCAGATTCGCCTCATCCAACGACCATCTTTCAAAGTTAAAGTTACCGCACACAATATATAAAAATATAATATAATATAATATATATAGGGGTATAGATATAGATATGTGATATATGAAAGCCGCCCATCATCTCCAATTAGAATAGTGTGTCCATGCACGGATGCGGCGTGGGCAAATGATGTCGCCATCGGTATCTCAAATTCAAATCAGTCGACCTTGTTCAATGTGTATACATTACAACATGCTCGTTTCCAAACCACACCGCAGATCTCCATTATATTCATGCATGCATGGGTTTCAAACATCAGGATCTCTTATTCAAATATTTGAATTCAACTTTACATTGATTATGACCTCACCTATTCTTTTACACCCACACGGTAGTCTTCTCTTTATAATTGTACCACTAACTTTCTCTCGTGCATGCATGCACACACACTACCGATCGGCATTATCTATATGACGCATGCAATCTTTTCTTCAGGTCGGTCTCCCATGAAGGCACACACCCCACACATCCCCTCTCCATCATACCGGGCATTCTTTATCTCTCACGCGTGCATGCACAACGATCGATGTTCCTCTATGTATGTGTGTATATAGCTAGGTCTTTCATAGTTTTCCACACAAACCGATCAATCGATATATCCAGAGAGGTCTCACCCTCTTTCCCACGTCCACATCGATCAATCTATACCTCTCCCACGTCCACATCGATCAATCTATACCTCTCTATATAGGATTAACATAAATAGCTAATACACCCACATTAATTATATATCCAACGTCCCCCTCTCATCATCCATGCCTTCCACTTCATCTCTCAGACGTGTGCACAATGGCGAAGACATGGGGCAGTAAGGGCCCTGCCCCCCCCCTAACATCACTATATATCGAGGCTAATATGAATGTGATCATTAGACAATTGCTGCTAAAAAAGGTTTAAGTTCATGAATTGACCCTCCTCTTAAAGGATTAGCAATGCTTGGCCCCCTAGCTCATTTATATTTCATGGCTCCGCCACTGCGTGCAACAACATGCGTGTTCGCCCCTCTCTCTAATATCGATCTCGCACTTGTGCATTCCTTCATAGTCTCCTCCACTCGGCCCCTCGCACCATCTTCTAGCCCCCACGGATTTTGCCACATGTACAATCTAGCAGACTCCATGGTTGAACTTAAGCATAATGCACAAACCTCAAAACAACAGTGGTTCTCTTTTGTTCTAGAATCTTCCATATCATAACTGCCCAAACTTTTTTCTAGTTGAATTGCCATTATTTGTTTTTACTTTATGCTTTACAACGCACAATTCCATGAATCATAAAATAGATTAAGGGCTTCTTTGATTCAAAGGATTCTCAAAGGAATTTTGGAGGATTCTAATCATTAGGAATTTTTCCTATCTTGGTTGTTTGATTCGTAGGATTGTAAACCATAGGAATTTTCCATATGATTCATTTGCACTAGATTTCATAGGAAACATCCCATCCACTCAAACCTCTTTGAAAGAATTTTGCGTTTTTTCTATGCACAATCAAACACTTGTACAATCCTGTAGGATTCAAGACGACATTCCACTATAATCCCATGTTTTTCCTATTCACGCGTTCTTAGCTTTTTAAAAAAACTAATTTGATTTTGAATGAGATGAACTATAAGAATTAAGCGAAGGGCTACATCACGCATATATGACTCGAGCTTACATGCTATAGTGTGGTATTTATTCATAATTTGGTTGCAAAATCTGATCGTGCAATGCGTGTACATTACTAGTACTTGGTATGTGCAAAACACGTAAATTAGAATACCAATGGCACGCTACAGTGTCTCTCTTACAGTTCATGAAGCCACGTGGCACATGTGGAGGCGTTGTCGCGACCTCCTTGCGTGGATTGATCACGGTGACGTGTTGCTGGTTCTAGAAGAATGTACTCGTCCTCCACGAGCCATCTTGGCGGTACATGCCTGAAGCGAAGATGTGCATGCACCCCACCACGCACTCATTCCCTACATGCGCTGCAGCTTGGTAGGTACGGGCGGACGCAATTTTGTACCAAGATCCACCCATGTGATAATTTGGCGTGTAAAGTCGTTCACTTCATTGATGGTCAATTAATACAGCGCATGCAAATTGAGTGGGCGTGAGGCGGAAGAAAGACATTATTACTCCACTGCGGCGCATGCGAGTAGTTAAATCGTGGGTTGCTAGTAGTACTTCCATTGGTCTCCTTCAGTATTTTGTGCCAATTTTTTACAGTGTAGTACTTGAAATTTATGTTCCGCTAAACTCATCGGGAGCCGTTTGGGCCTCAAACCAAAACCATCAATTAATCTTTACCTTGTTCCCATCACATTGAAATCCTGCTCACACCTACTAATGCGTACCAAACCTGAGCGTGTTCCCACTATGCAGGTATTAGTACTACTAGTGCTAGTACTTAGGTTATAAAAGGGAACTACCTAACGAAAATTACTCTACCTTTCCTCCTCATAAGTGCTTCTTCTTAGTCCGTCGTTGCCATGGCGGTGAGCGAGCTCTAGGTGAGAACTACTCGTAACAAGGAGGCGGCAACCAAGGCTGCGGAAAAAAAGAGGGCTCGCCGCCACGCAGAGACCTCGAAAGATCTCTCACAGGCAGGCGATGGCTCCCAGGAGCGCCCTAGCCGCGGAGGCGAACATGCCGAGCCAGCGGAGCTGGAGTCGTTATCCCTCGACGGCATGCCCGATCAGCTCAATAAGCACCTCAATAAGCAGAAGGAGTTCATCCAAGGCTTGATGGAGTTGCTGAAGGAGAGCCTCGACGACATGCCCGCTGAGCTCAATCAGCAGGGGGAGTTGACCGCCGGCTTGGTGATGCTGCTGAAGAAGAGCATTGCCTCGGAGAAGAAGGCGACCGGCGAAATCCTGCGACTTCAGGAGGACAAGGCGAAGCTCTGCCACGAGATCGACCTGTTGAAGGAGAAGAACGCCGGCTGGAAGAAGCTGCATGAGAATAGTAGTTCCTCGATGAAGATGCTGCAGGCCCTCGTCATGGAACAGAAGGAGGAGTTGGCGAAGCTCCGCATCGAGCACCGGCTGCTGTCAAGGTACGTAATGCGGCCGTGGAACAGATGATGAAGGCTCGCGTCGAGAAATCCCGCGTCATGGACAGAATGAAGAAGATGGCGGAGGAGACGCGCAAGGAGATGGAGGTCGTGGAGGCGATGAAGAAGCAGTTATGACTCTGCGGCGAATTAGATCATTTGGGGTGATAATCTTCCTTCTTCTTTTGCTGCTGTGTTTCATCTTTTGCTTGGTGTTTACGCGACGTGTCACGTTCTCTGCGAGGCATGAATAGAACAATGGTTTTTGTTTTTGAGGAATGAATAGAACAATGCTAGTAACAATGAGATGACTAGCAAATTAGATCATTTTTATCGCCATATGGCCTTTGGGCTGCCGTGTTTCTTGCTCCTCCATCGCGATACTACTCCAATGGAAAACTTGAGTATACCGCGGTTCTTTGCTCCTCCTCGATCAGGTCGTCGGCGCATTTATCTGACAGTCAAATCACAAGGCCCGCCTTCCAGCAGTAATGAGCCGTCAAATCACAAAGGCCCTCGCCTCTCGTGAAACCGACCAAGCTAGACTGCCCGCCCTCTAGCCTTTTAAAAATGTATACTTTTGTACAGCAGTAGTATCGATGGATTGCGCCATGGAGCAAAACTTGAAATTAAAAAAAGGTGGTACATATAGAGCGCTAAATGCCAAATTATGCATATAGTACTATTAAAAGGCTAGTCACAATAATGGTGTCCAGCACAACCCACCCCTCAAATAAAACTAAGCACCACGGAATTCTTTGACAAAACTAAGCACCCTGAAATTCTTTGACAACTAAACTGCTAGCTATATGATGTTGGCCATATATATTATGCGTATATAATGTGAATAAGCAGTGGTAGTACTATACCAACTAAAAGATGAAATGTAAGAAATACTAGTATGTACTTCTTGAAGAGTTAAAGTAACAAGAAGAAACATAACATAGTTCTGCTGGGGCTCGGCACAACACACCCTCAAATTAAATTAAGCACACCTGAAATTAAACTTTGCAACTATTCGGTAGACACTGCATTAGAACCACCATGAGCAACGACACTGCCACCTTACTCGGAGTCCTCGTCCACGTCCTCGACTTAGTCCTTGTCCCTCTTCCTCTTGGCGATACTTCTTTGCTTGAACCGCCAACTTGGTTGTTGCTCTTCATCCAACCCTTGTAGATATTGAAACAAAGGTAGCCATCCATTGCAGCGTAATGGATGTGGTCTATATCTAGTACATTCCGCTGCCATGCATGGCGATGAAAGCGTGTATGGAGGTTTCTCCGGTTTACCGTATGAAGGATGAACCATGGCTCCTGCCGGTCGGCATTGAAAGGTGACGAGAGGACACCGGCCGATTCTTTTGGAGGTCGAAGGTGTTGCCTACAACGAGGCCTATCCGGCGCTGAGGACTTCTTTATCGTTACCAAAGTCTCTGATAACAAATTTGACTAGGTTGCTCTCGAGGAAGTCCTTAAAATCCTCGCACTCAACGTCGGCATGGCATATGTGGTAGACCAAGCATAAGTCATGCCGCAAACCTGGATCACGGCGGGCTTCTTCCTCTCTTCGTCCTTTAGATCCTTCTCTCGTCCCACGGTGTGGTGTACTCAACATCTAGCCCGACGACCCACTCATCATCGAGTCTTGAACATGCGTGCGAAGCGAAAGGCATCCTTTCACCGTCGCGGAAGAAGCGGGTGTAGATGACGTCGAACTCATCGCGGTGATGGTTCTAACCTTGTACTCACCGCCGATCGGGGAGATTTGGGATGCCATGGATTTGGGAGGAGGTTAGGATTAGTGGAACTGCCGTAATGTGAATGGGCGGGGCGACTAGGAAGCGAACCGCCGTAGTATTAAAGGGCGTGCGGGGGCGAGTAGGAAGCGAACTGCCGGCGTCGCGAGCGGCGGGGTAGTGGCTTTCCATTCTCCCATGATATGGGCTTCCGAGAGCCCTTGGATCGGAGATCGAGCGGTTGCATGGCGTGATTCTAGACCAATGGGTGAATATCCTATCACGGAGGTTATTACGCAAATTTTCAGCAACTTAGCATGCGACCGTTTGATCTCAGATCCAAGGGCTGCCAGCATCCCATATCATGGTCGCGCCTACCACGACCGTCGCGTCGCTCGCGCGATCGCGCCCTTGGAGATTTAACACGGTGCGTTAGGCTATCTGATGTTGGCATGTCATACATAGTCATCACTTAGTCACTCATACTACAACAAGGTTGGCTATAAGGTTGGCTATAAGTGTTTTTTTACTCCTCTCTATCTCTTTCTTCGTACTCCCTCCGTCCCATAATATAAGAATGTTTTTGACACTAGTGTAGTGCCAAAAACGTTCTTATATTATGGGACATATGGAGTACTAGTATTTATTGCATTTTCCAAGGAGTGACCTCTTCCAATGAAATGGTGTTTCTAAGTTTGCTTCATTTAATTAGCTATAGACTCAAAATTGTCTTTTCACGTAGGTACACGCGCTTAGCACCGTTTCTTCCTTGGGTCACCAAACTAGTCTCTCTCTTCTTGATTAACATGCCACATCAGACTTTATGCCTATGTGGCAAGCTTAACTTTACTGTAGGACAAGTAAGGTGCACGTCCGTTTGCGGAAGAGTGAAATGCATTGATCGGGTGTTGTTTATTTTGACAAAGGATGTGGGGTCATCTCATGTGTAACAGGTATCGATAGGTTTCTTGGATATTATTTCATCTCTAGAGCTCGAAACATCCGGGTGAAATAGATAAAAAGTATCTTTTGCAAACAAAAGCGTTCAATTGTTCAACTTTGCATCCAAAACTTGTGAAGAAATAACTCTTATTGTGCTTTGCGGAAATGGTTCATCATAAGTCTTTCACCGTCTGTAGTAAAAATTCATACATGGAAGATTCTAGACTAAACCATAAATGGATACACTTTTATTCATCGCGATACTCCAATAGAGCAAGATCATGCATGGAAGTCTCCACATGCTTAGACAGCGGATTACATTGGCGAAGACTAATGATCAACATTTAACTTAGTAATGCATATGTCGGTGAACCTCCTTGGAGTCCCCATGCACATTGTTGGGGTCAAATAATACCATCGTCTTCCATGTCCACATCGGCGGGAAGGTCCCAGCTCGGCGAGTCCAAGTCAACAGCGTAGCGGTGTCGCCGCCCACGGACCTCGAGGGTAGTAATAGTGAGCACGCACCCGTACATCGGCCTCGTGTCGATGTCGGCGTTAGCGGCGTCGCCTGACGCACACTACAGAGATGTGGCGGGGCTCTGCGAGCCTCGCCGGTGGCCACGATCAAGAGGAAGGCGCTATCGTCCTCCTCCGAGACTAGCGGCGGCGCTGATCCTCCAGCGACTCCGGCACGGTGAGCAGGTATACGTCTCGTCCTTGATGTTCTTCGCCAAGGGCGAGTGGTGATCGCCGCCGCGCTGCGTCGGTGATGCACGATGTCATGGCGAGCCCCAAAACGACACGGGCACTCATAGAAGTAGAGGAAGGGCTCCTTGGAGGCATCGACCGGGGCGTCCATGAAGCAGGAGTGGCTGTAGGGGCGTTCCGCCGATTGAATATATGAGCAAGTTACTACGAGATTTACTACAAAATAAATCATAGCGACTATAACAGAGATTAAACTAATCATGCGGACTAGCATAGTAGATGAACAGATCGAGTCTAGGACACAGACTAGAAACATGAATTCTACCACGATTTGAGCAGGAAGGACGAAACACATACGGTGCAGCGGGAGCAGCACCATTGGCGTTGAGGTTGTCGCCCATGTCGTTGAGGAAGAGGTTGCGAGGTCGGGGAAGAAGTCGTCGTCGGTGAAGTCGTGGCTGCTAGAGTCGCGAGTCGCCCTCCCAAATGTCAACAGCGCCCGCCGAATGGAGCATGAGGGAGTGGCTATAGGGGCGTTCGGCCGCCGGATGGGCGCAGGAGTAGCCCATGAAGCGATGAGCGGTGCTCCTCCTAGTCTCTATTCTTATCTCTATCTCTACTACTCTTCTTTGTTTTTATAATATACTAGTTGTAGTTGTCCGTCGAATAGTCTCGCTGCCGTCCTTTGCGCCCGGCTGAACATGCCTCCTCGCCTCCATTAAACCCGCATGCAAACCGAGAACCTACTCCGGCCAGCGGGAGAAATTTGCGGTTGCAGCGGGAGGTTATTCTGCAAATTTTCAGCAACTTAGCATGCGACCGTTTGATCTCAGATCCAAGGGCTGCCATCACCCATATCATGGTCGCACCTACCACGACCGTCGCGTCGCCATGCTGTGGTCGCGCCCTTGGAGATTTAACATGGTGCGTTAGGCTATCGATGTTGGCATGTCATACATAGTCATCACTTAGTCACTCGTACTACAACAAGGTTAGCTATAAGGTTAGTCATCACTTAGGAGAAAATTTTACTACTCCTCCGTTTACTCCTCGTCCCTACTAAATGCGTACTTTGGTTAGTACTCCTCCATTTACTTATACAAGGCCACTATAAAAAATACATTTTGCATCTATACAAGGCCACAAATAGTAATCAAGCCTTTCGGTTTATGGCTCAATTTCAAAATCTCTCCAACCAAGGTGAGCGGTGAGTGGTGAATTAATTTCATAGTTTGCACGATCGCTCGTTTTTCTCAAGAAGTTATGTTTACCGAGGCATTAATTAGAACGAATGCATGAATGACCACTAAATTTCCATGAACTTGTACATGCATTGGTTAGTTTCCTCTTGACACTGCTTGCGTTGGGTGATCTAACGCACCTCGAAATCCAACATGTAATGGTACTACTACTAGTATAGTAGAAATGAGACTTATCAAACGGAAAAACGAATGTTTTTTAGATGAGCCCTACAAACCCTAGTGGGTACATACTCCGTAAAAACAGATTTTTCCAAAACTAAGTCGCTCCCTTTCATGAATTCTATAGTATACTCCTCCGTCGACGCTCCCTTTCATGAATTATGTACTTCCTATCGCCGACATGTGGGACATATAGCAACCGGGTCAACGTGTCAAGCACCAAATAACAGTGCAGAACAGCAGGGGGACACACCCCACTCGTACCGGCCCAGTATTAGTAATGAGCAATGAGACGTCAAATCACAATGCCGCACCTTCCCAGACGGACGAAGCAACCATTATTTCACACTTCGGTTCGACATCATCTCAAACCACGTACTAGTATTGCTTCTGCCTCAAGAGGGACACGCACATCGCCTTGGTACATCATGACACGCGGGACCGCATGACAAGCCATGCTCCCCCGCCGATCGTTCGGTAAAATCACCTCATTTTTACTATACTTCCTCCGGATCGGTTTACTACATGGCATGCACGTCGTTCTAGGTTGAGAATTTAACTGGCTATATGTGTGTGTGTGTGTGTGTGTGTGTGTGTGTGTGTGTGTGTGTGTGTGTGTGTGTGTGTGTGTGTGTGATGAACAGTACACTAGCCTTTTAAAAAATGTATACTTTTGTACAGTAGTACTCCACTATCGATGGATTAGCCATGGACCAAAAATTGAAATTTTAAAAAAGGTGGTACATATAGAGGCGCTAAATGCGCAAATTATGCATATAGTACTATTAGAAAAGCTAGTACGTATTGGGGTGCTAAATTCTATTAAAGAAATACTAGTACTAGTATGTACATACTAAAGAGTTAAAGTAACGAGAAGAAACATAACATAGTTCTGCTGGGGGCTCAGCACAACACACCCCCAAATTAAACTAAGCACACCTGAAATTAAACTATGCAACTAATCCGGTAGACACTGCATTAGAAGTTTAGAACCGCCATGAGCAACAACACTGCCACCTTATTCGGAGTCCTCATCCACGTCCTCGACTTCGTCCTTGTCCCTCTTCCTCTTGGCCGATACTTCTTTGCTTGAACCGCCAACTTGGCTGTTGCTCTTCATCCAACCCTTGTAGATATTGAAACAAAGGTAGCCATCCATTGCAGCGTAGTGGATGTGGTCTATATCTAGTACATTCCGCTGCCATGCATGGCGATGAAAGCGTGTAATGAGGTTTCTCCGGTTTGCGGTACGAAGGATGAACCATGGCTCCTGCCGGTCAGCATTGAGGGCTGACGAGAGGGCACCGACCGATTCTTCTAGAGGTCGAAGGGTTGCCTACAACGAGGCCTATCGACGCAGGACTTCTTTGTCGTTCTTAAAGTCTCTGATGTGAATTTGACTGTTTTGTCCTCGAGGAAGTTCTTAAAATCCTGGCACTCAACGTCGGCATGGCATATGTGGTAGACCAAGCAAACCTTATGTAGGCAAACCTGGATCACGGCGGGCTTCTTCCTCTCTTCGTCCTTTAGATCCTTCTCTGGTCCCACGGTGTGGTGTACTCAACATCTAGCCCAGCGACCCACTCATCATGTGAGTTTTTGAACATGCGTCTGAAGCGAAAGGCATCCTTTCACCGTCGCGGAAATGCGGGTGTAGATGACGTCGAACTCATCGCGGTGATGGTTCTAACCTTGTACTCACCGCCCGATCGGGGAGATTTGGGGCGCCATGGATTTGGGAGGAGGTTAGGATTAGTGGAACTGCCGTAATGTGAATGGGCGGGGACGACTAAGGCGAACCGCCGTAGTATTAAAGGGCGTGCGAGGGGCGAGTAGGAGTGAACTGCCCGCGTGCGAGCGGCAGGGTAGTGGCTTTCCATTCTCCCATGATCACGGGCTTCGAGAGCCCTTGGATCGGAGATCGAGCGGTTGCATGGCGTGATTCTAGACCAATGGGTGAATATCCTATCACGGAGGTTATTACGCAAATTTTCAGCAACTTAGCATCGACCGTTTGATCTCAGATCAAGGGCTGCCAGCAGCCCATATCATGGTCGCGCCTACCACGACCGTCGCGTCGCTCGCGTGGTCGCGCCCTTGGAGATTTAACACGGTGCGTTAGGCTATCTGATGTTGGCATGTCATACATAGTCATCACTTAGTCACTCATACTACAACAAGGTTGGCTATAAGGTTGGCTATAAGTGTTTTTTACTCCTCTCTATCTCTTTCTTCGTACTCCCTCCGTCCCATAATATAAGAACGTTTTTGACACTAGTGTAGTGTCAAAATGTTCTTATATAATAGGACTGAGAAATACTAGTATTATTGCATTTGCCAAGGGTGACCTCTTCCAATGAAATGGTGTTGCTAAGTTTGCTTCATTTAATTAGCTATAGACTCAAAATTGTCTTTTCACCTAGGTACAGCGCTTAGCACCGTTTCTTCCTTGGGTCACCAAACTAGTCTCTCTCTTCTTGATTAACTTGCCACATCGGACTTTATGCCTATGTGGCAAGCTTAAGCACTACTGTAGGAACAAGTAAGTACAATAGTCGCTTTACATGGCATTTTGCATATGTGGAGGAAAGAGGCAAGGAAAAAGTGGAGAAGTGGGCTCTCATGCAAGAGCCAGCCTCTACTACTACATGGTGGAGCATTGGGAGAGGCACCTGTATGGAGGTGGTCAGGAATCGGGAGACTCACGCCGGTCATAGCGCCGCAGTTAAAATGATAATGGCAAGTCAAATCACGGGGTCCCACCTGTCCAGTAGTAACTCGCTGTCAAATCACACAACCCTACGTTTGCAGCAGCCTACTCCCTCGTCTTCTCGCATCTCTGTCGAACCGACCTGGCGGAACCGTCCCGCCGCCTACCGGGCAGGAAAAGCCCTGCCCTCGACTTTTAAATAGTATACAGTATACTAATTTTGTATCCATGGATTGCGCCCGCGCCATGGAGCAAAGCGTCTAGAAAATGGCGGCACACATGTACGGAGTATACAGCACACCCGTCGCGTTCGCGTCGCACCCCAGACGGTCGGTGGGTCTGGCACGCTGCTCTCCGAATGGAACGCGCGTCATATTGCGTTCGCACACACATGTGGGACGACAATTGAGAATCGACCATAGGAACACTCCCTGGCCCCGCAAGTCGGGTGACTTAATAGAAGAGGAGGCGGCGATAGTACTAGAAGTGTTGTACTATGTTGGTGCTGGGCGATCCACGCAAGACACGGAAGATCAGTTCGTCCATGCATGTGACCAGACTCCTGCGAACACGCTGGATTGGCTATCGTCTACATATCGTGTAGGCTATGTTGTACATGGCTGTAGTTGTGGTGAGAAATCTAAAAAGGTTTCTTGTCATCTCGCAAAATTATGTGTCATGTGCTTGGATCACTGCGAGGTTAAACAGCGACAACTGAGTTGGGCTAGTCATTGGGGCACATGCACGAGCAGTGACTACTCGGCTGCCATCTAGGTCAAGCCGGCTATATTAATTAGGACATCTGTCGACGGACCCCTTTTCTCTGAGTTTATCTTTAATTTGAGCTTTGTTCCTCGTCTAGTTTGTCCGTCGGGATTCATGTTGTCTCCTTTGGGCAGTGAGGTTATGATTTCTTGTCATGTGGCATTTTTCGTGTTATATGTGATAATCCGGCGCTTGAGATCAAAATGGCGACAAGCTGCGCCTCAGACCACGTGCATGAAGACTTCTCGGCAGTCATTGGCGAGGTCAAGCCGGCTCCGTAGACAAAAGAAAACTAAGTACTACTCCACTATATAGGCAGGAGCCTCCGCGCTTGCTTGCTAGTGTTGCTCTCTTCACCTTGTCTCGGCCTCTCAGATCTAAACACGACAGCGGTGGCCACTCTCTCTCTCTCTCTCTCTCTCTCTCTCTCTCTCTCTCTCTCTCTCTCTCTCTCTCTCTCTCTCTCTCTCTCTCTCTCTCTCTCTCTCTCTCTCTCTCTCTCTCTCTCTCTCTCTCTCTCTCTCTCTCTCTCCTCTCTCTCTCTCTCTCTCTCTCTCTCTCTCTCTCTCTCTCTCTGCTCACCGCTGGTCACAGATCCAGCGGACCCTCTCCTTGGGGAAGGTGAGAAGGTCAACGCGTTCCTGTGGTTGTCCTCGGCGACGGCTCTTACCCACTGCTGGGCGCGTCCATCCTGCCTTGCCGTTCTCTCCCAAGCACCGCTGGCAAGGGAGGGCCTTTGACCCCTTCTTCCTCGTTGCCGTAGTGTGGGCAGATCCGGCCTCCCGCCGCCCACCTAGCGACATCCCGGCGACCATCAGGTATAAATTCCTTCGAAACCGGCCTTGCTCTACTTCCCGAGCTCCTGACGTTGCTGACTTTTACTATTTCTCAGGCCCCCTCGTGGATAGGATCGGCTGGCTGTTAGAAAACCACCTAATTTTTTTACGTTTAAGAGGTAAAACTAGTTCATGCACTCGAATCTAGTACTACTTGGTTCAAACAAGGAAGAAAGGGGGTGGGGTGGGGAGGATTTGTTACTGAATCTAGGACTTGGTCGAAGAGGAAATAATGGGGAGAAAAGTAGCGAGAGGCGGCTATCCAACTGGTCTCTAGGTCTAATAGGAAATAAAGGGAAGCGCAGTACAAACTCAATATAAACCCGATCTATTGGTTGAAAAAGGAAAGAAAGTGGGGGCGGGGACAAGTCAGCGAGTAAGTCCACACTAGATTTGCTAGCCTCACACAGTATAAGGTGGCTATACCGAACAAAAATGGGACCAACCGGATATCCTGTTACGATGTTTGTTGCCCGAGCCACTCTTATGTAATGCCCTTTGGTAAAATGTAGCGATCGCCTTTGTTAAAAGTAAGGACACGTTAAACCAATGTTGTTTTCAATGTAATGCCTCGATAATATGAATCAATGGCACTTCTTTACATGTCTGCTAAAATTTCCCATTAAGATAAGTTGGTTCTTTTTGTTAGAAATGCAAGCATCTGGTCCGCCTACTCTCCCGTGCCCAAAGTAATGTCGTATTTAACGGTTGTCATAGTTAATCCTAATGCCCACACTAATATCTAGCAATGCCACCGCTTTATAAATTGCTCTGTCCTTGTAGGATTGCCATTCAGATAAGGAACATGCTTCTTTTCATTTGATGCATGTTTCATCACTTATTAGTCACCCTCCTTTCCACCTTTTTGTGCAAGCAGAGATATACATTTCACGCTCGATCTTAGTTGAACTGCACAAATGATATCAAATTATAGTTGAGCATTCCGGAGCTTCACAACCAACCTTGATGTTGCTCAATTTTATCGTAACTAATGAAGAAGAAGCTCTGTGGGTTTAGTTTTACGATGGAAATGGAACGGGGCTGGAACCCTTTTCTTAAAAAATTGAAGAAGAAGCTGCTAGCTCATGGGACATTGCTTCATTTTAGGTGAACTGCACCAAAAGGTACCATGAATTGAATCATCCATGTTGGTGATTGAAAGAGCCAGACTTGACATCGATCTAAGCACCCGGCCTCCATCCTTGCGGACGCACAATACACCTCGTTTGCCACCTGCTCGACCCTAGTGTCCTTGATAAAATGAAGTAATAATCTGATTAAAATAGGCGAGTGTCATCTCTATCATTTCATTTCCAATGTAGATAAAGAAAGTGCTTCTCTTGGTTAAAGTATGTTTCATCAACTAGTCCCATTGTTAATGTTTAAGCATTTACGCAACTTGGGGTGCTTAATTTTAGTTGATATGTACAAAAATAGATATTTGAATGTCTCAAAGCGCCTCCTTGTACTACTGCTGTACATTGATGTTCATCTTTGGCGGAAGGTGTATCTGGGAGACTTGGGGCGATGTCGATATGAGGCGTACCGTATGAGGCGTCATGAGGCCCATCTAGCCCTCATGACATGGCATACTATGATACTATCGCAATATTTTCTTCTATTTATTTTGTGTGTTTCATCAACTAGTGCCACTATAATGTAATCACGCTTTTTCATTATCTGTGCGAACAGGGTTATTCAGCTGCATTTTGGTGGAACTGCACAAATGTACGTATGGAACCGGCATATATCAGAGTGCAAGGTGTGCCAAGTAAAATTACCGACACCAACCATCCTGCATGCGCATTGGCATCCACCACAACCAGTGGGATGTGTGGCGCTCTCGTGGACGGATCTTTCTCGGCAGCAAATCCTCTAACCAAATACTAGTAGCTTATATTGGCAGTTTTCTAGGGAGTACTCTTTTACGAAAGAAGCACCAATCTATTTTTCTTTATTTGTACCTTTGTGTCACAACTTTGACCCAAAGGTCGAGCTATTTTAGGGTGATTGGCATAGTACTCGGAGACTGATTGTAAGCATGATTTTCATTAGCTGTCACTGCTGATTGTAAGCATGAGCAGGTGGAAGATTAGGTTAGTCTGAAGCTTACCTTAAACCCTACGCCGCCGTTGAAGCGAGGCGGCGTCGAGGAACCGTGGAGAACGTCGGGAAGCGGCGTCGTGCCATCCGGCCTCCTCTTGCGGTGGGAGAGCGAATACTCATGTGGCTCGGCTGGCTCTGCACCCTCGAAGCGGCACACCATACTCGATCGATTCGTTATCCTCTGGGTGCTCGACCTTGACCTGTCGCCCACCATCTCCGCTTTGGTTGTCGCCTCGGGCGAATCTATGCTGCTCCATCACCCATAGGAGATACTCGATGAACTTCGGAGGACTGCGGCGTGACTGCCGCCGAGGAGTACATGTACATCGCCGACCTCATCGCCGTCTCGCTCTTTCGCATACATTTCCACATGGCCCGCACCGTCCTCGAAATCTCCCACTCATTGTCAAACCAACTAAGGATCTCCTTCAACCTGGCTAACTTTGCACAGTGGCATGCGGTGATCTGCTGATTCATTGTTGCATCCTCTCCATAGATGTCGTCTTTGAGTGGTTCGGTGCTAGCTTTGGAAGATGGGAGGAGGCGGTGGTCTTGCAATAGAGAAGAGGAGAGGAGAGGAGGTGGTTTTGGAATGGAGATGATGGAGAGGAGAGGAGGTGGTTTTGCAATGGTGAGAAGATCGAGAAGAGGGAGAGGCGAGGCGGTGGTTTTGGAATGGAGATGATGGAGAGGAGAGGAGGTGATTTTGGAATGGAGATGATGGAGAGGAGAGGAGGTGGTTTTGCAATGGAGAAGATCGAGAAGAGGGAGAGGCGAGGCGGTGGTTTTGGAATGGAGATGATGGAGAGGAGAGGAGGTGGTTTTGCAATGGAGAAGAGGGAGATGAGCGTCTGCAGCGATTTAGGATTAGGCGAGAGGGGCGGTGTGTTGTGATTGGATCAAAATCAAAATCAATTTACCCTTCAATTAAGAAAGCGACCCACATTAACTAGTCTCCCTTTTATTACGGGTCATAATTGACCATGATTTTCGCACATAAAATATATGTTATACGTTGCAAAAATAATATAATTTTGAAGTACATTCAGAATCTGAACCAAATGATACAATTTTGGTGACATGCATTCACATTTGCTTGTCACATATAGTACGTGGTCAAACTTTGACCCAAAATCATAAAACAACAAAAAATACTTCCAAGACCAGCGCCGCTCTCGCTCTTCTCCTCTTAAACCACCGCCGCTCCTCTCCTGTTCCAATCTAAATCCAGCGGCGCTCCTCTCCTCTTCCATTTCAAAACCACCGCCCCTCCTCTCCTGTTCCAGTCCAAAACCAGCATCGCTCCTCTCCCTTTCTAATCCAAAACCAGTGCTGCTCCTCTCCTCTTCCACTCAAAAACCACCGCCGGCGAGTGAAGGTGTTGTGGAGAAATAGATCGATGGAGGAGTACAACCGATCGTGAGGATCGCATAAGCGGCGACCTGTGAAGCTAGCTAGGATGTTAGAATACAGTCTTGGTTTGACAACAAGGACCAACTAAGCGGTGGCGGTGACATCCATGGCCAAATATCTGCAACAGAGCGAAAAGGCGGCGATACTCCGGAGGAAGTCGCGCCGAGTACATAGAGCTGCTCCTCTGGGCCATGGAGCAAACAGATTCACGAATCCAATCGTGAGGAAGCGGTGGTGGGAGTATCGATCCCAGATGGAGCATCCACGAGATTGAAGGATCGAGCATCGCAAGGTGCCGTTTGTGAGGTGTCCTGCGGAAGCGAGCGGTGGGGTCTTCGTCGACCGAACCCAACTGCAAGAGGAGAAAAGCAGTTGGCCCGACAGCGCTTCCCGCCATCGTCTCCCTCGCCGTTCACATCGTCTCACAGGCGGTATGCTGCGCCGAGGAATAGGAGGGCTGCCCCCAGCCCAATAGTCGGGCAGGTTGTGAATTGTCGGGAGGAGCTTAGGGTTGTCGGTATTTGCAGGTTGTGAATTGTGTTTTGTGTTGTGTATTTTGAGAGTACTTTCAGATATGAATGTCTTTTGAATTTCAGATTTGCAGTATTGAGCATATGAAGAATTTTATGAATTCTAGAGATCTATTTTATTAGCACTTAAAAATGTAGTTTCATAGGAGTATAAAAGTGCAGACGAGAAGAAAGCGCAAGTTTCAGTTTTAGATAAGCTGCAAGTTCAGTTTCAGATAAGAAAGCGCAACTTTGAGGCGAGCATTTATATTAACACGGCCTTTTCAAACAGGGTTAACATCATGTTGGAAGTTTTATTCATGGTGAAAATGGAACTACCAGCCGATTAACATCATGCTGATCAACATTCATGCATAGCACATCTTCATATGATGCAGTCAAAATGCCCACACAATGTCAGTGTGTGAAACACAGAGAAAACGAGGGACGAAGTTTTGGCAAGTGTTGGACGTGGTTTTGGGCTGCCCCGTCTAGGCTTTCATTTTTAACATGCGCAGCCCATGACCTTGGATGGGAGGGCCTGTTTGTATTTTCTTAGGGTCGTCATGTATCGACCGGCCTATGGACCTCCCATCCGAGGTTTTATCTTTGGCAGCCCAATTTATATTTTTTTTTGAAGAAAACGCAGACGTCTGTTCTATTTTTCTATATAAGAATAGGAAAGCCAGGTACAACTTATGTTTCCCTTCTAACTATATTATATATATTTAAATTATTTTATATGTTATTATGTATTATTTTTATTGCCATCATATATTTAACAGATACTTACATATGTACGAAAACAATATCCCACATCTTATTAACTTATAAAAATAATTTCTTAACAAATAAAATCCTGGATTGTTTTGGCACGAAAATCCTAGTGATTGTGTACAAAAGCTTGGTAAGATTTAAGGACGAATGAAATAATATCACTTATTATTTAAATATATTTATAACAAAATGCCCAGCCCTTTTTTATTTTTTGATAACATTGCTGGCCCAACCCAACATTATAATTAGAATCAGCCCAGCAAAATCGTGTATCTAGATAAAGTGCAAATGGCCTGTAATTTTTTAGGAAATAAAATAAATGGGCCGCATGGACGCTACATTAATTGTTCACTCAGCCCAGCTAATGGCTGTAATTCAAAAAAAAGATCAAATTGACTGTAAATTCTACCGCGTAAAAAAAAGACTGTAAATTCTGAAAAAAGGCTGAAATGTGGGCCAATAGGTCGAAGCCAACGCAAGTCGTTGTCAATTTAGTCAACAAATGATTTTGACATGTTAGTCGTTGGATTTACATCCAACGACCGGCATCCATCTTAAATCTCTCGTCTTCTTCCTCCAGCGCTGCCGGGACCACCTCCCGCCTCCTGCTGCTAGCAGCTCTGCTTAGCACGCTTCGCTATGAAGCGCTACTCCACCGTTGGCCAAGCCATCCCTCCACCCCTCCACACCTCCTGTTCTTCTCCACCGACTGCCGAATCACACCGCACTAGAACCAGTTAACCCTCGTACATCTCTCCGTCTGCGACTCTACTCCCGCGTCTTCCCATCTCCGGCTCGTTGCTGTCCGGGGCCTCGCCGTCGTCCACCACCTTGGATGCGCTCGGTGCGACGTGGTCAATGTGGTCAAGGAACGACACCATCGGAAGTAGACTGTGCGTGGAAAGGCTGACAGCTGGGTCCACGGCCACACACAAGGAAATGCCTCCTTATTACGCGCAAAATAATGATTCCTCCACCTGACATCTGGGACCCACCGGAAGGGCCTTTGTATTTCGCGAAAAAAACGTGCCCCCCGCTGATTTATCGGACCCACAGCTATCTTCGCACGCAAGGAAGTGCCTCCTTATTACACAAAAAAAATGAATACTCCCCCTGCCAGCTAGAACCCAGCATATTAGGAGGCTGAGTTGTGGGCCTACCAAGTTGACGGGGACGGAGGGCTTTGTCAACTTAGTCAATATGAACGATTCTAGCCCATGTTACCGTACGATGTTCATCCAACGATTGTAGCGCTTCTTCAACCTCTGGTCTTCTTGCTCCAGCCGCCCAAACCAGCGTCGGTCGTGCTGCGTGCTCCGCCTCCGTGGCGGCTGTGATGCCGGAGGCCTCCGCCCCTACTACTCCCACCGCTGGCGGGCCATCCCTCTACTCACCCCACCCCTGTTATTCTGCAGCGGACGGCAACCTCACACCGCAGCCGAACGGTGAACCCTCGTACTCCTCTTGGCGTGGGCACCCGCTGCTGCGTCTTCCCGACTCAGTCATCCCTTCCTAGGCCTCGCCGTCGTCCACCGCCGTGGTGCTCTCGGCACGGCATGGTCAGCGTGGTCAAGAACAACTTCCATCGGACGTGGATTATGCGTGGAGAGGTGACAGGTGGGTCCACGCCGCAGCAAGGAAGTGCCTCCTTATTCGCGGAAAATAATGATTCCTCCACGGCGACAGGGGACCCACCGGACGGGCCACCGTGTTCGCGAAAAAAGTTTCCCCACATTGCTGGGACCCACCAGCTACATCTTCGCACGCAAGGAAGTGCGTCCGGCAAATAAAGCGATTTGCCCCCATTCTTGGGACCCACCAGCTACATCTTCGCACGCAAGGAAGTGCGTCCGGGCAAAAAATGATTCGCCCCACATTGCTGGGACCCATCAACTACATCTTCGCATACGCAAAGGAAGTGCGTCCGGGCAAAAAATGATTAGCCCCTCATTGCTGGGACCCAACAGCTTCATTTTCGCACGCAAGGAACTACGACGGTCGGGACCCACCTGGTGAAGCGCACGTAAGCGTTGTCACTCGGTGTGACGATATGCATATATATCTTGGTGGATGTAGAGCGCGACGTAGCATGTACTGCGTATGTACAGTGGCGAGGTGCAAGAAATAAAATCTGACCACGTCACATTACATCTGGGCGGGGTCTCGGCGATGGAAGCGAGGCTGGCGTGGCGCACAACGGAGAAGCGGACCTCCTACGGCGGCAAGCGGGGGTCTGTTGATCGGGGCGTGTGGCGTACCGCAAAGCGGAGAAATGGACCTCCTACGGTCGAAGCGGGTCCTGTTGATCGGGAGGGTGTGGCGTCCGCAAAGCGGAGAAGCAGACCTCCTATGGTGAAGCAGGGGTCTGTTGATCGGGAGGGTGTGGCGTACCGCAAAAGCAGACCAAACGGACTTGTTTACGGAGCTTCACGGTCAAGCGGGAGTCTGTTCGCCGGGAGGGTGTGGCATACCGCAAAAGCAGGACTCCACGGGATCTGTTCATCTCCACCGTCGACCTCCTCCGGCCTCCACGGGCTCCTGTTCATCCAGCCTCCACCGCGCTTACTCCACGGCTCTTGTTCAACCACCCTCCACGGGCACCCTTCCACCGTCTCTGTTCATCCAGCCCTCCACACCACGGGGTCTGTTCAACCACCCTCCACCGTCTATTGTTCATCCAGCCCTCCACACCACGGGTCCTGTTCATCCGAGGCAACGCCACCGCTCCTTATTCATCAACCCCCCATAACACTCACTGTTCATCAATCGATCGGCTTGATTAGCGGCGATGGCGAAGAATCGCTCCATCGGGTTGATTAACAGCCATCGATCGATAGCTTCGGAGTTCGATGAACGCGTAACTGCGGTCTGTCGCTTTCGGGTTCGATTAGAGCCCAACGCCTCGCACACACGCAGCGTCGTCGACGAGAAAGCAGCGCATCGCTCGGCCCCGACCTCCACCGTAACCGGAAACTCCCGAAATTTTCCTCCCCTCGCTTCTACCACGGTTGTTTCCGTCATGGGCGGCCCAAAGAATGTCATGCAGCTGCGTCTCGGCCCGCCCAGACGAAAAGCCCATTTTCATCATGATTTTTGTCATAGAAGTAGGATCCCACCACATCTATGATGATACTGGTGTTCTGTCACAATTATCGTCATAGAAGTGTCATATTTATGACAGAAAAAAATTTCGTTCGGCCCAAAATGTCACGGATGTGTCTTTTTTTTGTAGTGAGATATATGGGCCGTCACCAGGCTGAAAGACACACCGGGCCGGAAATTGGCCTAACACTTAAATATCGTCAGTTCGAGCCTCCTGTCCAATGAGTGGATGACATCTGTCCCAACGGTGAGGCAACACGTGTTTCCTCCGGCCAATGATGATTTTACATGTAGAAAATCCCCATTGGTCCGGGCTGTTAACGGGTTATCGGATCCAAAACCGGACCCGATAGCTTAACGGCGTTCCGTTATGGTGGATGCCACGTGTCGGTCACCCTTGACGAAAGCACTTCTGTGATGCGCGATTTATCGTCATGGAAGTGGACACTTCTGTGATGATAATTTTGGTAATGTCATGGAACACTTCTACACAGCACAGGTATGACTATCTTGATTCTGTCATCAATTTGTCATGGATGTACATGCATGACAGAAAACATGACCTACTGTGACAAACACGTATCATCACGGAAGTGTTTTTTTTTGTAGTGTAAGGAAGATGGACTTTCAGTACTTAGAAGATAAGGCGGCCGGTAAATTGGTGACATGGGATAGTCTAAACATCACTACTATTGGGCGCGCGGCCCTTGTCAGACCAGTCATCACCTCTGATACATGTCCAACGTATCTATAATTTATGAAGTATTCATGTTGTTTTATTATCATTCTTGGATGTTTTACAATCATTTTATAGCAACTTTATATCATTTGTTGGGACTAACCTGTTGACCCAGTGCCCAGTGCCGATTCTTTGTTTTTGCTTGTTTTTACATCGCAGAAATCAATATCAAGCGGAGTCAAACACATGAAACTTTTGTGGATTTTTATGGACGAAGACCACCAATGGGCAAGAGCAGCACACTGGGGGTGCCGAGGGCACAACCCACCGAGGCGCGCTGAGGCCCCAGCGCGCCAGTGGGTTGTGCCCACCTCGTAACCTCCGCACCCCTCTTTACCCTATAAATTCCCACAAATTCCAAAAACCCTTGGGGTTAACCTAGATCAAAAGTTCCGCCGCCACAAGGCTCTGTAGCCACCGAAAACCAATCTAGACTCCATTCTGGTACCCTGCCGGAGGGGGGAATCATCTCCGGTGGCCATCTTCACCATCCCGGCGGCCACCACGATGAGGAGGGAGTAGTCCACCCTCGGGGCTGAGGGTTTGTACGAGTAGCTATGTGTTTAATCTCTCTCTCTCTCTCGTGTTCTTGAGATGTCACGATCTTGATGTATCGCGAGCTTTGTTAATATAGTCGGATCATATGGTGTTTTCCCCTCTCTATCTTATTGTGATGAGTTGAGTTTTTCCCTTTGAGATTTTGTTGTTATCGGATTGAATACTTTTATGGATTTGAGAACACTTGATATATATCTTGCAATTGAATACTCGTGGTGACAATGGGGTATCGTACTGATTCACTTCATATATGTTTTGGCACTCAACTCGCGGATTCCCGAGGTGACATTGGGATAATCTATGCATAGGGGTTGATGCACGTTCTTGTCTTTGTTTCTCTGGTAGAAATGTTGGGGCACTCTTTGAAGTTCTTTGTGTTGGATTGAGTATTATGAATATGAATTTGCTTTGGTGTTATTTTAGTACGAACTCTAGGATAGATCGAACGGAAAAAATAGGTTTGTGTTATTTTAGTACGAACTCTTGAATAGATCAAACGGAAGGAATTGCTTTGAGGTGGTTTCGTACCCTACAAACAATTTATTCTTATGTTGTCCACTACATAGGAACTTTGGAGTGATTCTTCATCGCACTTTGGGGGTGGTTATATGATCCAATTATATTAGCATTGTTGAGAGATTGCACTAGCAAAAGTACGGACCCTAGGCCTCATTTTCAAACATTGCAATACCGTTTTTGTGCCCGTTTACTATTTGTTACCTTGCTATTTTTATTTATTTTGATTATAAAAATATATTTCTACCATCAATATTACACTTTTATCACCATCTCTTCGCCGAACTAGTGCACCTATAAAATTTGCCATTGTATTGGGTGTGTTGGGGACACAAGAGATTTCTTGTATTTGGTTGCAGGGTCGTTTGAGAGAGACCATCTTCATCCTACACCTCTCACGGATTGATAAACCTTAGGTCATCCACTTGAGGGAATATTGCTACTGTCCTACAAAACTCTGTGCTTGGAGGCCCAACACGTGTCTACAAAAATAAAGTTGCGTAGTAGACATCAAGCTCTTTTCTGGCGTCTTTGCCGGGGAGGTGAGTGCATGAAGGTATATCTTTAGATCTTGTATTGAATCTTTTAGTTTCTTGTTTATCACTAGTTTGGTTTATAAAATAAAACTACATAAAAAATGGAATTGAGGTTGCATCATATTATTGATCATCTTTATAATATCTTTATTGAAAATGATGGGTCAGAAAATTGTGCTCAATTGTTAGAAGAAGAAGTCAATAAAATGTTTGGCACAAAATATTTAAATAACGAGCATGATTGCAATGTTGTAAGTATGAACTCTTTGAATATCGATGATGCTAACGATATGCAAAGCCAAAAGCTTGGGGATGCTATATTTGATGAAGATGATATTTTTAGTCCCCCCAAGTTTTTATGAGAAAATTTATTATGATGATAGCATGCCTCCTATTTATGATGATTATAATGATGAAAGTGGATTCGAAGAGGTCATGACTTTATTTAATGATGAATCCACCATTTTGGATGAGGCTTCAATTGACTATGAGAACAAAGTTGCTATCTATGATGATTATGGTGATGACATGTATGCTATAAAGAATAATGATAACCATGAAACTTGTCATCATGATTTTAATTTTCACTCTCATGATAGTTATTTTGTTGAGTTTGCTTCCACTACTATTGATGAGAAGAAATTTGCTTATGTGGAGAGTTATAAGTTTTCTATGCTTGTGGATCATGAAAAGAATGTTTATTGTGATAGTTATATTGTTGAATTCATTCATGATTCTACTACAAATTATTATGAGAGAGGAACATATGCTTGTAGGTATCTCACTAATATTTCCTCTCTTTTTATTGAAAGTTTTGAAGTATTGCTTGTTTTGCCTTCCTATGCTAGTTGATTCTTGTTCCCATAACTTGTTTGCTCACAAAATCCCTATGCATAGGAAATGGGTTAGACTTAAATGTGCTAGTCACATGCTTAATGATGCTCTTGTTATGTTTCAATTCTTATCTTTTATGTGAGCATCATTGAAATCATCATGCCTAGCTAAAAGGCATTAAAGAAAAGCGCATGTTGGGAGATAACCCAACACTTTTATCTACTGTTTTTGTATGTTCACATGGTTATGCTACTGTAGTAATCATGTTTTATTGCTTTTATTTCAATAAAGTGCCAAGTAAAGCCTATGGGATAGTGTGGATGATAGTTGACTTGATTCTGTGCAAAAACAGAAACTTTTGCGTCCAGTGCAGAAATTCCTATCTGCTACTGGAACGTGGAAAAATTCTGAAATTTTTACAGTTGATGGGTATACAAATTGTCTACGTCGTCCTAATTTTTCAGAATTTTTGGAGTTACAGAAGTATGAGCTAAATTCAGATCTTTACGTACTGTTCTGTTTTTGACAGATTCTGTTTTTAATGCATAGTTTGCTTGTTTTCTAGTTTCTATGGCTTATATTGCTCAATATAAATTGTGGGAATGATATTCTACAGTAGGCATAGTGTGAGAAAAATTATGAATCTTGTCTTTGACAGTACCAAAGTGAATGATTTGTCTTTATCATACTAACGCATCTCACGAAGTTCCGTTAAGTTTTGTGTGATTGAAGTTTTCAAGTTTTGGGTGAGATATCAGTATGAGGAGAATAAGGAGTGACAAGAGCCTAAACTTGGGGATACCCAAGGCCCCCCAAGGTAATATTCAAGAAATATCCAAGCAACTAAGCTTGGGGATGCCCCGGAAGGCATGCCCTCTTTCATCTCCAACATTTTCGGTAACCTTACTTGGAGCTATGTTTTCATTCGTCACATGATATGTGTTTTGCTTGGAGCGTCAATTTATTTTGTTAGGATTTGCTTTCTGTTATTTAGAATAATGTTTTATATATCTTTTATTTCAATATAAGTGGCAATGATAGCCTTTGCCATGCTTATTTTGCAAGTCTACATGTTGCTGTTTGAAAACAGAAAGTTTACCGTTGTTGCAAGAATTCCCTAGAAAAGTCAGAATGTGATAAAATGTTGAAACTTTTTGCACAATAAGCTCTGATAAATTTTCTACAATGTGTTAAATTTTCAGAATTGTTTGAGTTGAATAAGTGTTGATACTCTTGCATTCTTTACAGACTGTACTGTTTTGGCAGATTGCTACTATGTTTGCATTGTTTGCATATGTTTGTTGGTTTAATGATTCTATTTGAGGATAGGAGTATTAAATATGCAGAGACATTTAGTATGCAATGTTGAATAATAATTTTAGCGATTTGCTATAGTAGAGAATGATAAGGTTTTTGCATTGGTTTATACTAACTTATCTCATGAGTTCTTGTTGAGTTTTGTGTGGATGAAGCTTTTGAGATTTAGGAAAACCGTGATATGAGAAGAATTAAGGAGACACAAAAGCTCAAGCTTGGGGATTCCCAAGGCATCCCAAGATAATATTCAAGAAGTCTCAAGCATCTAAGCTTGGGGATGCCCCGGTAGGCATCCCACCTTTCTTCTTCAACAATTATCGGTTAGTATCAGTTGAGCCTAACTTTTTGCTTCTTCACATGATGTGTGCTATTCTTAGAATTTCATTTTATTTTGCTTTTTCTTGCTATTTTAATAAAATACTTAAATCTGAAAGTTTTAAAATAAAATAGAGTCCTCAAATAGTTGCCAGGGAGGCTAAGTAAGCGACATTCACATCCCGTCAACGAAGCTCTTTTCTTTGGAATTGCTCTAGTGCTTCACTTATATCCTTTTGAGCACGGTGTTCTTTAGTATTTTTGAAGAAATTCTCTCTTGCTTCACTTAAATTAATTTGAGAGAAAGAAATATTATGCTCATGACCTTCACTTATATCTTTTTGGAGTAGCTCGTCATTTACTCTTGTGCTTCACTTATATCCTTTGAGTAAATTATTGAATGAATTGAATATCATGAAGTTGAAATTATATCATGCCTAGTGGTAGCTTCACATTGGGTTTAGAAAGTGAAATCTTTTGAGGCTTTACAATCACAATATTGGTGATACAAGCAATTCACAAATAATTAGTACAAGGAAGAGAACCTTCACATGCAAATACACTATCTTGGAAATCTTTTGTGATTGTGAGCCCCATCAAAATATTATATGCCAAAATTGTTGACGTTGGACAAGGAAGACAACGTGATGGTTTATGTTTGTTCATATTCACATACAAGTTATATTGTCATAGATCCTTCAACATGTGGTGCTGGCCCTCATCTTTCCTGCCAAAAATTCTGCACCAAATAGAGATACTACTTGTGCATCAAAACCCCTTAAACCCATATCTTATTTACATGAGTCCACTATATCTACATATATGCGGTATCCTTTTGCCGTTCTAAGCAAATTTGTATGTGCCATCTCTAATTTTCAAAAATAAATTTCTCTTTTGTGTGCTCGCACCGCTCGCGAGGTGGTGAGGGGTGGCTAATATTTTCCATGCTAGATGTGTTATACTCATGATGAGTGTTTATTCACTTGTCATTGCACGAGAGTAAGACAAAGGTATTAGGGACGCCCAGTCCCGAAATGAAAAATGAATTTACTTTATGTTGTCAAATAATAAATTCCTTGGAAAGTGTTGGTATGGAGGGCACCCGTGGATACGGCTAGCCATGGAAAGTGAAAGTATGGTGGAAAAAGGAATAAATATTTTCTGTTTGGGAACCGCCTATGATATATCTAGCATGGAAAGTGTTGGGAGCTCTAAGTCGTTTTCGTTGGTGGGAAAAGTATGCCTCTCAAAATGTTTTTATCTCTCAATTTTTGCTTTGAGCTCTGGCACCTCTACAAATCTCTGCTTCCCTCTGCGAAGGGTTTATCTTTTGGGTACTTTTCAGTATTTACTTTTATGCAAAGAGTCAAAGTTTTTCTCTCTATTCCTTTTTATTTTTATCTTTTGGCAAGCATCATGTGGTGAGGAAAGATCTAGGCACATATTTCCAGTTGAATATGGGTAGCATGAGTTATTATTGTTGACATCACCCTTGAGGTGAATACGTTGGGAGGCAAAACAATAAGCCCCTATCTTTCTATGTGTCCGGTTGAAACGTTTTGCTCATGTGTATGCGGTGAGTGTTAGCAATCATAGAAGTCTATAAGATGGTTCAGTATGTGGAGCTCTTACTTAAACTCCGTTGAATAAGTTGAATTGCAATTGCATGGTGACTAAGAACATAGGTTGTTGAGTTTCAAGAGAGTTCATTGTTTGAACCTTAACATGTGAATTGGTTGCTACTTTAGCATGAGAAATTTTATGAGCAAGAATTGTTGTTATGATGCTCGAAAAAGTGATTGAAATTATCATTGATCAAACTTATGCACTTTGCTAAGCATTCATACATCATAAATTATTTATTTTATCATTTACCTACTTGAGGACGAGTAGGAATTAAGCTTGGGGATGTTGATACGTCTCCAACGTATCTATAATTTATGAAGTATTCATGCTGTTTTATTATCATTCTTGGATGTTTTACAATCATTTTATAGCAACTTTATATCATTTTTGGGACTAACCTATTGACCCGGCTCAAAGTGCGCCATTGTTTTTTGCTTGTTTTTTACATCGTAGGAAATCAATATCAAACGGAGTCCAAACACCGCGAAACTTTTTGTGGATTTTTTATGGACCAGAAGACCACCAATGGGCCAGAGCAGCACTTGGGGGAACAAACACCACTAGGGCGCACCTGGGGGCCAAGGCGTGCCTAGGTGGGTTGTGCCCACCTCGGTGGCCTCCCGCACTCCCTCTTTACCCTATAAATTCCCAAAATTTCCAAAAACCCTCAGCGTTAACCTAGATGAGAAGTTCCACCGCCGCAAGGCTCGGTAGCCACCTAAAACCAATCTAGACCCCATTTCGGCACCCTGCCAGAGGGGGGAATCATCTCCGGTGGCCATCTTCATCATCCCGGCGGCCACCACGATGAGGAGGGAGTAGTCCACCCTCAGGGCTGAGGGTTTGTACCAGTAGCTATGTGTTTAATCTCTCTCTCTCTCTCTCTCTCTCTCTCTCTCTCGTTCTTGAGATGTCACGATCTTGATGTATCGCCGGCTTTTTTAATATAGTCGGATCATATGGTGTTTTCCCCTCTCTATCTTGTTTAGATGAATTGAGTTTTCCCTTTGAGATTTTGTTGTTATCGGATTGAATACTTTTATGGATTTGAGAACACTTCACTAGTAGAAAAGGGGGCAATGGCCCAGGCCGGTTCAGCCCATTAGTCCCGGTTCAATCGTAAGCGGGACCAATGGAACTATTGCCCAGTTTGTGAGCCAGGGCGGCCGGGCCACGTGGGCCATTGGTCCCGGTTCGTCCGGACCTTTTGGTCCCGGTTGGTGGGACGAACCGGGACCAATGGGCTCGCTCCTAACCCACCACTATTGGTCGGTTGGTGGCTTGAACGGGACCAAAGGCTTCCTTTAGTCCGGTTCATGCCACCAACGGGGCTAATGGTGGTGCCTATATATAGCCCCTCGCGCAAGAGCGAGCACACTTTGCTCTGTTTTTTTCCGGCCGAGGGAGAGGGCTTGGTGGTGCTCTAGCTCACCTCCTATGCACACAAGGTGTTCGATGGAATGCCGAGCCACACTACTTAAGGTTTCTCCTCTCCAAGCTTGACCGCTAAGCTCCATTTTCCTCAATATTTATCTAGGTTTAGCGGTCCGTCACGCCCGTCCCGTCTTCTTAAGTAAATCGATCACCCGCCGATCTCATCGCGGCACCACCATGGTGAGCCTCTTGTTCTTATCTTATTTACGAAAGGAAAAATATTCTTACTTGTATGTTTAGATAGATACTTGTATTATTTTCTTACTTTTATTATTGCATCTTATATAGTGCGATGGTTTTGGTATCCGCCCGTCGGTCCTCGTCACATCTATGATTCGGATGTGGTATATATTATCTTTTCATAACTATTGGTTCATTTATTGTTTATGAAAATTATGCCGATAACGTGACATAGATTTTATTTATCTAGGAGGTTGTTGAACGGAAATTCCAACCGACCCTATTGTCGAGAGGTTAAATTTAGTTGAAGAAGAAAACAATTTCTTGAAGGAAAAATAAAAAACTTGAGGAGGAGAAGATGATATTGGAGTTGCATGTTGCGGATGTAAATCGATGATCACAAGATCAGGATGGATGCAATGCGCTTGAAGATTAGAAAGATTAGAAAATATGCCATTCATATCGAGGCTTGGTATCATTATGCCGTTGGATCAGTTGTTACCTTGGTTGCGATTATGATCGCATTTGTTTTCGCATTGAAATGTTTTACATAGTTTCAATGTATGGTTTAATTAATTTAGATGCTCTGCAGAGCTTTATGTTGTTAGATGAGAACTATGTATGTACTTTTGTTTTTATGTGATGATGAACTTCTATTAATTTGGTCACTTTATTATCTATTCATGATGTTACGTAATGATTTTTGACACACTTACTTATATATAATGCCTTGAGATGAACCGCAATGGATGTGCGGTGCAGACACACCTCGAGTACACTAAGGCGTGCATGATTTTCTCGAAGTGGCTGAGGCAAACAAGCAGAATGGTTTTATGTGTTGTCCATGCCCTATATGTGGGAATCTGAAGTCTTACTCGACGGAAAATCCTTCACACCCACCTACTTTACAAGGGTTTCATGCCACACTATAATGTTTGGACGAGGCACGGAGAAATAGGGGTTATGATGGAAGATGGCGAAGAAGAAGAGTACGATGACAACTATGTGCCCCTGAATACGGTGATGCTCTGAACATCAAGAGAAGCAGGCGATGTGCGCGATGGTGCTGCAGCAGCGAAGCTGCTGAAGATCAAGAGGAACCAGACGATGTGCCCGATGATGATGATCTCCGCCGGGTCATTGTCGATGCAAGGGCGCAATCACGAAAGTCAAAAGGAGAAGCTAAAGTTCGATCGCATGTTAGAGGATCACAAAAAGGGTTGTACCCCAATTGCGAAGATGGCAACACAAAGCTCGGTACCGTCTTTGGAATTGCTGCGATGGAAGGCGAGAGAATGTTGTGCTGATAAAGGATTTGAGAAGCTACTGAAAATAATGAAGAAGAAGCTTCCAAGGATAACGAATTGCCCGACAGTACATACGCAGCAAAGAAGGTCGTATGCCCTCTAGGATTGGAGGTGGAGAAGATACATGCATGCCCTAATGGTGCATCCTCTACCACGGTGCATACAAGGATCTGAACGCATGCCCGGTATGCGGTGCATTGCGTATAAGATCGACGAGATGACCACTGGTGATGTTGTGGCGAGCCTCCCGGAAGAGGGTTCTGCGAAGGTGATGTCGTATGCTCCTATAATACCACGGTTGAAACATCTGTTCGAAGCGGAGAGCATGACAAGTTGATGCGATGGCACAGTGAGGACCGTAAGAAAGGCGGGAAGTTGAGAGCACCCGTGACGGGTCGCGGTGGAGAAAAATTGAGAGAAATCTTGGGATGAGTTTGCAAAGGACCCAAGGAACGTATGGTTTGCTTTAAGCGCGGATGGCATTAATCCTTTCGGGAGCGAGCAGCAATCACAGCACCTGGCCCGTGACTCTATGTATGTATAACCTTCCTCCTTGGATGTGCATGAAGCGGAAGTTCATTATGATGCAGTTCTCATCCAAGGCCCTAAGCAACCCGGCAACGACATTGATGTGTACCTAAGGCCATTAGTTGAAGAACTTTTACAGCTGTGGAATGGAAGCGGTGTGCGTCGTGGGATGAGCAACAAAGGAGAATTTCACCTAAAGGCGTTGTTGTTCGTGACCATCAACGATTGGCCTGCTCTCGGTAACCTTCGAGACGGACAAACAAGGGATACCACGCATGCACGCACTATTTACTTGACAGCGATAGTATATACAGGAAGCTGCGGGAAGAATGTGTACAGGCCATCGTCGATTTCTTCCGATGAACCATCAATGTCGAAAGAAAGGCAAGCATTTCAAAGGCGAGGCAGATCACGGAAGAAGCCCACCATGCGCACCGGTGATCACGTACTTGCTATGGTCAATGATTTACGTAATCTTTGGAAAGGGTCGGCGGACTAGTTGTTCGAATGGCGGCGACAATCACGCACCCATGTGGAAGAAGAAATCTATATTTTGGGACCTACCCTCTTTGGAAAGACCTAGAGGTCCGCTCTTGATCGACGTGATGCACGTGACGAAGAACCTTTGCGTGAACCTGCTAGGCTTCTTGGGCGTGTATGGGAAGACAAAAGATACACACGAGGCACGGAGGACCTACAATGCTTGCACGAAAAAGAGGGCATGCCTCCGAAGCGATATGAAGGTCCTGCCACTACGCTCTTCTGAAAGAAGAGAAAGAAATCTTCTTTGAATGCCTGCTCGATATGAAGGTCGACCGGCTTCTCGTCGAATATAAAGGGAATAATAAATATGCGGAGAAAAGTTCCGAACCTAAAGTCTCATGACGCCACATGATTATGACGCAAGCGCTTCCGGTTGCATTGAGGGGCTTCTACGGAAAAGCGTCGATTAGCCATTGTGAAGCTATGTGCATTCCTCAATGCAATATCTCGAAGGTGATCGATCCGAAATCGTACCAACGCTAAGGAGTGATGTGGCGCAATGTCTTGTCGGTTTCGAGCTGGTGTTCCCACCATCCTTCTTCAATATCATGATGCACGTCCTAGTTCATCTAGTCGGCGAGATTGTCATTACGGGGCCCGTATTTCTACACAATATGTACCCCTTTGAGAGGTTCATGGGAGTCCTAAAGAAATATGTTAAGTAACGCGCTAGGCCGAAGGAAGCATCTCCATGGGCCATCAAGCAGAGGATGTCATTCGGGTTTTGTGTTTACTTCATTCCTGGCCTTAAGAAGATAGGTCTCCCTAAATCGCGGTATGAGGGGAGGCTGATTTGGAAAAACACGCTTGGAAGGACTCAATAATATGCAGGACGGATATTCCTGGTCTCAAGCACACTACAGTTCTCTGAGAACTCTACCTTGGTGACCCGTATGTCGATGAACACAAGAACTGTCTGCGCTCCAAACACGAGCAATGCGATGGTGGATTACATGTGAACACATCGGGACTTTCAGCAGTTGGTTGGAAACACGTCTCGGAGGTGGCAGCAGACTGTTTGTGATGAGCTGTACTTGTTGTCTAGGGGACCATCTTATTGTAATGATTTGGAAAGGATCTGAGATAAATGGGAATACATTTTACACGATTGACCAAGATCAAAAGAGCACCAACCAAAACAGCGGTGTCCGCTTTGATGCGACAACCGGCAGGGAAAGGACACATATTATGGTTACATAGTAGACATATGGGAACTTGACTACGGAGTAGATTTTAAGGTCCCTTTGTTTAAGTGCAAGTGGGTCAATCTGTCGGGAGGCGGAGTGCAGGTAGACCCACGATGCGAAATGACAACAGTGGATCTGAAAAATCTTGGGTACACCGACGAACCGTTCGTCCTAGCCAATGATGTGGCACAGGTTATCTATGTGAAGGACATGTCTACGGACGAGGAAAAGAAAAGATAAGGAAGCGAATACATCATACGATGAGCCAAAGCGCCACATAGTTCTTTCGGGAAAAAGGACATCCTCGGGTGGAGGCAAGGCGGACATGTCTGAAGAGTATGAAAAATTTCATGAAATTCCCCTTCAAAGTCAAGATGACCCAAGCATCGATAAGCGATGAAGATTATCCATGGTTACAAGCAATGAGCAAATGACACAAGCGAAGAAAAAGTGAAGACTTTCTCCATAACTATTATGATGATACCATGCCAACTTTGTATGCAGACGAGTATGATACCATTGTCCGTTTTGTACATGCACATGCTATACCAACTTTTGAGTTCATTTGAAAACTATGAATTTGAAAACCTCGCCAACCAAAAAGGCGCTCACACGGTTTATAAGCCCGTCCCTCTACGCCTTGTTGAGCTCACAAACTTGTGATTCACACAAATTTCTAAAATTCAAATTTTAACTATTCAAATTTGAAAACTAATGGCACAAACAGAAAGTTTATAATTGTTCTAAAACTAATGGCACTAACAGAAAGTTTATAATTTTTTGACCTAAAAGCAAAAAGAATTAAAAATAAAGCAAAAACCAAAAGAAAATAAATAATGTAGAAAATAAAATAAAAAACTTGAAAAAAAAATAAAAATAGCAACAATAAGTATTTTGTTGTAAGTAGAAACAAAATAAAATAAATAAAGCAACAAAGAAAACAAAAAAGTGTTTTCAAATTTTAAAACTAATGGCACTAACGAGAAAGTTTATATTTTTCTAAAACTAAAAGCACTAACAGAAAGTTTATAATTTTCTTGACCTAAAAGCAAAAAGAATTAAAAATAAAGCAAAAACCAAAAGAAAATAAATAATGCAGAAAACAAAACAAAAAACTTGAAAATAAAATAAAAATAGCAACAATAAGTATTTTGTTGTAAGTAGAAACAAAATAAAATGAATAAAGCAACAAAGAAAACAAAAAAATGTTTTCAAATTTGAAAACTAATGGCATTAATGAAAGTTTATATTTTTTAAAACTAAAAGCAAAAAGAAATAAAAAATAAAGCAAAAAACAAAAAAAGTGCCACCTCATGGGCCCCAGGCGTGAATCGACTAGAAACCCTACCATGGGCGAGATTCAGCCCATGGAAGGCCCAGTGGGCCTGAGCACTGATTGCACAATTAGGCCCGAAAGCCTGCTTAGAGAGGAGCTCGAGAGGGAAGGCGCACCGCACCTTATAAATAGGTGCGGCTCCCTCCCAACTAGCGAGGTGGGACTAAACTTTGGGCGCGGGGCAGCACAAGGCCTTTCTTCTTCTCCTCCATTCCTTTCTTCTTCTCCTCTTTTTTTTCTCTTCCTCTCCACTATTCCTTTCTTCTTCTCCTCTCTTTTTCTTCTTTTTTCCCCGCCCCGAGAAGAGGAGAAATAAGTAAGAAGAAGAAAAAAGAAGAAAAAAAGAGGAGAAGAAGAAAGGAATAGTGGAGAAGAAGAGAAAATGGACACCCCGCCCCGAGACGAAGCAGCAGAAGTGTTGTTGAGGCACATAATCGCAGAAGGAAGTGATGTCGTAAACTCGATGATGTTTCTCAACGACACCGATGGTCTGGAAGGAGAGGGTGAAGAAGCAGCTGGCTATGCTTATGATGGCTCCGATGACCCAATGCGGTGGAAGAAGGAGAGGGTGAAGAACCGTGAGGACTGCTCCGGTGATCACCGAACCGAGTCCGCCAGTATATATATTAGTTAAGCTGTCTTGACTAGCTAATTGATGCATTCATTGTTTGGTATGTACACATATTAATTAACTCTCGTCTTTCTTCCTTTTCTAGCCCTCGGATCGAGCACAACCGGTAAGGAGGCGAGGCCCGAAGAAAAGTTGAGCTCGAATGAAAGGTTTGAGATCATAGAAATGTGTGACGGCCAACCAATTGAACCCATCCGGACAAAGAAGGCATTTGTTGCTCGGTCGCGGGGTTACGGTTAGGGACAAGATCCCGATCAGCATCCACAATGGTATAAGCCTAGAACGAAGACCACGAGGTGTCTTATGTCAATGATCTGCAGAAAAATGATCTTTGGTGAGCTGAAGTCAAATTTCACCCTACCGCCAGAGGATGATCCGGAGAAGCAGTTATAGAGCCATTAATCAAGTCTTTTGCTCTTAAGAAGATGGCAGACCTATTCGAGGCATTGGAAGAAAGACCTGAATAAGTTTGTCGATAAAAAGAGACACCAGAATTCAAGGACAAATATGAGAAGATCGAGATGGTGGCCCGCATTTGTGGCCCACAGGACATCGGAAAAGAGTAAAAAGATGTCGGCGACAAACAAGCAAAATCTGTGAAGAAGAAGCTTCACCATCGCACGCGGTCGGTGGCTACCTCATAGCCCGGCCTAAGTGGGCCAAGGCTGAGAATGATCTGCTTGATAAAGGGATCGAACGAGAGACAATGAATCGGCGGACCGTTGCGGACTTGGTTCTTGAGGCTAAGCGGAACCTTGACCCATGTCGAGGAAGTGCATTTGGACAGACGAGCAATTGGACATACCGGTCAAGAGGCTAAAGCAATATATCGAAGCGGCGCAACAAGGGAAGTTCGTTCGAGACGGGAGAAGGACGAGCTCACAATGGCCCTCGGGAATCCGAGCACCACGGACGAGACACGAGGCATGAGCTCCCTTCGTGGAAGGCTGGATTTCGGACTTGAGGGGTTACAAAACCCATGAGAGGAGGAAGAAAGCGGAGCAGAGCCAAATGCAGGCGCTACACGAAAGGTTAATGGGGCTAGAGGAACGAGAAGAGGAACGAGAAGCAGCAGATCGCAGACCGAAGCTACCACGCCATCTCAGCGGAGAAGCAGCGGCTTCCACCGAGCTGCTTCAGCGGAGCATGCCTTGACGGCTCTGCCGGCTATCCGTGGATGCTATCACGGAATCTCAAAATTGCCACCTTATGGCGCAATGGAGCAATTTGAAGGTCAAGGCGGCTGTTGGCTCTGTTTATCCTACTAAACCCGACTCAACTTTTCACTTTGTCGGCCGATTCGAAGGATATGCTAAGGTGATGGTGGATGAAATAACGGAGGATTTGAGGACCTCGGCTTGACCACCCTACGGTGAAGGGAGTATCGGCTGGGTTACGCTCTGAAGACTCCATGGCTATGGTGGAAGGATCTCATCAACCTTCCGAACTGGGCGCCTCCGCCTCCTCCTCCTCCTCCGCGAGTCGGGGCACTCCGCCTCCTCCACCGCCTCCTCCTCCCGTGAGTGGCGATCGGGGCACTCGGCCGGCTCCTTCTCGGCGGCACTCCGCCTCCTTCTCCCTTGCTGCCCGGCGCCCGAGCAGCCAGCCTCCTCCTTCTCCGCCTCGTCGGCAAAGGCGGAAGAGACCCGCCGCCGCCCGGCTGCTCCGTGGCGTCGTAGTCCTTCTCCTCCGCCTCGTAAGCAAGGAAAGAAGACATCCGCTCCATCTGCTCTGCTGGCGTCTAGCAGTACAGCCAAAGGCAGGAGGAGATACAGATTCGGTCCTTCTCTGAAGAATCCAGAGAACTTACCGTATGAGAGGACCGACGAGGAAAACGCGAAGATCACGCAGACCGAAGTGCATGACTGGTTTGATGGGTTGAAAGCAAAGAGACATCCACCTCCGGAGGAGAAGGTAGATCCGGTGAAAGCGAAGCGCACTCTGGCTGCCCTGACAAAACCACCCAAGTCTCCGCCGAAAGGCAACTATGAGCGCATTATTGGAAAGGCATTTGCCGAAGCGGAGAGGTCGGGAAGTACTAAAAGTGATCAAAGAATGAAAGAACGACGAGCTGGGAAACAAAATGCCCAGCTCGGCGAACAAAGCAAGCAATCGTGCCCCCGCTCAAGGTGCACGCTAGCGACATCGTCGATCCGAGGATGGTGCCGGTTATGGCAATCTGAAGATTACCTACCGACGATGTACACTATGATTTCTTGGAGGTGTAGATACAAAGATCTGAGTACGGAAGCCTCTCTTCAAAGATGAAAGCTCTCTATCAACGATGATGCGAAGATTGCATGATTGGTACATGAAAACCTGCGAGTCGAGGGAGGAGTACTTTGTATGTGAGAGTTAAAAGGAGCATGGCCTCGTTGGAATTGAACATTGCCTATTCCATTTGAGGAGTTCTATCAGTTTTTCAATCAATTGGCCCTCGATAAAGCAACGGTCACTGCTACTATACGTAAGTAGTACTACTACATCATTAAGTCTCTATATAACTCAGCTCTTTCATTGCATGTATTTATAATTATCCTCACTATATTATGCAGATTGAAGATCGCGAATTGAAGAAAAGACAAGTGGGTTCCATTGGGTTCATTAACACATATCTCATAGATGCAAGCGAGGTTGAATTTCATGCGAAAATACCGAGGCCAACTTGCTACAATCGTGCGTAATAAATGAACACAAGGATATAATACTCTTTCCTTACAACTTCAAGTGAGTGTTCTTGTCTTGTGGCATATTCGGTTCCCCTTATTAGTCCAGGTTATAGTAATGTAATATTGATGAGTTATGCATAAATGCGCAGCTACCACTATATTCTCCTAGAGATTAAGCTTGAGCAGGGAGTAGTAAGCTGTCTTAGACTCGAGGCGAAAAGATCCCAAGGAGTATGCGGACATGAATGAAATGCTCGAGAAGTAAGTTAAATCGATCATTATCCACCATATCAGCAACTTTGTTCATTTCGATATCAAGTAATTGTTTTCTTTGTATGGCAGGGTTTGGAGAAAATTCACCAAAAAGCTCGGGACTGCCGAAGAAGCTGCAATTTAGACACCGAAAGTAAGTACTATAGTAGCATATTCCATGCATCTCCTAGTGATTCAAGCGCTAGTTTCATCAATACCATTTAACATGCTTGCTAATTATCAGTTTGATTGACCTCTATTTCTTGTAAAGTGGTTTTGGCAGGAACAAGGAATGATTTACGTGGATACTACGTTTGCGAATCCATCCGCCACACGACACGTGAGCGGGCTACTCGACAAACAATATGAAGTGCGTAAATAACAATATTCACAATTTTATTTTATTACCATCATTTGTGTTGAGTTCCATTCATTCATATATATATGTATTGACCCCCTTCTTAAAATTAGATGTTTCGGATGCGGGATGAACTACTAGCGCCAGATCGCATGCGAGCAATTCAAGAGGAATTGGCGGCATTCTTTCTTGACCACGTGATCGCTGAAGACGGAGAATACTATGTGGACCACGCGTCCGTATGTTAGGAGATTATTTTTGTAAAGATAATTATTGTATATATGTAGCCGGTAGTGCCAGATAGATATACGAAAACTTGTTGTTCGACCAATCTCTCGGAGAAGGAGAGGTGGTCGATATCACTTCCCGATATCACTTCCCTCTGTATGCATATATGTTCATGATGATCTTCTGTTTCCTTCGTTTGCTTACTAGCAAGCTAGCGTGTCTAGCTAGTCCTCTCTATACGTATGTATAGTACGTAGCGTCGACCAAGCACGGACAAGAGAGAGGACACTTCTCTCTATTAATTAGCTAGCTAACACAATATATGAAACACCTAAATTAACCCCCAAAACCCCAAACCCCCCTTTAAAAAACAAAACCCCAGCCACGAAATCTTGTGGCGTGGATGACAAAGGCCCTCTGCTGGGCTCGGCAAGACAGCCACGTGGAAGCCCATCGGTCCCGATTCTGGATTGAGCCGGGACTAAAGAGCGAGGTATTAGTACCGACCCTTTAGTCCCGGTTCATGAACCGGGACTAAAGGCCCTCACCAACCGGGTCAATAGGCCCCTTTTCTACTAGTGCTTGATATATGTCTTGCAGTTGAATACTCGTGGTGACAATGGGGTATCGTATTGATTCACTTGATATATGTTTTGGCACTCAACTCGCGGATTCCCGAGGTGACATTGGGGCAATCCATGCATAGGGGTTGATGCACGTTCTTGTCTTTGTTTCTCCGGTAGAAATCTTGGGGCACTCTTTGAAGTTCTTTGTGTTGGATTGAGTATTATGAATATGAATTTGCTTTGGTATTATTTTAGTACGAACTCTAGGATAGATCGAATGGAAAAAATAGCTTTGTGTTATTTTAGTACAAACTCTTGAATAGATCGAACGGAAAGAATAGCTTTGAGGTGGTTTCGTACCCTACAAACAATGTATTCTTATGTTGTCGGCTAGATAGGAACTTTGGAGTGATTCTTCATCGCACTTTGAGGGGTGGTTATATGATCCAATTATATTAGCATCGTTGAGAGATTGCACTAGCGAAAGTACGGACCCTAGGCCTCATTTTCAAGCATTGCAATACCCTTTTTTGCCCGTTTACTATTTGTTACCTTGCTATTTTTATTTATTTAGATTATAAAAATATATTTCTACCATCAATATTACACTTTTATCACCATCTCTTCGCTGAACTAGTGCACCTATAAAATTTGCCATTGTATTGGGTGTGTTGGGGACACAAGAGATTTCTTGTATTTGGTTGCAGGGTCGTTTGAGAGAAACCATCTTCATCCTACACCTCTCACGGATTGATAAACCTTAGGTCATCCACTTGAGGGGAAATTGCTACTGTCCTACAAAACTCTGCGCTTGGAGGCCCGACACGTGTCGATAATTATAAAGTTGCGTAGTAGACATCAACCTCCCAAGCAATTTTCTCCATCACGCCTCTCATTGTGCCACAGGGTACCCTGCATAATCTCAACAAGACTGAGAGGGCCTTTCTTTGGTCGGGTTCTGACAAGACGACCGATACAAAATGTAAGGTCAATTGGGATGTGGTTTGCCAGCCTAAGGCTTTCGGAGGCCTTCGGGTCCTCAACACTGACAAATTCGCTAGAGCTTTGCGCCTATGATGGCCATGGTAGCATGGAAGGAACCCAAAAAACTTTGGGTTGGGCTGGGAAACCAGTGTGCCGTCGAAGATCTGGACTTATTCTATGCTTCTACCACCATCACCGTTCGGAATGGGGCTAAAACGCCTTTCTGGGACTCCCCATGGTTGTTTGGCTGCAAGCCCAAGGACATTGCTCCTCTGATCCATGAGGCCTCCACAAGAAAGAATTGGAAAGTACGGGAGGCCCTTCATGGGAATGCCTGGATGGTAAAGATCAAACCCCAAACCATCGTCTCCAGTGGCCACATTCAGGAGCTTTTCTCCTTATGGATGCTTGTGAATGACTTTCAACTTGATGACCGTGTCAAGGATGACATCGTTTGGAAGCATGCAGTGGACGGGATATACACGGTGGCAACTGCATACAGGGCTCAATTTCTTGTCTTGACGCTCTCTCCCATGGACTTCATGGTTTGGAAAGCGTGGGCTCCTCCAAAGGTCAAATTCTTTGCGTGGCTTGCTTTGCAAGATCGGATATGGACCACCGACCGGCTGGAGCGGCGTGGATGGGATAATTGTGGTCTCTGCCCTTTTTGCAAGAGAGAGCAAGAAATGGGCATCCACCTCTTCGTCCAATGCCGCTTCTCTATTAGACTGTGGCGCTTTATCATTGATAAGTTTGGGCTCGCACACATGGACACCTCCAACTGGCAGCTTGAGGACTCACTCGTGAGATGGTGGGATCAGAGAAATGACATGCGAAACCCCAACAGGCGAGCTATGGCCTCCCTCATCATGCTTGTCTCTTGGTCTATTTGGAACGAGAGAAACGCCCGAGTTTTCCGGCACAAGAGTGCCCCGCCGCCAGTCATCCTTAATAGCATAGTTGCTGAGGCCAACCTTTGGGTTACCACAGGTGCTAAGAAACTAGGGCTTGTTCTTGTACACGAGTAATCACCATGCCATGATCGTGGGTCACTTGTAAAACTCTTTTCTCCTCTTATTTAATGGATGAAGCAAATCTTTTGTCTCCGTTTCGAAAAAAAGGTCAGAATAAAACAATGCCAAAAGTATTTGAATTCAAATTTGATTTTATTTGGAATTCTCAAAAAAATGTTTCTAAGTTTGTTTTCTTCCTCTGAAAAATAGTTCATCATTTAGGGTTAATTTTTTTGATCATTTTGATATATATATATATATATATATATATATATATATATATCCTATATAAATTATTTTTATTTTCTCTATTTATTTTATTTTCTCTCTATCAAAACTAAAAAAAAAGACTTCTAGTGCCAGCTTCGATCCTCGCGGGATCACGATTCCTCGTCGCCCCCTTTCCCAAGTATATGTCATATATATACCCCTTGCTTCCCTCGACCGAACCCCCTAAACCCCACGTCCAAAGACTCACCACCCCGATCGCCACCTCCGTTCCAATCTCGTCGCCGCCACCATCCATTGACGTCGTTTTCGACGCCGGTAGGTCCTCCCGAGGCCTTTCCTTCCGCCCTCCGACTTCTCTCTATGCACCATGCTGTTTTGACATGGTCGCGTCTTCTTCTTTGCTCCACAGCGACGAGTCAAAGATCCTGCGCTCTCACCGGAGCGCGTCGGGCACAGGAGCTTGATGAGCACACCCGCTCGCCATAGACGCCTACAGACTCCACCCTGAGAACCCATTCGCGCCACCGCACTTGTCCGTCACCGCCGCCGACCGCCGGAGCAACCGCGCCGCCGACACCCGAGCTGCCTGCCGCCGTCGAACACCTCTGTAAGCCCACGTCCGCTACCATCCACTAGATCTTCATCCGACGACCTAGGTTAGATCATCAACAATGTGGTTTTATTTTATTAGATTGGTTTAGTATACGGTTCATTACAGTTTAGGTCGAACCGGTTCGCAGGTTTTCCTTTTATTAATCGAACGCACGTAGTTTCGTTAGTTCACGACCGAGCGTTGTTTAGCTACGGATCGCACACTTCCCTGGCCCAATAGCAGCCCGACACGTAGCTAGTGCCTGATCTGTTTTTTTAGTTATTTTCGTTTCTGTTTTTAAAAACACAAAAGTTTCAATCTCACAAAATTAATATCTCCTATGTTATTTAATATGTTAATTTGATTCTTTTTGTTCTAGATTGGAAATTTCTTAAGGTTTCTGTAAATATCAAATTTGATCATGTTTGAAAATTTGAATTTGGATTTATATGAAATTTGTTCAAGTCACTAAATTTGCAATAACTCGAGCTAGGAATGATATTTTTTTAGTGATTCTTTTTATTACGTATGTTTTATTGCATTAGTTGATATCCTCCCCGCCATGCATGCAAGTAGGTGTAATTGAATCAAGTTATTGAGTAGTATCATGTGGTAGGATGAACCCAAAATCCCCATGACACCATTGCCCGGGACGTTGTAGTTATTTTGCTAGGCTTTGTAGATGGGGTTGGTTGAGTGATACACATGGGAGATGTGAGAGTCAAGATGATGACAGCCCCAAGATGCTCAAGACGGACTTTAATTCACTACTGGGTGGAAGACGGATGGACGGGCACCCTGGAGTACCCAGTGATTGGCCCCGGGATGCATGGAGAAGCACCATGACATCTTGCAGAAAGCTTCACCCAGCCACGAAGAGACAGATGGATATACCTTGACCGAAAGCTTACCTGTGTTGCTGCAAGCCATTATGGGCTTTGGCTTGGTAGACCCTAGGCGTGACTCTGGACGGACAGTGCCAGCAGATGTAGAAGAACGGTAGAAAATGGATGGGCACCGGCAGTGGCCTAGAGGATCTCTACGGAAGACCCTGTTTCATTCGTCCCATCTTTAAATACCTTGCAGTGTGAGGACATAAAGGAGGGAACGATTCTTGCGGGTAAAGTGCACAAGAATCTGCAGAGTGAAAATCTAATCGATTAGCCATGTCCCCAGTTACGGACATCTGAGCCTCTGGAATTGGATTTATTTGGACATCTCAACACTAAACATAATAAATTCATGGGTTATAATGATTTCGTGTATGAGACATTGGTTGGCGGAACCATATCAATAACAACCAATATTTTGTAGTAATTGCAAGCAAATTCTTTCGTTGTAGGGAAAAAATTGTTTTCCGCAAAAAGCTTAAACATAGAACCCCACCGCCAAAATTGCATATAGTGATAGCATTATTATTATTGTTGTTTTTTCTCTCTGTGACTTGCCGGCATATTTAAAATGCTGACCTACATGGTTGCAACGTCTCATGTTGCAGAGGAGTTTTCCGACCAGGAGTGAGGCTACGATCCACGCTTGGTGATTGCCCTTTGGAGTCGGATGGACTCGCTTATCGTCTACGCTTCAACAATAGTTGTTCTTATGAGTTGGCCTTCGGCCGAATTTATTCTATTGTAATAAAGACTTGATATGAGATTCGATGTAATAAATCAAGTGCGATTAAACTTTGATATTTTCATCAATGTACTGTGTGTGCTAGCATGATCTTGGGATGGTACAGATACACAGAGACTTGACCGATTTCGGGTCAGGTCACTACAGCTCGAGGACGCACCCTTGGTGGAAACAAGCGGGCCTAGAGGAGACGACGGTGTACTCGGGGTGACGCGTTGACACGATCCGCCCCAATCTCATCGCGGAGCTTGTCGAGGTCAACTCCGATGGCGAGCTTGACGTCGTCGAGGCGGCCGGAGAGCTGGTCCAGCTTGCTGTCGAGCTTGGCAAGGGCCGAGACCATCTTGTCGTTGCGCTCTGCCGAACTCTTGGAGAAGGCCACGTCGAAATAAGTGCGCAGAAGCTCGTAGATCGCCTTGGTCTCCGGTGAGATTTTTTCCATGGCTTCAGCGCGAGGCGGCGGTTGGTGAACCGGGTGTGGTGACGGTGGGCGGGAAAAATCCATGGTGGGGAAACGGCTCTGATGCCAGATTGTGAGGTCTCAATCTCAAATTTCACTACTTACTGGCATAATTTGATTACAAGGAGGGGAATCGGAGGAGGAGGAAGCCACTCTGACACGTCACACGCACACGTGCATTTCAAACTAGTCGTTTGCCAGCCACGTACGTTCTTATCCATCTCATGTGGTATAAGTACTAGGCCAGTTAGGTCCATTCCGGCCTAGCGAGCCGAGTTGGCCGGCGAGGCTGCCTCTTAGGCCGTGCGTTGATTTGAACTGTTTCTTGACGTGCGGCTTGCTCGTTGACAGAATGATAATATATATTTTTTATTGACAATGTAACCCTTATTTTTCAATAAATAAAGCTCATGGTTCTAAAATAAAATAAAAAATAAAGCTCATGTAATAAACAGGTAATAACTCAGTTTTTCGTTTTGCAAAAACAAATCTTTCGTTATCCTCGGATTTGTTACCGTAACCAAACAGAACTTCACCAAAACCAATCACCGTATCCGAACAACCCCATAATATCTCGCGTTGGCTCTCACGCGCACACATCCCAATCTCTTCCTGCTCCCTCTCCGCGCTAGGGTTCATCGTGCCAGCCGCCATGATGCCCCAGCAGCAGCCCGGCGTCGCCCCGCCGCAGTGGGGCGCCATCCCACCGCCCATGCCGCCTCACCACCTCTACGCGCCGCCGCCCCCGCAGATGTGGGGCCAGCCGCTGCCGCCCCAGCAGGCCGCGTACTACGGCTGGCCGGCTGCCCCGACGCAGGCGCCCGCTGGGCACAACGAGGTCAGGACACTCTGGTTAGGGGACCTGCAGTACTGGATGGACGAGAACTACGTCTACAATTGCTTCGCGAGCACCGGCGAGGTATGTGCCTCTCGCTCTCCGGCGCCATCTCCTCAGAATCCGCTGTATAATTGGTTCAATATGTCGATGTGGATTTTGCCAGTGATTTTTCGTGGGCCCTTGGGTGACGCTTGATGCAAACACGAATACGTATCCGTGATTGATGATGTAAAACACGTTTATGTGCGTCTGGCCCAGCTCCAAACCACTTGTATTATTCTTCAGCTAACTGTTTATACTTTCTGAAAAGCAACTTGAGCCATGGGATCAGGCTCAGTTTTTTCCTTGGTTCTGTTATTAGTTTCTTATTACGCTTATCTGTTTCACAGTATAAGCTGAAACAAAATTATAGGAATGACTGTGGCCAAGGTATTTTGCGAACCTGAGTTGCTTTCCTATTGTAACTGGTTGGCTGATTCATATTTCTGATTATTTATCATCATGTGTTCTACAAATTATACTCTCAGTTTGTGTCTATCGTTTACACATGGTATATTGATCTTTCGTATTGTCCTCTTTAATTTGTAGGTGCAATCTGTGAAGCTGATTCGTGACACGCAGACTGGACAACTTCAAGGCTATGGCTTCATTGAATTCACAAGCCGTGCTGGCGCTGAAAGAGCTCTTCAGACATTCAACGGGGCAATGATGCCAAATGTTGAGATGGCATATAGATTGAACTGGGCGACTGCTGGTGAAAAACATGATGATGGCGCTGATTACACAATATTTGTTGGTGATTTGGCTGCTGATGTCACAGACTACGTATTGCAAGAGACATTTAGGGTACGGTATCCCTCTGTTAAGGGTGCAAAAGTTGTAACGGATAAACTGACAATGCGCCCAAAGGGCTATGGCTTTGTGAAGTTTGGTGATCCCGCAGAGCAAACTCGTGCAATGACTGAAATGAATGGGATGCTCTGTTCTTCAAGGCCCATGCGTATCGGACCAGCTGCGAATAAGCAAAAAACAACTGGAGTTCAAGAGAAAGGTAAGAACTAAATCCTTGTCGGCTAAATTTAATTTGTTTTAGCAGCGTTTTAAAGATTAGTACACTTGCAGTTGACTTGTAATTGATTTTATGTGTTCATTTTGTCCTTAGTTGTTCTTGCAGTTACTTGTTGTATTAGCCTTCTGTGGTTCAGTTTCCTTAATTACTAGTTGAAAATGTGTCAAAGTTTGGCTTGAGCAATAAGTTTGTAGATCCACAACAGTTCCTTTGTGAATTCGGATCATTTAATAATACATTAGGATTCTGAAGTATACTCATAAACTCCCATTGTGTCGAAGCAGGATATCAACAGGTTCTCTACGACTGACATGAACAGCATTACATATCTTGTGTAATGCGTGGCCTCTGTTAGGTCAGTGTTGTTAATCGTCTGTGTCCTAAATCTGAACCTGGTTCTTTTGGTATCCAGTACTTCCCTTCCAGTTTTGTTCCTTCCACGTACTTGTTTTATTTCTTCCTGTATCTTTAATTAAAGCTGTCTCTTGAAGTTCACAACCTTCATCGGTCGTAGGATCTGTGGCAGAACTTGTATAGTGTAATGTCTTGTAAAACAGTTATGGGTGTGAGTAGTCCTTACCTTTTTCTCCCTACTATTTTTAAATTTGTCGTGTTGGATGCTATGCTTAAATATCAGTGTCCTTGCCAATCAAGTTTTAGATTAATGCCAAAAAAAGCCTTCTAGTTTAGTTGTACAGATTTCTTAGGAATGGTCAGAACCTTTTGTACCCGGAGGCTCTTTGTGCTAAGTTTATCCAAGAAATCATATATGATAAAAGCACGTGCACACATACCGTAATTTGTGGAGTCGTGACATACTGCCATTTCTATATACTACACATAATGAAATGGTTGGATCTGTGGCATTTTTATATGCCACACATCCTCTGCCTGGTTGTTTAGTTTGTTAATCGATTATTTACACCTTGTGATTCTATTTCCTTGCAACTGTATTAGTTAGCTTTGTAAAATTGAGATTTGGAGTCACAGCTAGTTGTTGAGTTCTGGTGTTTGTTTATTTGCTAATCAGCTTATTCTGTGGCATAATGTTGCAAACACTCAGCTGTCTAATTGTCTTTCTGGATTTGAGTTTCAAAGTTTGTTGAGATATTTTGAGCACTAATAATGACTTGAGTAGCTTTATAAACAACTTCATATTTTGGGCATATATTGGTTTTATAGCAACTCTAGTAGAGTCACCATATTAGCCTGATTGCCATAATAACTGTTCGTATGGCAATTTTTGTTGAAAAGGTTGGTCTAGCAAAATCACAATCCCGTGCTCCATCGGCATCTGTTATGACCGGCGTCACTTATAGCCGGAGGAGGCCCAATGGCGCGCCTAGTTAGGGGCTTGGCCCAACTTATCTTTATTTTTATTAGCTCATCGAGGATTATATAAACACTTGTAAGGCCACGTTTTGGAATTAAGCAATAAGTCATAACTATTGCCCGGCTCCCTTCAGGAGCCGGAACCCTAAAACCCTAGCCGCCCCTGCGCCCTCCTCTCGCCCGCGCGACCACGGCGCCGACTTGCCGCCGCTCGCGCCCAGCCCCTCGTCATCCTCCCTTCCATCCCTACAACCTAAGGGCTAGGCCTGGTAGGATCCCAGCTCTTATCAGCACCTTTTTTGGAGGCTGCTGCAAGCTAGGTTTGCAATTGTATGGGGTCCTGCAAGTTCCATTGATTGCATTGATCAGCAGACGTTTTAACATATGATTAATTATTTACTTGCGTAGTCCTCAAGTTGGCCTGAGTAATTTTGAAAAGCAAACTCTGAAATTTAATATGTTAAAGTTTGTTATTCGTCTTCTCATTATTAGTTCTTTTGGCCATTGAGTAGTTGTCCAAGGACTGAAGAATGATACACTATCTACAAGAACTACACTTTCGTCATTGCAATCTTGCAGTGTTATTTTGTTCTGATGTTCGGTGTAGTTTCTGAGATTTGATGTACAATGATATTTGATACGCCTGATTTGCCCTTTTTGTCTCTACATATTGTTTAATGAACAAGTTGTAATTCATTATGCTTGATACTGCGGTATATATTTGACCTAGTTATTGCTAGATAGAATGTGTGAAGCATGACATGGCATTTGTATGAACAATTGCATTTACCAAGCATTCCTTTTCAAGTCAATTGAAAATTTATAACCTGCATGGCGTACTTATTCATATATTTGTTTTTCAGTTCAATATCCCTCAAGCCTGACAGTATATCTTTATTTGTCTTTATTTACAGTGCCAAGTTCTCAGGGGGTTCAGACTGACAATGATCCTAGCAATTCCACTGTGCGTTCTTTGTTCTATTTCCTTGAATGCAAGCAACTAGCCTAGTGACTGGTTATGTTTGATAGATCATCTATCTATCTTTGGTGAATGCAGATATTTGTTGGTGGCCTTGACCCCAACGCTACTGAGGATGTGTTGAAACAAGTTTTCACTCCATATGGTGATGTGGTCCATGTTAAGATACCTGTTGGCAAAAGATGTGGTTTTGTTCAATATGCTAGCAGGTTCGCTATTTTTACCCTAGTTTTCTGGTACCAATCATTCATCTAAATTCTAAGCAGTCTGTTACTGTAAAATTCAGATTCTCTGCAGAGGAAGCCCTGCTAATGCTGCAAGGTACCATGATTGGAGGGCAGAACGTGAGGCTTTCATGGGGTCGAAGCCCTTCAAACAAACAAGTTCAGGTGATTTCATCTCTCACATATTGCACTTGCTTTCATTACCCCTCCAACCAATTGAAGCTATATATTTTTAGTCTCAACAGGACTTGAACCACTGGGGTGGTGCTACTGCTAATGCTGGCTACTATGGCTACGGACAAGGCTACGGGGCTTATGGATATGCTACTCAACCTCAGGACCCAAACATGTATGGGTATGGGACATATGCTGGCTACCCAAACTATCCACAACAAGTAGCACAGCAGCCGCAGCAGGAACCTGCAAAATCTTCGTTAAGTGTAGATGCCGTCTGACTTAGGGCAGTCATGTTATATTGACATCATCCTGTTACATTAACATATGCTGCTTGAATGGTAGGTTTTTTTGTTTGTTTGGCATGGATGGGATATAGATACCAAAACATTTTTTTTGGTTTATTAAAAGAATCAACTATATATTAAGGAAAAACAAATCCATGCTCTTATATTGGTATGATGAAGTGGCTTGCAGAATTACCACTGCACACAATTGGCTCATAAATAGTTGAGTAGCCAGGTTGAACAATTAAATCTCAGAGTCAAGACTCCTAATAGTCGATAAGATCTTTTGTACTTTGTAGTACAGTGTTGACGTCTGTTTTACCATGATTTACTACGTTTTATGAACATGAACACCATTTTACAGCATTTTTGTATATGTGCAAATGCTCCAGTATGTACGTGCACAATCAGAATCTGTTCAGAGCCATTTTGTTGTTTCAACTGATCAGAGCTGATGGGCGAGATGCTGCTAGAGCAATTAGATCTTCTGATGTGACTTGTGGTTTATATTATTACTTGCCATGTCTTTTATTGGCTATTTATGTCTTCTGTGAGAGGACTTGGTCATAAGATACATACTAGAAGGGTTGGGTGTGCTTTGCCGCGCCGTTGAATTTGTTGGGATTCTTAAATTTCTTTGCTCACTCTATTTCCAAATATATGGTGTACTCTTTTGAAAAGTCTAACCTCTTTAAGTTTGATCAAATTTATAGAGAAATATATCAAAATTCATATATCAAATTGGTGTTATTAGCTTCATCATGAAATGAATTTTCATTTTTTTTGTTTAATATTGTGGATGTCGATATTTTTGGCTCTGAACTTGGTCAAAGTTAAACAAATTTGACTTTTCAAAAAACTAATAACCCTTATAGTTTGAAATTGATGAAATATTTAGTTTGACCAGCGGGGGAGATGATGGAGTGTGTTTTATATTTATTTATAATGCAGTTATTTGATGGGCCTTTCACGGTGTGATTTTGTGCTATTTGCTAATCAACCCATATTTATGTGGGGATATTTTTTATCAGTGGTTGCATGTACTGTATTTGTGCTATCTTGATGGCGTTTTTTTCTTGATGATGGGAGTGCGCGGGGTTTATATGTTTTCATAGGCCGGTTGCTGCTGATTGATTTGAAAAATTATTGGCCCAATCAAAATCATAAATCAAATACAAAATTGAATACCTCAATCGAATGAAAGAACTTTAAATTAGAGAACATAGAGAATTAAAATAATTAAATGGGAGAGCGCCTTGAGATATTGTTGACCCAGTCAAAATTGGGTGATCCAATTCTAAATTGTAGCCTTAATTAATTGTGAAGATTTAAAAATTAGAAAGCATGATGTATTGTACTCCCTTCGTTCTAAATTACTTGTCTTAGATTTGTCTAAATACGGATGTATCTAGCACTAAAATGAGTCTAGATATATCTGTATCTAGACAAATCCAAGACAAGTAATTCGGAACGGAGGAAGTATAAAATATTAAATGAGAGAGTTTTTGAAAAATTGTTGACCCGGTCAAAATTGGGTGACCAAATCTCAATTGAAGACCTCAATTAATTGTGAGGCCTCCAATCCTAGGAAGCTTAGTGTTTTCATGTTTGCAGATCGTCACTCCATAGTTTGCCAGTTAACCGAGCATAGAAGATTAGAAAATAATTAAAATCATAAGAAAGAGGACAAATAGTTCAATGGGCAGATTGGTGCACCAGGAGGCCGGAAAGAATCGAGGGAAGAAGCAACAAATTGGAGAGTAGTAAAGAGGAAGGGGACGAAGTTGTTCTGCACCTGAGCTCACATGAGCTTGGGTGAACAATAAAATTTGAAAAAATGTTAAAAAGATTCAAAAAGGCTATTTTTTTTGCAAGAAACATTGATGTTTGACTATTTTTTTTGCAAGAAACATTGATGTTTTTTAACATGTGTGCAAAAAATTCGCGATGAAATCACATTCGTGTGGGTGGGGGCAACAAATTCAATGCTCCAAATAGCAGTCTTTTTGAAGCATCAATTTTGTTTGTTTCCCACACCTACACAAATGTGATTTCATAGCAACATTTTTCATGCGTGTTGGAAAAACATCAAATGTGATTTTTTTTATTTTCTTAACATCTTTTTTGGATTTTACTGTTCACCTGAGCTATGTGAGCTCGGGTTCAAAACAGCACTTTCGAGCGGAAGGCACACATGCTGCTCATTCACATGTTGTGCTTTCGACTACAGCGGCAGACAGGCAAGGAACAAAGCGGACAAAGCGTGGGTTGCATCGAAAGCACCCTCCGAGGCGAAGAAAACTAGTATGCAGCCGACCAGCCCCATGAAACCACCCAACCCCTGTGCAGTGGCGGATCCAGGAATCTAACTTTGGGTGTTCAAAAGAAATTCACCCTAAGAGCATCTCCAATAGAAGATGCAAATTTGGAGATGTACAAATTTACATTTTTAAAAAAGGGTCAACTCTAATAAATGATGCAAAACGAAGATGTAAAAAAGTAACTCCAATAAAAAAATTCAAACTAGAAATGTAAAACCGACCGTCGGCCATGCGGCTGCTGTTCAGCCGCATTTGCACATTGAATTTTCATAATTCTACAAACAAAAGTACATCATTAACTTCACATTCTATTGGAATCGACAATTATAACAACAAACAAGTCCACAAACGATTTTTCTTTACCTTTGCGACATATCGTCGAACACGTTGGATGCGGTTGCCGTCGGCGTGGCGGCTGCGAATTGCCCGCCGCAGCTGCGTCCGGCTTCGAAATTTTGGCCAGCCAAGGTTGGTTCACCGTCGGGTTGCGCCCCCCGCCCCGCCGGCCGCTTCACGCCTCCACCACGTGGCTTGGAGGACCGCTGCTTCTTTGCAGGCGCCTCCAGCGCAACGTCGACCGGCCGGGGTGGGGCAAATCCAGGGCAGCGACATGGAGGCAGAGGCCGGATTGAGGAAAGTTGGCGTGTGGGCGGCGGCCACGGAGAGGTGGGTCAGGGCACCGGCGACGGAGTCGGAGAAGGCGGCGGGTTCATCAGCGTCGGCCATGGCGGCGGCGGGAGGCGGCGGGGGAGGGGGGGGGCACACTACTAGGAAAAGGCCTACTAATGGCACACTGGTATTGCCTACTAATGGCGCATTACCAGTGCGCCATTAATAGCACGCCACTAGTATTTCTTACTAATGGCGCACCACTGGTGCGCCATTAGTATCTGGTATACTAATGGCGCATCAAGCAGTGCGCCATTAGTATGTAACACCATGCGCCATTAGTGTGCCTCCCGGGGGGCCATACGTAAGCATGTGCTTTGTCATACTAATGGCGCATTCTGTGTTGATGCGCCATTAGTATCCTTTGGCATACTAATGGCGCAGCTAGTTGCGATGCGCCATTAGTATGAATATTTGGTTTTTTTTTCTTTTCTGATTTTTGCACAGGTTACAAAATATATTATTGCACAGAATATAGACAGCAGCACACAGCAACATCAGATTCATCGAATACAATAGAAGATTAGTCTCCGAATACAATTCATCATATTAGTCTCTGAATTCAAAAGACCGAACAAAGATAAAACATTACAAGTCTCAAGACCGCGAGTATCGAGTTTGTCTTCACATTACAAGTCGATATCGATCATCTAAACTACCATCACATAGAAGAGAGCTGTGGTCATCACGATGAGCATCATCACGATCAAACTGGTCTTCATCCGGTTCCTCCAGCGCTCCCTCCTCTCTCCCGCTAGATAGCGGGCGTATCTAGATTCGGCCTCCGCCCTAGTGGTGTACCCTTTGTAACTATTACCGCTGAAACGGTGAACCTGTCTCCGACACTCCTCCCAGTCGTCGTAGACTCCGGGAACCTTACCCTTGTACACGACATACGATGACATCTCTATGCACAAGCCAAACAACAGACAATACATAAGCAATATGTAAGTATGCAACAAAAGGATCGGAAGAGAAAAGCAAGACATTAATAGCACGATTCATGGTCCTACTAATAAATAGCATCGATTACATCTAAGTTGAACGACTGTTTAAATCAAAGAGACATACGAATTCATTAAAGTATAATTACAACATGAGCCAATCAATGTTTCAGAACTACACATCACTACTTTCGACTCGACTCATCGGACAGGAGCATGGATGAAGCCGCCGTCTGTCGTGATGGTCATGAAATCGCGTTGTTGTCACCTGCATTTGTAGCGTTTCATCTATCTCACTTTGTTGGACGGTTGATATCTAAGGAAGAACTGCCCGAGGTATGAAGGACATCTTGATGGATGATGTCCGCAAACTCCGATCGGATGCGAAAGAATTCTTGTCCGAGGTCCGCGTCTGGACTGCCGACAAGCTCGCGCCCAATCTTTGAGATTATCTGGTAGCGAAGTTGATGATGGTCCTTACGATCGCCGCATGTGATGGAGGGCGAGTAGGCATCCTTCGACCGCCAGCGGCTGCTTGACGCAGCAGAACTTCGATTGTGTGAGAACATGTGCTTGCCGTACTTACGAACTGCCCTGGTGAAGGTGCCTCCAGATTTGGCGTAGCCGGGGAGAACATCATCAAGAACTTTATTGACATCTGTGTAGTCTATCTTGGAGTTACGGTTCGGGTCAAAATACGTGGCCATGGAATATTTCGGGCTTAAGAGGATGAGTGTGCAATGTGTGTTACTGCACAGAACACGGAATGTTAGAAAAAAAAGAATGATCGAAATCTAAGAAATCATATGTTACGGGGCGGTTAAGGGATGACTTACTCGGGAAAGTAAGCCACAAGGAAGTTATCCTTATCTGGATTTGCCAGAATGACGCCTTCGAGGTGTGAACTCGCAACTTGGCGGTCCCCAGCGCTGCTCAAGTGCTTGGCACGCATGTAGAAGGGGTCGACTATCACGATGTCCGGGGTCTTGTCTCTAATGATCCGCATCTCCATACTCAGCGAAAACAACCGAATGAAGGTGTAGTGCAGCGGATGAAGGTTAAACATAGCAAAGATGTCATCAAACCGCAGGACGATCGTACCCCCGATGTCGCCATCCACAAAGCCCTTGCCCTCTGGCACCTTGGCCACGAAAACCGGGTATGCCACATCCTTCTCCCTGAGACGCTGCTTCTCCAAAGAAAGGACACTGTCGTGCAGACTCCGCATAGCACCGATTGCAGCATTCAGCATATTTGGCGGTAGCATCGCCCTACCCGCCACATGCACCCTCCTCGAGATATCCTTAGGTGAAGGTGGCCCGTCCTGAGCACGGATTGAACTCGGTGTCGGCTGGCTCGCACCGGCGCCCTTTTTAGTCTTTCATTTTCGTCCCTTCTTCTTGATCTCCTGTAATGGGACCGAGTTCTGCTCACAGACCGCCTTCTTGAGCGTGTCGGGGCTGATAATATTTCGCACCTCAGCTATCTCGAGGCTCGGTGAAGGCGGAGCTGAGGCGTGTCACGAGAACTGAACGCATGACGGCGCTGTTGCAATTGGATTTCTCCGCCGCACCAGCTAGATCGCGTCGTCTTGGTTGGGTTCTTGAGAAAGAGGCCCGCAGAACTCGTCCGCACCCATGTTCGGCAAAGTACTTATCAACTTTGGTAAATGTACCGTCGTCGTTGTCGCCGCCGTCCGGATCTGTGCCATAGGGCTGTCCGGATCCGTGCCATAGGGCTGTCGGATCTGTGCCATAGGGATGTCCGGCAGTCCGGTAGCGTTGCGGCGTTCTTGCCATGGCTTGGCGCCGCACGATCGGGCGGTCTTGTCGTGGGGTGGTGTCCCCTCCCCAAACGAATATGGCTCTTCGCCAAAGCAGGGCCAGCTTACGCAGCGCCGAGGGTCATCTCATCTTCTTCGTCGCCCCCCCGGTCGAATCGGAGGTAACAGCTCGTCGCAGCTCGGCAGCACCAACCACTTCAACCCTATACACCTTGTGGGTGGCATCGGATTACCGTGGAACATGGGGTTGCCGGTTGAACGATTCTTCCTTGGCGACATCGACCAACTCGGCGCCCAAGGCGCGAAGAGTGCAAGGAACGTCGGCGGTGCCTCGCGAAACATGTATGAGGCGTCGTGGATGCCCATCAAAGGCAAGGAGATGAAGTCATCGGCCGAGAGGCTTAGTTACCGTGATGCCGCCGAGCTCGGCTAATGTCGAGGCACCACCAACGGCGGGCGTGTAAGCGATGGAGGGGCGCTTGTTGGCGAGGTGTCGGCGGCGACACCCGGTGCATTAAGCTCAATGCCGTGCGGCGCCGAGACACGAATACCGCCTCCGCCGGAGACACCAATGGTGCCGCCGCCGGAGACACCAATGGCGCCGCTGCCGCTGTCAGGCGAAGTTCTGGCCGTGAAGCCGGGAACCGGGAGGCCCGTGTTGGCGCCGCAATCCACGTCGTCGACCCATGAATCAACGTAGGCACCATGGCGTTGAGCTTCGCTCCCGATTGTTGTTCCACTTGCTCTTGGACAAGCTCCATAATCCGCGCCACTTGTGCCTTGAGTTCTTCAACCTCGCGTCGGCTTTCCGAGCTGGCCTTTTTCTCCTTCCGCACACCAGCAGCAGTATAGTATGACCCCATTTTGTGGACAAGCCTTTGCCGCCACACGACCAGGTGACATCGGCCATCGAGCTTATCCTTGTTTTTCATTACGTTCAACGCCCTATTTAAAGGGGTGTCAAAGGGGAGCTCGAGGCGACCCAGCCTCTCGCTTTCGGTGTCTGCGAAAGGAACGTGAACCATTTAGAAATATTGGGGATTAATTAGAGTGCAACCATATGGAGCTAATTACGCGGGGGTGTATTCCTTACCAGAACAAGCTCAAGCGCCCTGGTCTTCGGATCCGTGGTAAGCTCCTTTGTTATCGGGTCCTCCTTGTACCGGCCCTGACAAAGTTCCTGGTCCGCTTGTCACCGCTGTATTTCTCGGCGGGCGGTAGGCCTTGCTCGGCACGCTCCGCGTCCTCCTTGTCCCATATAGGCTCCGCCACTCAGAACCGCCGGGACCGAGTTTGTGTTCCCTAAGTTCAACTCCGCATTTCTTTCCCCCACTGACTTGATTCGGAGGTTGCGCTGCTCTCACACTTGATCTTGAACTCCTTGTACTCATCTTCGCTCATCAAAGGATATTTCGCCTTGATCTTCTCATAACTATCACCTTTATCAATCATTCTCTTCACCGCGCTTCTCCAAGTAGACAGGGTCGTGCTCATCCTCGTGAGGGCGGCACTGTTCACTTTATTCCTTGAGAGGCGTGTGTTTTCAAATTCGGCGGGGAACTTGTATCGTTCATGCAGCTTCGTGAAGAGGAGGTTGCTCAAATTCCCGTGGTCCTTATGCCTAAGGTTATCGGTGTTGATCGAGACGGTGCTCCGGAGAATGCACCCGAGCTGAAGCGAGTACCCCTTGACTATATGTTTGGGCTCCGTTGGATGCCCGTCGGAGTCCACTTGAGTGAATTCCTCCTTGAGGGTGCGGAGCGCATTCGGGCGCCGGTCCTTCCTTTGCTTCTTCGGTTGGCTGCCATCTGTGTGTGCGCCGCCATCATCAGTGGTGGCATCCTCGGCGGCACCATCAGTGGTGTCATCCCCGACGCCACTAGGGATCGTGTAGTCAGGATCGGTGTCTTCCGCGGCGTCCTCATAGCGGTGAGGTTGTTCCTCCATCTCCTGGGATAGCTCCCAGAATTGCTTGCCGCCCGAACCACCGGCCTCATCGTTGTGGGCCATGTTTCGCTCTAAATAGGAAAAAAGTTTGGTCAAAAAGTTGGTTATTGTAAAGGAACAAGATCATGGTCTCATCATTTAGGGTTTGTCGATGCTGAGGCACCCTAAAAGCCTAAGCTTTCATCATTTAGGGTTTGTCGACGCCGAGGCACCCTAAAAGCCTAAGCGTACATCATTTAGGTTCTCATCGACACCGAGGCATCCGGGGCAGCCAAGTTAAGTTTTCATCATTTAGGGTTTATCGATGCCGAGGCACCCTAGGTTGGGCCTAATCACTTGGCACTAATCACTTGGCTCTATTTCCACCTATGTTGGGTTTATCATCTAGGGTTTATCGATGCTAAGGAGAATTCTAAGTTGGGCCTAATCACTTGGCTCTATTGCCACCTATGGTTTAATGCAGCAAGAATGGCAGGGTAGTTGATCCTACTTAACTAAGTACTAAGATACCCCGGCCCATGCATTAGTCGCAAGTACCCCATATGTCCTATTTTTAGCAAAGTCATGCTAAAATTCACGGAAAATTTTAGCATGACCTTTGCTAAAATAGGACATATGGAGTACCAATTGCGGAACGGAAGTTAATCGACATTCCGCAAACTCAAGGGCCTCTCGGGTACTGCAAATTCATCACGACATAATGGTCGGAGACAAAACCCAGCAAACTAGCAAGATGATCATCATCTTTGCAAGACAGTAGCTCAAGTTTTTGACAAGTAGCCTCTGAAGAAAACATCATTGCAACATTCAAGTTCAGACATACACATTGAACATTTGACCAGTTACCTCTGAAGAAAAATATACGCTGACTATTGGACACAAAGAAAACAACTATTGTAAACATTAAGTCATGGTAGTGTGCGCTAAAGCAATTACAGTATAGGAACAACAACACAACGGTAGCAAATACAAGTCCTCAGTAAGTGTAAGAGAAGTGTACTAGAGCTGTAAACAGACTTAAAAAACCCACATGATGTTATAACTGTATACACTGAACATGATGATACCAAATGGGAAGGAAAATTGTATCACTCTAGATTAGTGTAGCCACTATCTAACAAAACCAGAATGTTAACAAAACTACACCATGATGATACCAAATTCTTGTAGCAGTACAATGAGTTCACAGGATAAAAAAATCATCCACATTCACCAACCCAAACTGGTGGAGATACAACAAACCAGAACCTCCCAAGTTTCTGCCATTTTATTTTTCCCACCGTATATGTTTTTTGATTCATGTCATGGTACTTGCTGTCAAACCAAGTATTTTCTTTCTACATAATCTGGGAAGTTTCCTTCTTACTGTCTCACTACAAAAAACTAGTATGCTTAGTTGCATTATGACAAGCAAAGTGTCACGATTCAGACAACAGAGCAGCTAAGCATAGCAAGTGGATAGTTTAGTCAGTATACTAGTACTCTTTAGAAAGCATGAGACATATATTACCTGGAGGAGACTTCGTCGGAGAGTTGCCTGTGAATTGAAAATACAACGAGATCAGCAAAGGACAGTAAGATATATACTGAAATTATCATAACAAAATGCCAGCTACTGCCATGGTCAAAGAATAGATTATGATAGCTGGACAAGTACAGGTCAAACTAGATAATTTTCAGAACCGGTTTAACCACCGCAGGTTAAAACAATGCATCCAAGACTGGGCTTAGACTAATATCCTCATAGCATAATCTGACATCAAGCAAATATTATAAGAACAGTGAAAATGTATGTTCACTGCAAATGAATATGGACCAAGTGTTCTCATTAACTACTTAAAGAATTAGTTCCATATTGTTGCATGAGAATTGTAGAGAGAAAATATGCATGGTTCTACTTCTGGGATTGGTTACATCTCTTATTGTTCACATTCTTGTCAAAGGACTTTAACCATTAATTATTAGAAGAACTAATGCACATTTAAACACCCTGAATCCGGAAGAAGTAATACAACACTACATAGTACCTCTGTAGTTTCCATGCCAAACTTTGGGTGATATCAAACCATTAGAAAGCATGATCATGAGAACAACATCAGTTTGAAATATATTGTAACCCCTCCTGGTAACAAATATTCATCTACTCATTTGTAGATACCTAGGAGTAACAAGACTGCACTTGCCAATAATGTTTTATTTATGCTTCCCAAGGACCAACTCCTAAACTGAACACAAAAAACTGTGTGCACATCTGCAAGTTGTAGAAGGAAAAGGTGCAACACTAAAAAAACTATCAAACTAATAGATCCATTAATCAATTATGGACTTCTTACATGTTACATCTATCATTAGTGGCCACAAAGAATAGTAATTAATGTTTCATATTGTTGCATGAATCCAAACTCACTGGAAAATTCACTAATTGAGCCTAGCTACTTAAAGAAAGAATCTCTAGGCGGATGCTTAGTTGAGACTAGTATCCTCTAAAATGCATCTAAATGCAAGCTCGAGAGATTTGAACATTTGGAAAACCCTAGCTACTTAATTCTCCAACCCCTTTCCTTGTCCAAATTTCTCCAACCCCAACCCTAGAACACATCAGAAGGAAATAAAGAGGGGGAAGCGGCTCGGGTGCTCACTTGGGAGGTCGAGGGCGACTCGGGGCAGCCGGAGCTAGTCGAGGCGGCGCAAATTCGGCGTCGAGCGGTGGCGGTCCTCCTGGGCAGGCAGCTGGTCGAGGGCGCCGAGCGGTGGCGGTCCTCCTAGGCGCCCGAGCTCGTCCCGGTCCTCGTAGTCGAAGAGGAAGACGGCGGGTCCCTCTGGGCAGGCTGCTGGTGTTGGACGGCGAGCACGTCGAGGGCGCAGGCGGGGCCGTGGGGGGAGGGGGCGCTTGGGCGGGAGGATGTCGAGGGCACTCGGCTCGGGGACGGTGAGGGAGGCGGTGCTCGGCTCGGGGACGGCGAAGGAGGCGAGGGGGGCGGCGAGGGGGACGGCGAACACGGGGGGCAGCGGGTGAGATCGATGAGGCAGGGGAGAGATTAGAGAGATTGGGGATTTAGTGTGGGGAGAAGCTTTCTAATGGCGCACCACCCCCTCGTGCGCCATATGTACGACTATTCTAATGGCGCACCACCCCTCGGTGCGCCATTATAATTTTGTTTTAATCTAGCCCGCCACTAGCTCTATCTACAACCTAACCTATCTACAACAGAACCCACCCACTAGCCCGACTGGTCAGCACGCAACACCACCAGGAGGTCCTGGGTTCGATTCCCAGGCTCCCCAATATTTTTTTATGCATTTTAAATGCTTTTTTATATTTATTTGTGTTTAAATATGTTTAAACTTGTTTAAATCATAACATTAATATTTTTTTATAAAAACAGTAATAATTTTTTTAAAAATATGTTCAAATTTGTTACTTGAAAATATCATCGGCGGTGGCGGTGGAGCGGGGGAGGGTGCGAGGGGCCGGGTGCTCGTCGACGGCGGTGGAGCGGGGGAGGGTTGCGGTGGGTCGTCGGCGGCGGTGGAGCTAGCGGGGGAGGGTGCGGGTGGGATCGAGATCGAGATGGAGGGGGAACCGAGATCGAGATGTAGGGGGATCGAGATCAAGTGTCCTCATGAATTCAAAAAGTGCCCATGAAATTTAAAATATTCATGATATCAAAAAGTTCCCATGAAATACAATCGAGAAATGAAGACTACGATTTAAATACAATCGATCTTAGCTAGCTATATGTTCACAATCTTCTTGCCCTTCTTTTTCACAAATGGAGTTCTTCTGTGAAACGGACGTCCTTTAGGTAGGGTGGTCCTGCTTCTTCTTGTGGTGTGTGCTGCTACTTCATCGTCGTCGTCATGTTCGATCTTCGGGTCGTTGTACTTGTCGAAGTCTTGCTCATTGGCTACTCCATCCATTCCGATGATCTTCCTTTTGCCTCTCCTCACGACAACACGACTGGGCTTTGGCGGGTCGGTAATGAAGAAGCATTGGTCCACTTGGGAAGCCAGTACCCATGGCTCATTTTTAGCGGTGACGCTTATGCCATGGTCTTGGATTTGGCCGGGTATAACCATGGTGGTGAAATACGGTCTTCTTTTAGGACGCTCTTGGCCGATCTGACACGGAACATCGGGACCTTCTCTCCAGCGTAGCTCAGCTCCCAGATCTCCTCGATCCTTTCGTAGTATCTGTCCTTGTCGTTGCCGATGTAGGATTCCATCTTACCCCGGAGTTCTGATAACCATCGCTCTTCATGTCCTTGTTCTCGGTGTAGAATGTGTAGCCGTTTATATCGTACGCCTCATAGGTCATCAGGTTGTGCTCGCGCCTACGTGACAAGGCAAATATGAGTTGTTCTTCCGCGGAAGAATCCTCATGTAAAGGGTACGACAGAAGCTTCTGCTTGAACCAACGCGTGAAACATGAGTTGTGCTCTTTGATTATATCTCCGTTTGTCCTCTGTTGGCCTCGGTCATTGTACGTCTTCTCAATAAAGGTTTTGTGCTCTACCACCCAAGGATTGACCACGTCTATGTGTTGTAGCGCGACTAGGTTTGCTCTTTCAAAGTCGGCAATTCGACCCTCGAAGTCGACATGCATTTCGTAGCGACCCTCACGGCGACCCCATCCAGCGAGCCTGCCGAGGTGCCTGTTGACGGGCAGACCAACGGGGTTCTCGATGCCTAGATAATTCGTGCAGTAGGAGATGCACTCTTCGGTCAGAAAGCCCCTGGCTATACTTCCCTCTGGACGTGACATGTTGCGAACGTATCCTTTGACGACACCATTCATCCTTTCGAATGGCATCATGCTATGCAGGAACGTCGGCCCGAGTTGGATGATATCCTCCACGATATGGACCAGCAGATGCACCATAACGTCGAAGAATGCGGGCGGAAAGTACATCTCAAGCTCGCATAGTATCACCACGATCTCTTCCTGTAGCCTTCTGAGTTGCCTCACGCCAATCGACTTCCGAGAGATGACGTCGAAAAAGTTGCATAAGCCAAATAGCATTTCACGGACGTGCGCGCCCATGATCCCCTGATTGCAATCGAAGTATCTGCGTCATCAAGACGTGATACCGTCGTGAGACTTCATCCCGCTGAACTTCGCTTCTTTGGGTCTAGGTATCGCTTATCTTCCCACAGAATCGTAAGGAAGTTTTACTCCTAGGAGGCAGGTGAAAAACTGCTCGATCTCCTCGACTTAGAGTGAAGCACGCGGAGGGTAGTCATTTCCGGTCTTCTTGGCCTTTTGCCTTTGCGACGACTTTTCGTGTCCTGCTTCACCTCATCATCATCATCATCATCATCATCATCATCATCATCATCATCATCATCATCATCATCATCATCATCATCATCATCATCATCATTAGCGTGAAGCTCCCGCCGATGCCCATTGATTTCAAGTCTGCCCTTGCTTTCGCCCATCTTTGGTCCTCTCTGGCATGTTGAGCAGGGTACCAAGCAGACTCTCACACACGTTCTTCGTGATATGCATGACATCAAGGCTGTGAGGCACACGGTGGATCTTCCAGTACGGCAAGTCCCAGAAAACAGACCTCGTTTTCCATACCTTCAGCAGCGGCTCTGGCGCCTTTCGCTTCTTTCCGGGCTCTAGCGCCTTTTGCTTCTTTCCCGGCAGTGGGTAGTCTTTCCAATTTTTCAACAGCTCGTCTATTTCCTCGCCGCTCCTTGTACACGGGCGTTTTCGGGGTTCGGTTTCACCATCAAACAGATCCTTGCGTTTCCTCCACGGGTCATCGTCGCGAAGCCACCTTCGATGTCCCATGAACACGGTTTTTGAAGACCCGGGATCTCTATCTAGCTGGCGATACGTTGTGTCATCCATGCACCTTACGCATCCAGAAAATCCGTGGACTACCTGCCCCGTGAGATATCCATAACCGAGATAGTCGTGCACCGTCGTGAGCAGTGCGGCTCTCATAGGGAAATATTCTTTCTCTGCGGCGTCCCACGTATTGGCTGGCGTTTTCCACAGCGTGTCTAGCTCCTCCTTCAAAGAGCCCGGTCTGATTGATGTTGTTCCTGGTTGTTTCGGCCCTTCAATTGGCATACTCATGTGAATGTACTTCCTCTTCATGCACAACCAGGGGGGAAGGTTGTACATCCACACAAACACAGGCCAAGTGCTATGTGTGCTTCTCTGGCTGCCAAACGGATTGACTCCATTGGTGCTCGCTCCCAACACGATGTTCCTTGGATCCTTCCCAAATTATGGGTATTCGAAGTTCAACGCTTGCCACTGGCTTGCATCCTTAGGGTGACTCAGCATCATGTCTTTTTTATTTATCTCCGGATCATTTCCGTCATCTTCCCGCTTCTTCTCCTCCCTATCCGCGTGCCAACGCAGGAGCTTTGCTACCTTAGGGTCCGCGAAATACCGCTGCAGACGAGGAGTGATCGAAAAGTACCACACCGATTTTCGAGGAGCTTTCTTCCTCTTCTTGTATCGAGTGACGCCGCACACCGGACATATGGTAGACTCCGCGTGCTCGTCCCGATAAATGATGCAATTGTTCATGCACACATGGTATTTCACGTGCGGTAAATCCAGATGACACACGATTTTCTTCGCCTCCTCGAAACTGGTCGGGCACTTGTTCCCCTTGGGAAGACGTTCGTGTAATGACATGTTCTCGTCGAAGCACGCGCCGGTCATTTTGTGTTTTACCTTCATCTCCGAGCCATGAGCGTTACTTTCAGCGGGTATCCTCGGCCAGCATCCTTCATACAATGGAGTAACGCGTCTATCTCCAGTTGATCCAGCTTGGCTTTCTCTCGGCGGCTGCTCTTGCGTTATCCGTCGCTTGAGAAGCAGCTCTTGAATATGAGGGTCCTGCACCCAGCCTCCATCGTCGTCGCTCCGCATCTTCATCTTCATGATCATGCCCTTCGCCTTGATCTTCCTCATCATCATGTACGACATCTTCTACATGATGATCGTGTACAAGATCACCGTCGTGATCATGTCCCGAGATTCTTCGTCTTCTCGCCCGCCTCGCCGCGGTGGTACTTGTCTTGTTGCCCTTCCTCATTTCTTGCTCGGCCCCATGGACGACTTCATAGTCATCTTCATCACCTTGCCACCGATAGCCATCCATGAAACCACGCAAGAGCAGGTGGTCCCGCACCTGCCCGAATCCGGGTCCGCAATAAGGCTCTTCACTTGCATCTTCGACACGGACATCTTATCTCCGCCTCGCTCTTTTGAAGCATCTCGGCCTTCGCGGAGCTCAAAATCCTATTCACGATGCCTTCGGTCATCGTGCGGACCATGGTCGTCATGGGTAGAGCAAAACGATATTTTAGAACCAAGAAAAAATTTGGCATGACCTTCCCTAAAAATAGGACCAAAAAGAATGCACAGTGCCAAAATTCTCGCCGAAACGAAAATGAATCAACATTCCGGCGAAATATTGGCAACTATCGCATTTCAAATACCGGTACCTGCAAACACAAACATATATGCAACACTACAAACACATGCAACACCACAAACATACATAGATCTAGCTAGGCCACAAAAAGTGCATGTGCACGTTGTTGGAGCGAGATAGGGAGAAAAAAAGTAGATCTACATCATGAAGATAGCTTTCCCCTTACTTACATATCAAAAAAAGGTAATTTCACCACTTAATTTTGATGAATCTATGGTGAAAATGAGGTGAGGAGGAGGAGGCAGCCGAAAGCTTGGAGAAGGAGGTGGAGGGAATGAAGTGGGGAAAGTGAGTGGGTAGGTGTGGGGCTGTCCAAAATATCTTGTTGGGGTCCCAGGTTACTAATGGCGCACCACATGCAAATGCGCCATTAGTAACCCTGGTTACTAATGACGCACCTGCATGTGGTGTGCCATTAGAGTTTTGCAAAAAAGTAAAAATAAAAATACACTAATGGCGCATTCCTAGGCTGGTGCGCCATTAGGCTGGTCATAGTGGGAGTAACATAAGTAGTAACATAGATGCCACATAAGCAAAAGTGATGATGTGTCAAGTAGTTAATGAGGAGAGAGACAAATAGAGTAACATAATATGTTACCATCACATAGCGGTTCCCAATGCTAAATGAGTATATGAAGTAATAAATGAAGTGATGCATGACACTACATATATGTTACTACCCACTATAGAGGTAGTAACATAGCCTAGTAACATATACATGTTACTAGTCTAAGTTACTCCCCACTATGACCAGCCTTACTAGTTAGAACTAGTAATGGCACACTAGTCTAGGAGTGCGCCATTAGTATGTATGTAAAAATGAAAAAAAAATTATCACCACTGGCGCACCTTTTGTATGGTGCGCCATTAGTGTCTTCTACACTAATGGCGCATCACAAACCGGTGCGCCATTAGTATATATAGTAGTGGCGCACTGCTTCCCTGATGCGCCATTAGTGTCAATCCTATCTATAGCCCTTTTTCTAGTAGTGGCAGGCGGACGAGCGGCGATCACGCGGAAACGAAAAGAAACAGCAGTTAGCGGTTGACGCACGGCTATCCTTTTTACATCTCCAATCGATAGAGATGCAAATTTGCAACACAACATGTTGTATTTTACATCTCCAGGAGGCAGAGATGTAATTTTTTTGTATCTACATCATCTGTTGAAGAGGTATTTTTGAGCCTCAAAGATGCAAAAGATAGTTATTTTTGCATCTACATTTTTTATTAAAGATGCTCTAATAGAAGTGGCCTCGTTTGTTGGAGAAGTGGCCTCATTCAGTTGGAAATCAATCTTCACTCCATAAAATGAGCCATTTCTGTCCAGGAACTCTCTCTGATAAAGACTCGACTAGATGCGAGTCGTTCATCGGCCCGATCTTTCATGGTACTAGCAGCAGTAACAAGAAATTCCGGTTGAGCAAAGATACAAGACCGTAATATCAAAAACTGGCGTCGAGCAGACGGAATCAACTCCACGCGTAGCAGCGACAAAATCCGTCACGAATCAGCAAAAGCAAACACGATATTTGGTATCCCCAGACATGGGATGTTTTCTGACTATTATTGAACTCACGACAAAACAAACTTGACCCTTTACACGGCCAATCGGCCAGTATTTAAGGAGCACGCAGGCTCTAGTTCCTAAACCGACTCTAACCTTCCGTACTCCATGTAACAAACCAGATCTCTTTTCCTAGTCAAACCTGAAACCCAAGTACTACTAGGACTCTCTCTTATCTCAACTAATTAATCTCACCGAATTAACTATTCGGCCAACCAATCACCTAAAAAAAACTTGGACTAGGTACTAGTGCTAAATGGAGCCCATACAAAAAATATTCAATACGGAACTTTCTGTGCAACACACGGAGTTCTGAACGTTGGCCTGACTTCATCTGGTTTTACTTCTGATAATGGTATTTTAAGTGCAATTGTACCCATCATTAAAATATTAGAATTTGTAGCTGGATCAATCTTTGCAAATGCAGTAGTGGACACATCATCCCCTCCCCCTTGAAACAAAACCGTCCTCGGTTTTGCTGTAGATTTGATAACCTTCTTTTTCATAAAAACATTTGCACCCACCTTGATTTCTCCAGCAAACATCGACCGCAGCACATGTCGTCTTCCTGCATCCCAAAAGGAGTATGTGTTGGACCGGCCTTCATGTGTGGCACGGCGGTCATATTGCCATGGCCTTCCCCAACAATAACTGGCATGCATCCATCGGCAAAACATCACAAATCACTATATCGGCATACGCACCAACCGAAAAACTTAGTCGGACCTTCTGAGTAACTTTCAATTTGCCCGATTGATATAACCATTCGACACAGTGTGGTTGTGGATGCTTCCAAGTAGGCAATGCTAAAGCATCTACCAAGTCCTTGCTGACTGCGTTGGTGTAGCTTCCTCCATCTATGATCAACTTGCAATTGATGTTATTGATTTTGCATTGAGTTTGAAAAATATTCCAACGATGTCCCTTATCCTCAATTCGATCCTCTTGCACTCGTTGCACCATCAATGACGGGTATGATCCCGCAGCTTCAAAACTCACGGTCACCTTTTCAACTTCTTCAGCTTTTTCACTAGAAGTGTCAGAAACTGCCTCTTCGTCACTAGCGGACGCATATCTATCTCTTGTGAGCAACACTCTTTTCTCATTAGGACATTCACGCCTCATATGCCCTCTTCCTCCACACTTGAAACACTCTATGTTACTGGTACGTGTGGTGGACTGTGCACTAGAATCAAACTTCGACAGTCCTGATTTTGAAGCATCTTTTTGCACGAAACCATGGGAGTGATTTGACACGGCTGTCCTCGAGCTAGGACCTACATCCTCACTCTTATGCTGCGAGCGCCGCCATGTGTTCAAAGTGGTACTGGGAACTGTGCTAACTTGGCGTCGCTTAATCTGCTGTTCTGCACGCACAGCTTGGTGCACAAGATCTTGTATGTTGTAGTAGACCACCATCTCAACACGATCCTGCACCTCAATATTTAGTCCATTAAATAAACGTGCCATGGTTGCCTCCGGATCCTCCATTGTCCCTGTACGTATCATAAGCAACTCCATCTCCTTGTAATATTCATCAACACTCATATTGCCTTGAGAGAGCCGCTGCAACTTGTTATACATATCTCTTTTATAGTGCTCGGAAACAAAACGTCGCCTCATGAATTCTTTCATACCTCTCCAAGTCGTCGGGCGATGTCTTGAACGACAAATCTGACTCCACCAAATTAGTGCGTAACCGGTGAACTCAATTCCAGCAAGTTGAACTTTCTTCTCCTCGCTATAATGATGGGCGTCAAAAATTTGATCAACACGCATCTCCCACTCCAAATAGCCTTCTGGTTCGCACTTGCCGGAGAACGAAGGGATTGAAATTTTTATGCGCCCAATTCCATCGTCCAAAGGAACACGCACAACTTGACCAACTCGGTCATGCACTCCACCACGAACGGATGTTTCAGGACTAGGCTCATAGTGTTGTGGTCGTGGAGCGTACCCCGCTGCCTGGTCAACGCCGTCATCAAGACCATCATCTCCAACATGAGGTGCCGCTAAACGGCGATCATGCACGCCGGCATGTCCGTCGCGAGCCGGTGGTGCATAACGCAGTGGAGCAGCCGGAGCAGTTTGTGATGGTGCAGAATTCGTTGCCGGCATATTGATGATGTCTGCCAAACCATCGAACCGAGTGATCAGGACATCTATCCTTTTGCCGAGCGCATCATGACATTGCTTGATGTAGTTGCATGTGTGGTCAAAACCATCCCGAATATTTTGAGGAATATCATCCGCGTACACTGGACGTACAATTTCCTGAGAATCAGCAGCAACCTCGTCTTCCTTGTTGACCGAGGTCGACATCTTGATCAACAAAATACCATGAACAACCTTAGCTCTGATACCACTTGATAAAGACTCGACTAGATGCGAGTCGTTCGTCGGCCCGATCTTTCACGGTACTAGCAGCAGCAACAAGAAATTCCGGTCGAGCAAAGATACAAGACCGTAATATCAAAAACTGGCGTCGAGCAGACGGAATCAACTCCACGCATAGCAGCGACAAAATCCGTCACGGATCAGCAAAAGCAAACACGATATTTGGTATCCCCAGACATGGGATGTTTTCTGACTATTATTGAACTCACGACAAAACAAAACTTGACCCTTTACACGGCCAGATCGGCCAGTATTTAAGGAGCACGCAGGCTCTAGTTCCTAAACCGACTCTAACCTTCCGTACTCCACGTAACAAACCAGATCTCTTTTCCTAGTCAAACCTGAAACCCAAGTACTACTAGGACTCTTTCTTATCTCAACTAATTAATCTCACCTAATTAACTATTCGGCCAACCGATCACCTAAAAAAAATTTGGACTACGTACTAGTGCTAGATGGAGCCCATACAAAAAATATTCAATACGGAACTTTCTGTGCAACACATGGAGTTCTGAACGTTGGCCTGACTTTATCTGGTTTTGCTTCTGGTGATGGTATTTTAAGTGCAATTGTACCCATCATTAAAATATTAAAATTTGTAGCTGGATCAATTTTTGCAAATGCAGTAGTGGACACATCACCCTCTCTCTCTGTAAACCCAAACAAAGCTACGCATTCAGTTGGGAATTTCTATTTCAGATAGCTTGTAGTCTTGCGTGCGTGGGCAGCGAGCAGAAGTGGCTGATCCCTTCTCCAGGACTAGTGGGCTGGTGGCCTGCTGCCGTGCTGCCGATAAGCCTGTTGGTCACATAGGCATGTACGCTAGGAGTATTTCTGCCATATAACTATACATAGTATATGAACTTTTTTGGAGAAAAATTTAGATGTACATCTGTACACCCATGACCCAAGCTGAATCCGCCCCTTCCCCTGTGGCTTGACGCGCAGAGGCCACCGCTACACAGAAGCACCGTCGAGACACAATGAGCGCGCAGGCGATGGAAGCAGCAACGCCCACCCCAACCACGCGTGACCAACATAAAACCATCACGTTGCTAAGGGCATATACAACGATGGCATATGAATATAGATGTCTCGTAACAAAAAGTAATTTAAAGCATTTACGTTTATTTTTCTCCTCAATGCAAGTTATCAGTAGTGGGCCTAATTAAGAAATAAAAAATAAAAACTCTAGTACACATGCATCTTTACTTTTCACTCCAACATTTTCAGTTTTTGACACCGAACCACATTTTTCTCTTCAAGCACCCGCCTCCTGTAGAGGATCCCGCTTCCCTATCCGAACCTAATTTATCTGATAAACGATCGTACATAGCATGCGAGGCATCACCCTGGGGCTATGCATTGTACATGCCCTAATGAGCGACACTGGTGCCAAACATGTGGGCCGATGCGGTGTAATCCATCTACACTCCCGAAGCCTCCGACCAAATGGGCCCACCAGTCACCCATGCCCGGATCAAAGTCATGTACATGGACGAAAATCGTTTTTGATAAACCTTCCAATCTATTCCTCTTAAATCATGGTGGTACAACGAACACTAGAAATAAAAATTACAATCCAGATTCATAGACCACCTAGCGACGACTACAATCACTGAAGCGAGTTGAAGGCGTGCCGTCGTCATCGCCCCTTCCTCGTCGTAGCCGGGCAAAATTTGTCGTAGTAGACAATCGAAAGTCGTCGTGCTAGGCTCGATAGGACCAACGCATCATAACAGCAATCACCGCCGTTGAAGAGTAGTGTAGATCAAAAGAATCCAACCTGAAGACACACGAATGTAGACGAATTACGACAAGATCCGAGCAAATCTACCAAGAACAAATCCGTCAAAAACACACCTCCACACGCACATCGACAATGCTAGACACACTGCCGGGACGGGGACTAGGCGCGAAGAAGTTATTGAAACTTCAGGAAACCACCGCCGTCTCGTCTTCTAAGCAGGACACAAATCCTAACAAAACTTAAAGAACCATCGAAAGACAGAGCCCTTTTGCCGGCACAGGCTTGGATCCACCGCGTCGTCGTGGCCCTAATGAGATGGGCCGGTGGCTAAGTCGACGCGAGACAGAGAAAACCTAGCCTTTTCTTGGGGAGGAAGGCGTATGCCCTCAATCGACCCTGGGAACTCCAATCCTAGAGAGCTTAGAGGTTGTTTGGATTACGCATGTGTTAGCCCTACCAACCGCGAGCGCGCCAATTAATTGGCGACCGATTTCGCTGCCTGCATTTAGCTAAACATTGGCGTGAAACTGAACTAGGAAGGGCTGGGCGCATCAATTATTTGGTGGCCATCCCAACGCTCGCGCTGGACAGGTCAACACTAACTTTTTGGCAGGGCATCTCGGGGCATCGATCCATACATGCCCTTAGTGAGTTAAAGATTTGGTCAAACTTAATGACATACTTCACGTTTCAGACTCAACATTGGTGTTCGTAATTTTTTTAGATTTACTAGCAAAAAGGCTCGTGCGTTGCAACGGGAAAAGAAATCTCTCATATCTCTACCTCGGTCAGTTGACCTGGACCTCAGTTTGCCGCCAGGTGGGCTTTCTTTGTTGGGCCAAAACGGGTTGTAAGTAACAAAACCAAATAGCGTACGTGAAATTAATTGAAGCAGGACCAAACAAAGCGGGACGAAACCAAGAATATCACCTCCTTTTAATAGTAGGTATAGAGGTATATATATAGATATAGATATAGATATAGATTACAATTCTTCTGATGATGTATGTATAGTGGGAGGAGATATTCGTCGATTATAAAGGCAGCTGAGACAATTTCGTCAATCTCAAAATGAAGATGTCGGGCCTCTCGTAGACGCTTTCGCGGAGAGGCGTGAGTGCGTGCATTCATAAGAGTGAGTGTTGAAGTGCCGGTTCAGTCTTTAAAAGGTGCTCATAGGGATAGGATGTGAGTGCGTGTAAGGTGTATACTCGTATGTGACCGACTTCGATAGTGCTGCGTTAAAAAAAAAACCGGACAATGGCACAAGCATTTTTTTACATCCAAATTGTGATAATCTTGCACTAATTAATCAGTGCTGCCGGTACGCAATGAAGCGTGCGAGGTGACGCAGAGGTTCTGTACGAGTAGCGTCGAAGCGGTCTAGCTCTGCCTCGGCGCTCGCCACAAGCTCGGCGGCGTACGCGCGCGCCCCGTCCACGCCCATCAGCTTCGGGTACGTTGCCTTGTCGGTCGCCACGTCCTTCCCCGCTGTCTTCCCCAGCTGCTCGGACGTGCGCGTCACGTCCAGCACGTCGTCAACCACCTGGAACAGCAGGCCGACGTAACGCGCGTACCGCCGGACGCCCTCGACCTCCTCGTCGGCTCCTCCGGCGACGATGGCGCCGTACACCGCCGCGGCCTCTAGGAGTCGTGCCGTCTTGTGCACGTGGATGTACTCTAGCGTGGCCAGGTCGACATCTGCACCCTGGCTGGCAAGGTCCACAACCTGCCCCGCCACGAGCCCGTCCGTGCCCACGGCGCTGGCGAGCTCTGCCACAGCGCGGAGTGCGCGGTCGGCCGGCACGCCATGATCCGTGCATTCCCGGGCGACGTGCTCGAACGCACGCGCCAGGAGCGCGTCCCCCGCGAGCAGCGCGGTGCTGACGCCGAAGGCGACGTGGTTGGTGGGGCTGCCGCGCCGGAGGTCGTCGTTGTCCATACAGGGGAGGTCGTCGTGGACGAGCGACATGGCGTGGACCATCTCGACGGCGCAGGCCACGGGCTCGGCGGCGGCCTCGTCGCCGCCCACCAGCGCGCACGCGGCGAGCGCGAGCATGGGGCGCACCCGCTTGCCGCCCGCGAGGAGCGAGTAGCGCATGGACTCGAGGAGGTGCTCGGGGTGCCCAGGCGGCAACGCGCGGTCGAGCGCCTCGTTCACGGCCGCCGCCTTGGACGCCATGTACCGGTCGAGGCTGAAGGGCTCCTCATCCAGCAACATGGTGGTGGTGGTGGTGCTCGTCGGAGCCGTCACGGCGCACCGTGCGAGGCCGGGCGTGGAGTGCCTGGCATGAAGTGAAATGCTTCTTGGAGGAGTATGGAGCTTGAGATTGGTGGGCAGTGGCGTCGCGTGGTGGAGGAGAAACGGCGCGACCTTGGCCATTGATCGGGGCAAGCCGCGAGCGTGCGTGTGTGTGACTGTGACTGTGAGCCGGGGCGGAGGATACGTACTCGTGGATGTCTGCTATAAATAGTGTTGTTTATTGAGTATTTTTCTGCCAACAGCAGATAAGCATTTTGGCTGAGATCAGATTAAGTTATATGGTTCCGGTGACTCGAGGATCTTCCGAGAGAAGATGCCTCGTTTCTTCCTCACTAGCGATTTGTATGGTTTCTCATTGTACTCTTCGCACTACTACTTAATTGCCTATGGTTTACATCACGTCAGCGAGTTAAGATGCCATCTGGAGGAACCTATGGGACAGACATGATATTCGCTCAGGAGCAGTTCTGGAACCATGTGACACTGGATCTTGCGAGCTTTGTCTCTTTCCGGAGCATGGGATGTCCGGAATCTGATTTGTGAATCATGCATGCATGTGACGAAAAGAGACTGAGCATGACCACCGCCACGAAGCACACCCTGCCTAGCGGCCCAGTTCTAGTTGCCGGCGCCGACTTTGAGGTCATCTCTTTTGTTAGAGCATCTCCAGCTGCGTCCCCAACAGGTTCTCTCCAGATGTTTTTGTCGCGTCGGCGTCGAAAAAACGGCCCCGTCGCCCCCTAGAAGCCCTTTTTCGCCGGCTCGGGCCGAATTTGATGCCGGCGGACCCAGGTAGAACCCGACTGGGGCGCTCAAGCGCAGACTGGCGAAAAGCGCGCGTGGGTCCGCCCTGTCGGCGAGCCGAGCGCCTCTTCCCGCCGTTTCTCCCCGCTTTTCCCCCAGTTTCCTCCCATTTTCTCTTTTCCTCCCGCCATTCTCTCTCCGCTTCGCCTCGGCCGGCCGCCATGGCATCAGAAGAAATACGTCGTTCTCGCCCGTGGCGCATCGCGACCGCTTTGCCGCCCACCAAGCAGAGGAAGTCGAGGGCGCCATCACAAAGACGCCGGCATGACAACGCCGATTGAGGGTGGAAGTACAATGACGGAGGCCGTCACCGCCGGCCGTGAACAGAACCCTCGCCAAGAAGGCTCGTGACAACGCTGGCACGCGCCGCTGCCTGCCGCATTGCCCGCTTCCGCGGACCAGGCCGAGGCCGAGGCGGCGCACGCGGGGACCAAGCATAGAAGTAGTTTCATCATAAGTATCTTGCATAGCAGGAGTGGCATCATCAATAACATGCGACATATCAGAATTCATAGCAGAAGCAGGTTTAGGTGTCGCTAGCTTACTCATAATGTAAGGTGAATCAAGTGCGAGCTAGATGGCGTTCCTTACCTCCCTCGTAGTTGAGGGATAAATTGTTGTCTTAGTGTATTTCAAGTTCTTCATAGTGTACAGCAGATATAAATCCCAAGTGACTCAAAGAATAGAGCTATGCTCCCCGGCAACGACGCCAGAAAAAGGTCTTGATAACCCACAAGTAGAGGGGATCGCAACAGTTTTTGAGGGTAGAGTATTCAACCCAAATTTATTGATTCGACACAAGGGGAGCCAAAGAATATTCTCAAGTATTAGCAGCTGAGTTGTCAATTCAACCGCACCTGGAAACTTAGTATCTGCAGCAAAGTGTTTAGTAGCAAAGTAATATGATAGTGGTGGTAACGGTAACAAAAGTAAAGACAACAAAAGTAATGTTTTTGGTATTTTGTAGTGATTGTAACAAGAGTAACGAAAAAGTAAATAAGCGTAAACCAAGATGTGGAAAACTCAGAGGCACCGGATCGTGATGGATAATTATGCGGATGTGGTTCGTCATGTAACAGTCATAACATAGGGTGACACGTAACTAGCTCCAGTTCATCAATGTAATGTAGGCATGTATTCGTAAATAGTCATACGTGCTTATGGAAAAGAACTTGCATGACATCTTTTGTCCTACTCTCCCGTGGCAGCGGGGTCCTATTGGAAACTAAGGGATATTAGGGCCTCCTTTTAATAGAGAACCGGAACAAAGCATTAGCACATAGTGAATACATGAACTCCTCAAACTATGGTCATCACCGAGAAGTATCCCGATTATTGTCACTTCGGGGTTGTCGGATCATAACACATAATAGGTGACTATAGACTTGCAAGATAGGATCAAGAACACACTTATATTCATGAAAACATAATAGGTTCAGATCTGAAATCATGGCACTCGGGCCCTAGTGACAAGTATTAAGCATAGCAAAGTCATAGCAACATCAATCTCAGAACATAATGGATACTAGGGATCAAACCCTAACAAAACTAACTCGATTACATGATAAATCTCATCCAACCCATCACCGGACAGCAAGCCTACAATGCAATTACTCACGCACGGCGGTGAGCATCATGAAATTGGTGATGGAGGATGGTTGATGATGACGACGGCGATTTAATCCCTTCTCCGAGCCCCGAACGGACTCAGATCAGCCCTCCCGAGAGAGATTAGGGCTTGGCGGCGGCTCCGTATCGTAAGACGCGATGAAACTTTCTCTCTGATTTTTTTCTCCCCGAAGGCCAATATATGGAGTTGGAGTTGGCGTCGGAGGGCCACCAGGGGGCCCACGAGGTAGGGGGCGCGCCCAGGGGGGAGGGGCGCGGCCCCCACCCTCACGAGCAGGGTGTGGGCCCCCTGGTCTTCATATTTGGCGAGGATTTTTTATTATTTTTTCTAAGGTGTTCCGTGGAGTTTGTGTCATTCCGAGAACTTTTGTTTTCTCGCACATAAAACAACACCATGGCAATTCTCAATGAAAACATCGTCATCCGGGTTAGTTCCATTCAAATCATACAAGTTAGAGTCCAAAACAAGGGCAAAAGTGTTTGGAAAAGTAGATACGACGGAGACGATCGAAGCAAGGACACAGATGTTTACCTGTGTTGGGCCCTCTCGATGGAGGTAAAATCCTACTTCCGCTTGATTAATATTGATGATATGGGTAGTACAAGAGTAGATGTACCACGAGATCGTAGTGGCTAAACCCTAAGAGCTAGCCTATGATGGTATGATTGTAATTGTGATCGGCCTTCTAAGGACCAACCTCTCCGGTTTATATAGGCACCGGAGAGGGCTAGGGTTTACATGGAGTCGGTTACAAGGAAGTAATTATAATATCCGGATCGCCAAGCTTGCCTTCCACGCCAAGGAAAGTCCCATCCAGACACGGGCCGAAGTCTTGAGTCTTGTATCTTCACGCTTCAATAGTTCGGACGTTGTACAATCACTTTGTCGGATACCCCTAATCTCGACTCCCTCACCGCCGCTTCAACCCTAGGGCCGCCGCCACCGCCGCTGCCATGACTGCTTCTGCCTCGGGCGCCGCCAGCTCCAGGGCCATCCCCGCGACGCTTGCCGCCCTCCTCAATCTCCCCGCTCACGCCGGTGCTTCGCCGAGGCCTCAATTCTTCAGCACTACCACCGTTGGCTCGATGTTCTCGGCTCCTATCCCGCCATCTCCCGCGACCTCGACGGTGGCGATCTCCACCGCCGTGATGATGGCGCCACCCGCGGCCCTTGCTGGTTCGTCGCCGACACTCGCCATCCTGCCGGCGGCCTCGGGGGCCTCCGATGCCCGGCTCGCGGGTGTGGCACCCGCCGCCACTGCAGCGTCCGTTGTCCCTGCCACCGACGCCGCCATGTCCTCTAGGCCGTTTCATTTCGACAACCTGATCACCACTCGCCTCACGCCAGACAACTATCTGTTTTGGCGCGCCAAGGTTCTACCGCTGCTCCGTAGCCGCTCCCTCCTTGGCTATGTCGATGGTTCCCTGCCGTGTCCGCCGCAGGTTATCCCCACTGTCCACGGCCCAACCATCAACCCGGCGCACCTTGTGTGGGTGCAGCAAGACCAGGCGATCCTCTCCACCATTCAGGGCTCCCTAGGAGACGGGGTCGCTGGCCTTTGCCTCTTTGCTGCCTCCTCCTTGGATGCGTGGACGACTCTGGAGCATGCGTTTGCCCAGACATCCACCGCCCCACTCGATGGTTCTTCGCAGCAAGCTTGATGACATCAAGAAACTGGACTCATCTGCCACCACATACTTCAACAAAATCAAGGTCTTGGCGGACACACTGACCTCTATTGGTCGACCGCTGAGTGATGAGGAGTTCGCCGGCTACGTTATCAAGGGCCTCGACGCCGAGTATGACAACCTTGCCGAGGCCGTCCACAACGCCAAGCCGCCGCTTCCTCCGCACGAGCTCTTCTCCCGCCTGCTCTTCACCGAGCAACGCATCGAAGCTCGTCGCTTCGTCACCACCATTGCCGACCAGCCAGCGGCCTTTTGGGCATCGCGTGGCCAGCGCCTGCCCGCGCCTCCTTCGGCCGCCCGGGTTGCCACCCCCCCTGCGCCGACCTCGGGTGGGGGCCCTGACGGTGTCCTAGACTAGGGGGTACTCACCACGTCGTCCCCCAATCAGTTAGATTGGGCTGAGGACCCCCAGGGCCGCATACTCATGGGCCAGTCCGGACAGTTGCCGCATACAAGGAAGATTCCACAAGACTTGGCGATCAAGACAAGGACTCCTCCCCCATCGGCGTATTCGGCTAGAACTCTTGTTATCCTAGGCCTCGGGTGCATTATATAAACCGAGGCCAGGCTAGTCGATAGAGAACAACAGTCATACCATAGGCTAGCTTCTAGGGTTTAGCCTCCTTGATCTCGTGGTAGATCTACTCTTGTACTACCCATATCATCAATATTAATCAAGCAGGAGTAGGGTATTACCTCCATCTAGAGGGCCCGGACCTGGGTAAAAACATCGTGTCCGTTGTCTCCTGTTACCATCCGCCTAGACGCACAGTTCGGGACCCCATACCCGAGATCCGCCGGTTTTGACACCGACATTGGTGCTTTCATTGAGAGTTCCGCTGTGTGTCCGGCAAAAGGTCGATGGCTCACCCGCAGGTCAACTGCGACTTCGGCATCTTCGTCACCAGCTCGACTAGTCACCTTGGTTCGACCAAGGACTGCGCCCTATCTCTGATCGTCATGTTCGGATGAGGGCCTTCATCAACATCAACTCCGATCTCTATCAAGATCATGGAGGAATCATCCAGGAGCACGGGGCTCAACGTCAACATTGCCCTAGGGCGGCCGTCAGATTTTTACGGGACGGCGGACTTGTGTCCGCCGCCACCGCCTCCTCAAGCGTCGTTTTAACGATTGCTTCGGTGGAATTGTGCGGAATTGAGTCTTCAACAACCCTGGAAAATTTCGTCGAGTTCCGATGGAGGAATCTCTGGCAATCTCCGATATGCCAGAGCCGCATTGAATCTGGACGAGAATCCGGACGAGTTTAGGGCGTGGTGTCCAGCTTCTAGCTCGAACTTCCTTTGGAAGATCCAACCGTTGATCGGCTGCGGAATTCTTATATCTACCACCCCTCAAAATTTCAGCTTGATCCGACCGTCCAAACTCCGGGAACCTTCCGATTAGTGCATCACTTTTTAGATCTGTTTTCTGCGCGAAAACGAATCCGACCCGAGTTTGTCTTTTTTATGAACGGGATTTCGGACATCCTTTTTGAAGGAAGTTTAGTATGTGGTGTTGTGTTTTGTTTCCTAACACATCCCACTATCTTCAATATCATGCTGGTGTCAAATCAATCCGGCAATATTGCTCCACGGCTGCCGACCTATGCTAAGACACATCATCTCGGCAAGCCGAACAAGAGTCCGGCATCGCGAAGGATAAATCGTCACCAACATCGCCGCCCTACGGATTACACGGAGCGGTCATACCGGCATCGACGCACGGTCGCTTCATCAAGCCGGCATCGACCACGTCACAACCTGCATCGGCAGGGCCGCACTATTTCTTCTTCAAGCTGGTGTCCATCACGCCGACCTACTTCGACATCTCGGCTGGACCGGGGGCTTCGCCATCTCTTTATCAACCTACTCCGGACACTTCGGCGTCACTAGCCGACCAGGCAATGGGTGCGCGGATCGAGTCCCAATTTTGGGAATCACCTTCCTTCGGATTGCTACAACAAATAAATCAGGTGCTCTTAATCCTAGTATTTCTTTTTGCTTGTTTGGGTTAATTTTTTCCAAGGAATTATTACTCTGGTTTGTCCATCATATGTACACAGGTCTATCAAATAGTGGCCGCATTATCGACGGTTGCATGATGGTTCGGTCAGTTTCCGTACATAGTCCGGCGAACGCCGCATCCGGAACTCGGACCGACCTGTGAATCCAGGCTTTGCCACGCCTTTATTGCATTACGCCGACGACCTGCATCGACATCGACTTCGGCGCCAGGCCATATTTCTTTTATTACTCACTTTGCATAAATTATTTATTGTGCAACATTTTTTTAAAATTTTATTATTACTATTATCCCGGTCTGCACTATTTTTGTGCACAGAAAATGATCCAGCCGGACTATATCCTTTGGCGTCACCTCGGCCGGACGGGGCCGTCAACACTTCATTACCCCATGCAGGGACTTCGCATCACTCTGCCGTCCTGCATTGACCGTGCTATGTCACCACTTGAGTGCCGAGCTCTTTGCTCCGCCACCTCGGGATCGGCTTGGGGATGGAACCTTGTCCGCATCAAGCTCGGACCGCGTCGTCAATACCGAACACATTAACCAGCTAAGTTGCCTTCATGCTCAAAGTTTTAAATTTTTAACTTGTGTTCGGCTCGACCAAGCATTATACTTTTTTGGAAAAAAGTTGCTTGTAAAAATTTTCCTTGTCCAAACTTTGTTTGCACACACTTGACGCGCTACCCGCACTCATTATACCTGGGGGCTTTTTTAACAGAAGCTTATTAATACGGGCTTTATACCCAACACATGTGTCACACTTCTGCATGTACCTTTTATTCACCATTATATGCATCGATATGACTTAAGTTTTGGCCAAGCTGGGTTGCTGGCTCTGTGCTTACCCACACGCTCCCGATTGTTCGGTTAGATGGTAAAGGAGCACCTCTGCGATTGTTATTGCGGGTCAGCGGATGTGTACCTCGGTAGGTGAAGCCGAAGCTAGCGTTCTTAAGGGAATACTCGGTCGGTGAACTAAAAGATGATTTCTTACCTATTCATTTACCTGCCCCAGATGTTTTTTCTGCTCTTTTTGCAGTCGGACATGCACTTTAGGGCATGCCTCCCGTGGAAAGGAACCCCTAACGGAACTATTCTCCTGGAAGATGTTTCTTACTAACCATGTAATATAACATAACTAGTTGGACACTTGTGCGATAAAGCACTAATGACCCCTATGCCTGGTCTCCATGCATGCCCGGTTTTATAACCGCGAGGTATTCGGACACACTCCGGACTATTGGGTCCAGAGGTTGAAGCGAAAAGGTCCGCTACGACAAACGACCTACAATCCGGCTAGAAGGCATTTTACATGTCACCTTACATTATATAGTCAACTTTTACCCAAGTCACTTGGGGGCTCCTATGTTTATTTGAGCCGTTTTATACTAAGTGTTTTTCTTCTTAGTCTTTGCAGAGTTTTTATTATTATTTATCACTCCTTTTCTCGACACGAGTGTGCGGTCACTAGCCGGGGAGCCTAATTTCTCTCTCAAAACCGCTAGAGTTTAGTTTTCTAAACTGGCCTAATGAGAAGTACTCCGCCTTCAGGATGGGAGACTGAAGCCGTAGGCTGACCCGCTCGAAGTCTTGAGATTGGATTTGTCATGTTAAAGCACGGCAGAAGCACCTTTTTTTTCTAAAGTCCAATTTTCGGATTGGCACCGAACACTTGATCTTGTTCGGACGTCATGTTTTTACTGACGTTTTTTGGTTTTCCAAGCTTTTGGCACTTTTAAATTATTTGTGTGTTTTCAGCACAAGTCTCGCAGTGCAACGCCGGACACCTTTAGAGATTCGGCAAAAACATTCTCGAATATTGCTATATATGCATCAGTTTCGAATTGTGTCTTCGTTCAATTGTTGGGTTGCCCGGCTCCCGCGCTTGACTCCTACGTTCTGCTTTGTTCGGCTAGGTGTGCAAAGGAGAACCATCGCGATTGTGCTTCCATTTCGCATGGTCAAGCACCTCGATGAAGAAAGCCAAAACCGATCGTCACAATAGGTGTAAACTGGTCAACGATCCGATGACTATATTAAATGACGGGCCATTCATAAAATTGGCGAAGTGTTTCCGCTTGACCTCATTGTCGCCGAACACTACCGGGGCTAGTGGCGGCCTCCCAAACTAAATCCTCAATATTTTGCTCTTACATTGGAGTTGAGGTTTCATGATCATGCTTAGCATGAAAACCTAAAGAAAGGAACCGATAAGCGGGACTATTTTCTTTGGAAGACATTTCTTACATTAAACAGTAATATAACATATCTCTCTGCGTACCTTTGTTTATAAAACCGTATGGCCAGATTGCCTTGTTTGTCGTAAATCTTTGCCCTCATAAAGGCTTTATAAAGTAGGACAAACACTCCTCGGCTACTGGCCGAGGAGGTTGAAGCCGATGGTCGGTCAACAAAGTATTGTACAATGCGGATCCAAGCATTAATGACGTAAAGTACTTGGATACATAGAGTCATTACACATAATTTGTGATTTTATTATGGATATCGATCCTTAATTCAGCCACCCGTGCCCGCATTAAGGCTTGGGGGCTACTGGGCTTCGGGCCTACTATTTACAAATATTAAAGGGGCACATCGATCCCCTGATCCGGTGTTGCCACCCGACCAGATGTTTCGGGGCTCTTGCATTGCTGTCCAATGCAGAAAATTTTAAGTGTAATACAGTCTCCGATGAGATTTTGATCCTCAGGTTGGTCGGCCGCACCCAACCTGAGTCTTGAGGACTGAGCATGCCGCCTTTTGTGTCCCAAAGTATTCTGTCGAGCTAGGACTTGATCCTCAGACCGATTTTGCAAATCAACCTGAGTCTCAGTGGCTACCGGGTCAGCGGTCTTATATCATCCTTCATGTGCATCTCGGGTTTTAGACCAATACCCGCCTTGAGGGCTACTGGCTATGTATCTCGGCAGAGAATAAATTGCACCAATCAAAAATATTGACAAAAATCGCCCACATTCGGGTGGTGCACCACTCGAAGCAGTCCAGCGTAAAGCTCGGACGCTAGTGGCTGGCTCCATAGAGGGCATTTCCGGCATTAAGCTCGGCTAAACTCCTTCAAACTTCTTTGAACCAAGGTGATTTACGACACCTCGGATATAGTCCGGCGTTGGAGCTCGGATACATAGTCCGGCGTTGGAGCTCGGATACAGTCCGGCGTTGGAGCTCGGATACATGGTCCGGCGATAGAGCTCGGAAGCAGTCCGGCGTTGGTGCTCGGCTGCAAAAGATACCTCGAATGCAGTCCGGCGTTAGAGCTCGGATGCAAGAGGACACTGCCTCCCGGGAATAACTTCAAACCCGAGGCGTGGCATAAAAATAACAAGGCATTGATAAAGGCCGTAAACTTAAAGGGGCTCCTCGGATACCCGACGTGTAAACTCGTCGAAGATGAGAAGATTTGTTGAACCAGTTTTCAAGACCTACGACCGAAGATGAAGAACATTTCGAAAGAATCAAGGAGCGTCCCCAACTTGAAGACCGGTTCAGGGGGCTACTGACGGTGTCCTGGACTAGGGGGTACTCACCACGTCGTCCCCCAATCGGTTAGATTGGGCCGAGGTGTTGGAAATATGCCCTAGAGGCAATAATAAAAGCATTATTATTATATTTCCTTGTTCATGATAATTGTCTTTATTCATGCTATAACTGTATTATCCGGAAATCGTAATACACGTGTGAATACATAGACTACAATACGTCCCTAGTAAGCCTCTAGTTGACTAGCTCGTTGGTCAACAGATAGTCATGGTTTCGACTATGGACATCGATATCATTGACAACGGGATCACGTCATTAGGAGAATGACGTGATGGACAAGACCCAATCCTAAGCATAGCACAAAGATCGTAGTTCGTTTTGCTAGAGCTTTTCCAATGTCAAGTATCTCTTCCTTAGACCATGAGATCGTGCAATTCCGGATATCGTAGGAGTGCTTTGGGTGTATCAAACGTCACAACGAATCGGGTGACTATAAAGGTGCACTACAGGTATCTCCGAAAGTGACCATTGGGTTGACACGGATCGAGCGGGATTTGTCACTCCGCATGACGGAGAGGTATCATCGGGCCCACTCGGTAATGCATCATCATAATGAGCTCAAAGTGACCAAGTGTCCGTCACGGATCATGCATTCTTGTACGAGTAAAGTGACTTGCCGATAACGAGACTAACGAGGTATTGGGATACCGACGATCGAGTCTCGGGCAAGTAACACACCGTCGACAAAGGGAATAGAATACGGGTTGCTTGAACCCTTGACATCGTGGTTCATCCGATGACAACATCGAGGAGCATGTGGGAGCCAACATGGGTATCCAGATCCCGCTGTTGGTTATTGACTTGAGGTAGTCTCGGTCATGTTCAGATGTCTCCCGAACCCGTAGGGTCTACACACTTAAGGTTCGGTGACGCTTAGGGTTAATAGGAAGACAAGTATGTGATTACCGAATGTTGTTTGAGTCCGGATGAGATCCCGGACGTCACGAGGAGTTCCGGAATGGTCCGGAGGTAAAGATTTATATATGGAAAGTGGTTAAACGGACTCGGGAAGTTTGGTGGTATCCGGTAAAGTACAGGGGCCACCGGAGGGTTCCGAGGTCCACCGGGAGGCCACCTCTCCCGGGGGCCACATGGGCTAAGTGGGAGGGAACCAGCCCCTGGTGGGCTGGGTGCGCCCCCACCTAGGCCCATGCGCCTAGGGTTTGGGAGGAGGAAACCTAAAGGGGCGCCTCAGCTTGGGGGCAAGCCACCCTCCTCCCTCCTCCTTGGCCGCCGCCCCCCTAGGGTTTGCCCTAGAGGGCCGGCCCCCTGACCCTCTCCTCCTATAAATAGAGGGGTGGGGGGAGGCTGCCAACACAGTTGTAGGCGCAGCCCCTCCCTCCCAACACCTCTCTTTCTCACGCAAGCTTGGCGAAGCCTGCGGAGAACTACCAGACCAGCTGCACCACGCCGTCGTGCTGCCATTGGGATTGTCTTCTTCAACCTCTCCTTCTCTCTTGCTGGATCAAGACGGAGGAGACGCCATCGTCTGACGTGTGTTGAACACGGAGGTGCTGTCCTTTCAAGACTTTGGTCATCGGTGATCGGAATCACGTTGGGAACGTCTTCGTCATCACCACTCTCAAGAACGCTTCCGTATTCGATCTACAAGTGGTATGTAGATGCAAACTCTCTCGTTACTCGTTGCATGGTAGAACTCATAGATGGATCTTGGTGAAACCGTAGGAAAATTTTTAATTTTCTGCAACGTTCCCCAACAAGTGGTATCGAGCTAGGTCTATCGTAGTTCTCTTTGCACGAGTAGAACACAATTTTGTTGTGGGCGTGTATCTTGTCAACTTACTTGCCGTTACTAGTTGTTTCTTGCTTCCGCGGTATTGTGGGATGAAGCGGCCCGGACCAACCTTACACGCTCTTTACGTGAGACCGGTTCCACCGACTAACATGCACTAGTTGCATAAGGTGGCTGGCGGGTGTCTGTCTCTCCTACTTTAGTGGGAGCGGATTCGATGAACAGGGTCCTTATGAAGGGTAAATAGAAGTTGACAAGATCACGTTGTGGTTATTCGAGGTAAGAAAACGTTCTTGCTAGAACCCAATTGCAGCCACGTAAAAGATGCAACAACAATTAGAGGACGCCTAACTTGTTTTTGCAGCAATTGTCATGTGACGTGATATGGCCAAGTTGTGATGAATGATGATATATTGTGATGTATGAGATCATGTTCTTGTAATAGGTATCACGACTTGCATGTCGATGAGTATGACAACCGGCAGGAGCCATAGGAGTTGTCTTTATTTTTGTATGACTGCGTGTCATTGAAGAACGCCATGTAATTTACTTTACTTTATTGCTAAACGCGTTAGCCATAGAAGTAGAAGTAGTCGTTGGCGTGATAACTTCATGGAGGCACGATGATGGAGATCATGATGATGGAGATCATGGTGTCATGCCGGTGACAGGATGATCATGGAGCCCCGAAGATGAAGATCAAAGGAGCTATATGATATTGGCCATATCATGTCACTACTTTATAATTGCATGTGATGTTTATTATGATTATGCATCTTGTTTACTTAGAACGACGGTAGTAAATAAAATGATCCCTTAGAACAATTTCAAGAAGTGTTCTCCCTAAGCGTGCACCGTTGCTACAGTTCGTCGCTTCTAAGCACCACGTGTTAATCGGGTGTGATGGATTCTTACGTTCACATACAACGGTGTAAGCAAGATTTACACACGCTTGAAACACTTAGGGTTAACTTGACGAGCCTAAGCATGTGAAGACATGGCCTCGAACACGGAGACCGAAAGGTCGAACACGAGTCGTATGGAAGATACGATCAACATGAGAATGTTCACCAACGCAAACTAGTCCGTCTCACGTGTTGATCGGACACGGCCTAGTTGACTCGGATCGTGTAACACTTAGATGACTAGAGGATGTCCAATCTAAGTGGGAGTTCATTAATAATTTGATTAGATGAACTTAATTATCATGAACTTAGTCTAAAACTTTTGAATTATATGTCTTGTAGATCAAATGGCCAACGCTCATGTCAACTTGAACTTCAACGCGTTCCTAGAGAAAACCAAGCTGAAAGATGACGGCAGCAACTATACGGACTGGGTCGGAACACGAGGATCATCCTCATAGCTGCCAGAAACAATACGTCCTAGAAGGACCGCTAGGTGAAGCTCCGTCGAGAGAACCAAGACATTATGAATGCTTGGCAGTCTCGTCTTGATGATTACTCCCTCGTTCAATGCGGCATGCTTTGACTTAGAACCGGGCTCCAAAAGCGTTTTGAGCATCACGGAGCATATGAGATGTTCGAAGAGCTGAAACTTGTTTTCCAAGCTCACGCCCGGGTCGAGAGATATGACATCTCCGACAAGTTCTATAGTTGTAAGATGGAGGAAAACAGTTCTGTCAGTGAGCACATTCTGAAGATGTCTGGGTTGCACAACCGTATGACCCAAACTGAATATTAACCTCCCCGATGAGGCGGTCATTGAGAATCCTCGATCGCTCCCACCAAGCTACAAGAGCTTTGTGATGAATTACAACATGCGGGGATGGTAAAGACCATTCTGAAGTGTTCTCTATGCTGAAGTCAGCCGAGGTTGAAATCAAGAAAGAACATCAAGTGTTGATGGTCAATAAGACCACTAAGTTTAAGAAGGGCAAGGGCAAGAAGAACTTCAAGAAGGACGGCAAGGAGGTTGCAGCGCCCGTAAGCAAGTTGCCGGAAGAAGTCAAAGAATGGACCCAAGCACGAGACTGAGTGCTTTTATTGCAAGGGAAGGGTCACCGAAGCGGAACTGCCCCAAGTACTTAGCGGATAAGAAGGCCGGCAACACCAAAGGTATATTTGATGTACATGTAATTGATGTGTACCTTACCAAGAATCGTAGTAACTCACGGGTATTTGATACGGTGCCGTTGCTCATATTTGTAACTCACAGCAGGAGCTGCGGAATAAGCGGAGGCTGGCGGGACGAGGTGACGATGCGCGTCGGGAATGGTTCCAGAGTCGATGTGATCGCCGTCGCACGCTACCTCTTCATTTACCCACGGGATTAGTTATGAACCTTAATAATTGTTATTTGGTGCCAAGTTTGAGCATGAATATTGTATCCGGATCTCGTTTAATGCGAGATGGCTACTCATTTAAATCCGAGAATAATGGTTGTTCTATTTATATGAGAGATATGTTTTATGGTCATGCTCCGATGGTCAATGGTTTATTCTTAATGAATCTCGGCGTAGTATTACACATGTTCATAGCGTGAATACCAAAAGATGTAAAGTTGATAACGATAGTCCCACATACTTGTGGCACTCGCCGCCTTGGTCACATTGGTGTCAAGCGCATGAAGAAGCTCCATCTTGATGGACTTTTGGAGTCTCTTGATTATGAATCATTTGACACATGCGAACCATGCCTCATGGGCAAGATGACCAAGACTCCATTCTCTGGAACAATGGGCGAGCAACCAACTTGTTGGAAATCATACATACCGATGTATGCGGTCCAATGGCGTTGAGGCTCGTGGAGGATATCGTTATGTTCTCACTCTCACAGATGACTTGAGTAGATATGGGTATGTCTACTTGATGAAACACAAGTCGAGACCTTTGAAAAGTTCAAAGAATTTCAGAATGAAGTAGAGAATCAACGTGACCGAAAGATAAAATTCTTACGATCAGATCGTGGAGGAGAATATTTAAGTCACGAATTTGGTACACACTTAAGAAAATGTGGAATCGTTTCACAACTAACGCTACTGGAACACCTCAGCGTAATGGTGTGTCCGAACGTCGAATCGCACTCTATTGGATATGGTGCGGTCTATGATGTCTCTTACCGATTTACCGCTATCATTTTGGGGATACGCTCTAGAGACAGCTACATTCACTTTAAATAGGGCACCGTCTAAATCCGTTGAGACGACACCGTATGAATTATGGTTTGGGAAGAAACCTAAGTCATCGTTTCTAAAAGTTTGGGGATGCGATGCTTATGTCAAGAAACTTCAACCTGAAAAGCTCGAACCCAAGTCGGAAAATCGTCTTCATAGGATACCCTAAAGAAACCTTTGGGTATACCTTCTACCTTAGATCCGAAGGCAAGATCTTTGTTGCCGAGAACGGAATCTTTCTAGAAAAGAGTTTCTCTCGAAAGAAGTAAGTGGGAGGAAAGTAGAACTCGATGAAGTACTACCTCTTGAACAGGATAGTAGTGCAGCTCGGGAAAATGTTCTGTGATGCCTACACCAAGCAAGAGGAAATTCATGATGATGATCAAGGTACTTCGGATCAAGTTGCTCTTGAACTTCAGTGGGTCCACTAGGACACGTTCCGCACCCAGTGGTACGGCAACCCTGTCACGGAAATCATGTTGTTAGACAACAATGAACCTTCGAACTATGAAGAAGCAATGGCGGGCCCAGATTCCAACAAATGGCTAGAAGCCATGAAGTCCGAGATAGAATCCATGTATGTAAACAAAGTGTGGACTTTGACTGACTTGCCCGATGATCGGCGAGCGATAGAAAACAAATGGATCTTTAAGAAGAAGACGGACACGGATGGTAATGTCACCATCTATAAAGCTCGACTTGTCGCTAAGGGTTATCGGCAAGTTCAAGGGTGTAACACCCCGGATACAACTTTCCATATTCGTAACTCCGACTCTTGCCTTTTCCGGAGATGTGTTATTTTATTTCCTTCGTGGTTGGGTTTTTGTCATTGTTTTGCTTTTGTTCTTGTCTTGCATCTCATCTCATGGCATCATCTGCATTTCATCCGCATGTTTTTCAAAACTTGCATCCGTTAAATGTTCGCCGGTTCTCTCCGTTGTCCGTTCGAGTCCGGATACACTCGCACGCGCTACGCTGCACCTCCGAAATATATTTTTATAAGTGGCCTAATAATGTTCTCGGAATGGGTTGCAACTTGTCATGCGGTCTTATTATAGTGTAGACAGGCCGCCTGCCAAGTTTCAATCGCATTCGAGTCCATTTGATAGCCCAACCGTTAAACCTACTACCGCGATATAGCGGTATATTCGCTCGGACGTTTTCGGTCTCCGGAAGCAGATGCCGGTCGCTCTGTTCCTCTCTCTTCTCAGCCCGAGGCATTCTACACAGCCCACCAACCCTCTCTCTCGATCGGGTCCGTCGGATCGCGATCGGAGGCCTCAAAACCCTCCTAACCCCCAAACCCTAATTACGCCTATAAAAGGAAGCCCCCTTCCATTTTGGTCTTCTCCTTCCTTCCCTCGAAATCCGTGCCCCCAATCATCAGGCCGCCGCCTCCTCCAATTCCGCGCCTCTCCCGTCCCCTGCCTCCACTTGCGCCGCCGCCGCCACATCGCTCAGGCAATGAGGCGCCGCCACGCCGCCCAAAGCACCGCCTCCTCCAACCAGCCGTCGCCACGCGTCCTCCTCGCGGCTTCACTTCATGCTGCCCGCCAGTTCGCTGGGAGCCCGCCGGCCCCGATCTGGGCCCGAGGCGCCAGCGCCCGCCGCCCAGCGACCGAGCCGCCCGCTCCTTCCACCTCTCGCGCTTCCGCTCGATCCGATGGGATCGGGAGCTTCGCCGCCGCCCTGGCGAAGCCATCTGCCGCCGCCCTCGCCGGAGATAAGTTCCCGGCGACCCCGTCCCTCTGCTCCTCCACCTTGCTCTCTCTCTCTCCCGTCATCTCTCTCGCTCTCTCTCCGCAGGTTGCTGCCACCGCCGGAGTTTCGAGCATCGCCGCCGCTCGGATCCCGTCGCCGGTGCGCCCCGCACTTCCTCCCGCGGCCGGATCCGGCGAGTCGCCGCCCGGATCCGCTCGTTCCGGCCCCTCCCGGGTTTCCTCCGCTCCTCCTCGACGTCCGGCCGCCGCCGCCCCCTTGCCCTGGCTCCGTTCGTGCGGGAGCACGAGGAGACGACAGCGCCGCTTCGTGGGCTGCAGCGTCGCGTGGGCCTCCCCGGCGCCCGAGCCCGGTAGCGGCCTCCTGAGCCCAGCGCCCCTTCCAGCCTCTGCGCCACCGACCGGGCCAAAGCCCATGGTGAGATGCCCCCAGCGCCTGTTCCTGTTGGGCCAGGCTACAGATTCGCCCGCTGCTTTTTTTTTACCGTCTGCGAATTTGTCTAATTTATCCAGAATTACAGATTTCTGATTGGACCCTAAACTTCATGCATTTAATAACTCATTAACCGTGCATCGGATTAAAATGATTTTAACATGTAAAATGCTTAGAATTTTGTGTAGATTAATAATATGCCACTTTCATCTATGTTAAAATGTTTAAATTGATGTCTGCTTTAATTTGCTAATATGCCATGTTAAAATGATTTATTTCATAACTAAATAACCGTAACTTCGGAATTAAATGTTCTTTATATGTAAATGGGGTGGAAAATGCCTAGATTAACATGGTCCACTTTATGTTGCTGTTTAACAACTCTAAAATTGTGTTTAGGGCAGAACAGTACCGAAACTAAAACATTGCTCATGAGGATTTTCCGAATTGTTGTTTCTTATTTCGGCCTCATTTAAACTTGCCTAAATAGCTAGTTTAATTATGCTCCACCTCTTGCCATGTTTAACAACATTTAATATTGTTGTGTACCTAATCGGGAGAGAACTAAATAAGTGTTGTGGTGTTCGTCAATATGCACCTCGTTGCATATTGAGCTCCACTTAATTTGTAGTGTTGTTTGTGCATATTGCCATGCCATGCCTCATTAAACCGGACATGCATCATACTTGATTGTGCATCATGCCATGTTTATGTGATTGTGTGTTTACTATGTTGTTTGCTTCTTTCCGGGTTGCTTCTCTCGTTTGCTTCGGTTTCGTTCCGGAGTTGTGAGGATTCGTTCGACTACGCCCGTTTGTCCTCTTCATGGACTCGTTCTTCTTCCTTGCGGGATTTCAGGCAAGATGACCATACCCTCGAAATCACTTCTATCTTTGCTATGCTAGATGCTCGCTCTTTTGCTATGCCTATGCTACGATGCCTACCACTTGCTATATCATGCCACCCACATTGCCATGTCAAACCTCTAACCATCCTTTCCTAGCAAACCGTTGTTTGGCTATGTTACCGCTTTGCTCAGCCCCTCTTATAGCGTTGTTAGTTGCAGGTGAAGATGAAGTTTGTTCCTTGTTGGAACATGAAGATGTTGTTCCTTGTTGGAACATGTTTACTTGTTGGGATATCACAATATATCTTATTTAATTAATGCATCTATATACTTGGTAAAGGGTGGAAGGCTCGGCCTTATGCCAGTGTTTTGTTCCACTCTTGCGCCCTAGTTTCCGTCATATCGGTATTATGTTCCCGGATTTTGCGTCCCTAACGCGGTCGGGTGATTTATGGGACCCCTTGACAGTTCGCTTTGAATAAGACTTTTCCAGAAGGCCCAACTTTGGTTCTACATTTGCCTCTCCTAGCCTTTTTTCCCTTGGGAGTCGCGCTCTCAAGGGTCATCTTTATTTATCCCCGGGCGATTGCTTGTCTAGCGTTGGTCCAAACTAGAACACCGTCGGGACCATCCCTTGGCAACTTGGGTTACGCCGGTACTGTGACGCTTAGCTTATCCGGTCGTGGCTCGAGACGAGATACGCGGCTACTATCGGGGTGTCGGCGACGCGGGAGGTCTTCTGGACTTGTTTTATTGCTGTGAAATGTCTTATAGCCGGATTCGAGACTGATCGGTCTTCCGGGAGAAGGTCTATTCTTCGTTGATCGCGAGAGCTTATCATGGGCTAAGTTGGGACACCCCTGCAGGGTTTTGAACTTTCAAAGCCGTGCCCGCGGTTATGTGGCAGATGGGAATTTGTTAATGTCCGGTTGTAGAAAACCCGAAGTTGATCTTAATTAAAATACACCAACGCGTGTGTAATCGTGATGGTCTCTTCTCGGTGAGTCCGGGAAGTGAACACGGTGTTGGAGTTATGCTTGACGTAAGTAGTTTCAGGATCACTTCTTGATCATAGTTGTTCGACCGTGCTTTTGCCTTCTCTTCTCGCTCTCATTTGCGTTTGTAGCCACCATATATGCTAGTCGCTTGCTGCAGCTCCACCTCACTACCCTGTCCTACCTTTAAGCTTAAATAGTCTTGATCTCGCGGGTGTGAGATTGCTGAGTCCCGTGACTCACAGATACTTCAAAACCAGTTTGCAGGTGCCGATGAAACCGTGCAGGTGATGGACCCGAGCTCAAGGAGGAGCTCGATGAAGATCTTGTTCTTTGTGTTGTTTCGTTTCAGTTGATCAGTAGTGGAGCCCAGTTGGGACGATCAGGGGATCTGTGTAGCTTGTGGGGTAGTCTTCTTTTATTTTGGTTCCGTAGTCGGACCTTGATTGTATCTGTTTGATGTGGTGTTTTACTCATGTATTGTGTGAAGTGGCGATTGTAAGCCAACTATGTATCTCTTTTCCCTTATGTATTACATGGGTTGTGTGAAGATTACCTCACTTGCGACATTGCTTTCAATGCGGTTATGCCTCTAAGTCGTGCTTCGACACGTGGGAGATATAGCCGCATCGAGGGCGTTACAAGTTGGTATCAGAGCCTTCCCCGACTTAGGAGCCCCCTACTTGATTGTTTGCTGGCGTTGTTGAGTCTAGAATGGAAAATGTTTTGAGTCTTAGGATTATATATATCGGAGAGTAGGATTCTTTTACTCCCGGTCCTTCGTCGCTCTGGTGAGGTATCCCGACGTAGAGTTTTGACTCTTCTCTTCTCAAATTTCACTAAATTTTTTAGGATCACGTGGGTATCTTGGAATCGTTCGATGGTTTTGTGACGAGAACATTGTTCTTGGTGCCTCGACATTTAGGGGTTGTGGCGGTGTCCGGGGAGTTGAGCTCCGAGGTGTTGTCGTCACAATTTTATCGTTGCAGTTCGGAATACTGAGTTTTGCCGACATCGAAATCTCTTTTGTGCAGTTGTTGGTGAGATAACCCCGATAGCCCAAAGATCTTGTGGCGAAAGGGAGTATTGCCATGACTTGTATAACGGATGTTTTTGAAGGTCGAGGTACACGATTTCGAGGATTTCTTGGTTATGTGTTGACGGATGGATACAATTTGGATCTAGGTATTGTTAGTTTGGGTGATATATTTTGTGTCCTGTATCCCCAACACCAGATTGCATAACCAGAAAGTTTGGGAGTTTATAGGTGGGAATTCTAGTAGCTCCTAGAATATCTTTCCGACAGATGTATGATTTGAGATTGGGGTTCAACGTCTAGTGGTCCGCCCATTCACGGTCGATTTACAGTGGGTCGCGAGCCGCTTAAAGAAATCCTTGGCTATGCTGATTCGGGGCGTCTTGTTAGTCATTCGTGACGTCCGCTATACGTCGTGTCCGTGTGGGCCCCACCACGAACACTTTGGGCGAAATCTCTATCATGTGTTTGTTCCTGCTCATTCTTGAAGCCAATCCTTTGTTTTTGTTTTGTTTTGTGGTATTCGAGTTGCTTCAATGTCAAGTGTTGATTCCATACCTCATTCTAAATGGTGTTCTCATATTTCTATGTGAATACTAATCCTTCTTGATCACTGAGCTTGTCATGTTAATTCTTTTCCAACCGGCGTGCTTCTCTTCAAGTGAATCCGATCATTCCAACATTCGCAAGATCAATTCTAAGCTTTTTCTCAACGGTGTTCGTTTCATCCGACCCAAGTTGTCTTTGTTTTCCCGCCCTCCCACCCCTTTTTCTTCAAAGACTCAGATTTCTTAATCAAGTATCCATTTTTATTGAGTGAAGTTTCTTCATTCCTTTCCTTTAATGTTTTATCCGGTGTTTTACCATGAAGATGCTCAACAGTTTCAAGTTCATCATTCATCATTCTCGTATTCTTTTCCGGTGGATTTAACTCAAGCCTTCAGTGTTGATCATATTCCTTCCCTCGTTTCTAATGATTTCTCTTGCTGGTGCATCTCTCAATCATTCACCTTCTCGCTATTCAATTGTTCCGGAGTGTTGAAGATATCTCAGAAGATTCTAGTTTCCATTCTCAATTCACTCAAGTTCTTTTGAGGATGCTATCTCATTCAAGCCATTTAATTCAACCGGTGCAATCCCTCTTTTCAAGCAATTGTTCAACGGTGGTTCTTTTGAGTGGGCCCTAACCCACAGGTTTTTTTTCCCAGGATCTTACCTGACTCTTGTATTTTCCTGGAGCTATTCCCAAATTCTTTGCAAAGTTTGACGTAAGAATGAATTATCATCAGTCAAATGTCTTTCTCCAAGATCTTCCAAATTATTTTCATTGTTGGTTCAACCTTTCTAATTTTCATTCCGGAGTGCTTCAATAATTCATGGTGATGTCTCTCGTCGTCATTCTCGAATTTTGAAGACCGAAGAAGAGTTTCTCTTAAATCTCGCTTCTTTCTCTTCAAGATTCATGGTTCTAGCTTCGTGCCATCCTCATAATTGTTTGTGATTGTGAGAACTCTTTTCTTCCATCCGGAGTATTTCAGGAGTCTTTTCAGTTTGATTCTTCGGAGCCCATCATCTCAGAATTACTCATTCAAGCGTTCAACTCTGGTTTTCCAAATCTCACCGGTGCATCGTCGAAATATCCTCTAATCAGTTCATGATCTCTTCGTTCTAATGTATCTAAATTTTGTCAAGCATCTTTATTCGTTTTCCAATTCTTCCCGGTGAATTGTGCCTTTGCTACGTTCATTCGCAATTATTATGGTGGTTTGTTCAAGATTTCTCTTCCTTCGTTATCATATAGACTCATTCGTTATTTCCAATCCTACCGGTGGTTCGTAGAAGACCTTCCCAAGTTCGCGCCATATCTATCTTAATCCTTTCTACGAGAATAAGTAGTATGCCAAATCCATTGCTTGCCATCAATTTAATTGGTGAAGGATGAGCATAATGTAATTCTTGTTCTTGTTTCTTCCAAGTGATTCAATTCCTTATTCCGGAGGTCCATCAAAATTCTTGATTTCATTTGTTCATCTTTTCTTTCCGGAGTTCCAAGTTTTTCTCGGCTATTATCAATTCAAAGCTTCATATTATCACTGCAAGGTTTCACCTTGTATTTGCAACTTCTCTTTCTTTTATCATCCTTTTGTTTACCGGAGTTCTTCATGGAGGTTCTACATGGTGGTTCGTCAAGGATTCTTTTCATTCTTCATTTGTTCATCAAGATTTCTCTCGAAGTTGTGATCCGCCAAGCTATACTCAAAATTAAACAGGGTGCCCAACACTTGTTTTGTTTTGAGAAGCTCAAGTATTCTTCATCTTGCATTTCAAAGTGCAATTCTTTCTACCTTATCTTTTGAGATGGTGTTATGTCATTCTCGACAATTTGAGTTCGTGTTTCATGATTCACATGTTGTCAAGAATGAGGTATTTTAAATCCATCATTTTCTCTTCGTTCAAGAGACCTTTTCAACCAATCAATCTTTTGTTGGAGTTATCTTGGGTCATATTTCACCTAAAGCCTTCCCTAAGGAACGTTGCTATTTGTGGTGCGTATCTATGATCCAATTTTCTCCTTCTCATCTCGGTGAAGAAGTTTCTCTTGTCTTCATTGATCTCAACCAATCAATTGTTTCCGTTGGTGGCAGAAGCTCACCTCATAATTTTGAGATGTTTTCCATAAGGCCACTACAAGCTTATTCTTTTCGTTGTTGATTTTCCAACAACTCCGTTCAATTCTTCTTTGCGAGGGTGCTTTCCAAACTCATTTGTGGTAGAAGTTGTCATTTTCTTCTCCATTCCTTTATTCCAATGACCTATCTTCAATTTTTCTTCCGGAGGCATTGTGATGTTGCACTCTTCGACCCATCATCTTCTTTTGTCAAGATCATGTTCTTTTTCTTGCTTATCCATTTAACCGGAGTGTCATGTTTTTCATTCGAGTTCTCTCATCTTATCAAGTTTGGCCTGCTTCCTCATCCGGAAAGCTGTCTGAAATCTTTCTTACCCCTTGTGCCATTTTTTTCATTAGTTCCGGAGGCAGTATGTTGTTGATTTCATCAAGTATCATCCCATCTTCTCAAGTTCATGTTATATTCCTTCCATGCTCAATCGGAGTGCTGCCCGAATTCTTCCTCTCTCATCTTGTTTTAAACGGAGTGGTTTCGAATTCTATCTTGTCCATTAAACTCTTGATTCATGCCTTTTCAACCTTCAAGTTATCGTAATGTTCCTTGTTCCTTTTTTCTAACGGATTGTTTTCAATCTCGTTCATCTTCGTTGTTTTCTTTCTTTCATTTTGCTCAACCTCTCAAGGTTCATGGTTTCACTCGTTCGTCAAAGAAGCAACTTACTTTACCTCTTATCTTCCTCTTCCTTTTCCCTCCGGTGCCATCCTAGATCTCGGGACGAGATCCTCTCGTAGTGGTGGAGTGTTGTAACACCCCGGATACAACTTTCCATATTCGTAACTCCGACTCTTGCCTTTTCCGGAGATGTGTTATTTTATTTCCTTCGTGGTTGGGTTTTGTCTGTTGTTTTGCTTTTGTTCTTGTCTTGCATCTCATCTCATGGCATCATCTGCATTTCATCCGCATGTTTTTCAAAACTTGCATCCGTTCGTGTTTCGCCGGTTCTCTCCGTTGTCCGTTCCGAGTCCGGATACACTCGCACGCGCCCGCGGCACCTCCGAAATATATTTTTATAAGTGGCCTAATAATGTTCTCGGAATGGGTTGCAACTTGTCATGCGGTCTTATTATAGTGTAGACAGGCCGCCTGCCAAGTTTCGTCGCATTCGAGTCCATTTGATAGCCCAACCGTTAAACCTACTACCGCGATATAGCGGTATATTAAATCGGACGTTTTGGTCTCCGGAAGCAGATGCCGGTCGCTCTGTTCCTCTCTCTTCTCAGCCCGAGGCATTCTACACAGCCCACCAACCCTCTCTCTCGATCGGGTCCGTCGGATCGCGATCGGAGGCCTCAAAACCCTCCTAACCCCCAAACCCTAATTCGCCTATAAAAGGAAGCCCCCTTCCATTTTGGTCTTTCCTTCCTTCCCCTCAAATCCGTGCCCCCCAATCATCAGCGCCGCCGCCTCCTCCAATTCGCGCCTCTCCCGTCCCTGCCCTCCACTTGGCGCCGCCGCCACATCGCTTCGCCAATGAGGCGCCGCCACGTCGCAAAGCACCCGCCTCCTCCAACCAGCCGCCGCCACGCGTCCTCCCCGCGCCCACTTCACGCGGCCCGCCAGCCAGCTGGAGCCCGCCTGAGCCCCGATCTGGGCCCGAGGCGCCCGCGCCGCCGCCGCCCAGCGACCGAGCCGCCCGCTCCTTCCACCTCTCGCGCGCTCCGCTCGATCCCGATGGGATCGGGAGAGCTCGCCGCCGCCCCTGGGCGAAGCCATCTGCCGCCGCCCTCGCCGGAGATAAGTTCCCGCGACCCGTCCCTCCGCTCCTCCACCTTGCTCTCTCTCTCCCGTCATCTCTCTCGCTCTCTCCGCAGGTTGCTGCCACCGCGGAGTTTCGAGCATCGCCGCCGCTTTCGGATCCTGTCGCCGGCGCCCGCACTTCCTCCAGCTGGCCGGATCCGGCGATCGCCGCCGGATCCGCTGCGTTCCGCCCTCCCGGGTTCCTCCTCCTCCTCGGCGTCCGGCCGCCGCCGCCCTTGCCTTACAGCTCCGTTGTAAGGGAGCACGAGGGAGACGAGCGCCCGCTTCGTGGGCTGCAGCGTCGCGTGGGCCTCCCAGCCCAGAGCCAGCCAAGGCCGGCCTCCCTGTGCCCAGCGCCCCTTCCAGCCTCCTGCGCCACCGACCGGGCCAAAGCCCATGGTGAGATGCCCCCAGCGCCTGTTCCTGTTGGGCCAGGCTACGGATTCGGCCCGCTTTCGTTTTTTTTTACCGTCTGCGAATTTGTCTAATTTATCCAGGAATTACAGTTTTACAGATTGGACCCTAAACTTCATGCATTTAATAACTCATTAACCGTGCATCGGATTAAAATGATTTTAACATGTAAAATGCTTAGAATTTTGTGTAGATTAATAATATGCCACTTTCATCTATGTTAAAAATGTTTAAATTGATGTTTGCTTTAATTTGCTAATATGCCATGTTAAAATGATTTATTTCATAACTAAATAACCGTAACTCGGAATTAAATGTTCTTTATATGTAAATGGGGTGGAAAAATGCCTAGATTAACATGGTCCACTTTATGTTGCTGTTTAACAACTCTAAAATTGTGTTTAGGGCAGAACAGTACCGAAACTAAAACATTGCTCATGAGGATTTTCCGGAATTGTTGTTTCTTATTTCCGGCCTCATTTAAACTTGCCTAAATAGCTAGTTTAATTATGCTCCACCTCTTGCCATGTTTAACAACATTTAATATTGTTGTGTACCTAATCGGGAGAGAACTAAATAAGTGTTGTGGTGTTCCGTCAATATGCACCTCGTTGCATATTGAGCTCCACTTAATTTGTAGTGTTGTTTGTGCATATTGCCATGCCATGCCTCATTAAACCGGACATGCATCATACTTGATTGTGCATCATGCCATGTTTATGTGATTGTGTGTTTACTATGTTGTTTGCTTCTTTCCGGGTTGCTTCTCTCGTTTGCTTCGGTTTCGTTCCGGAGTTGTGAGGATTCGTTCGACTACGCCCGTTTGTCCTCTTCATGGACTCGTTCTTCTTCCTTGCAGGATTTCAGGCAAGATGACCATACCCTCGAAATCACTTCTATCTTTGCTATGCTAGATGCTCGCTCTTTTGCTATGCCTATGCTACGATGCCTACCACTTGCTATATCATGCCACCCACATTGCCATGTCAAACCTCTAACCATCCTTTCCTAGCAAACCGTTGTTTGGCTATGTTACCGCTTTGCTCAGCCCCTCTTATAGCGTTGTTAGTTGCGGTGAAGATGAAGTTTGTTCCTTGTTGGAACATGAAGATGTTGTTCCTTGTTGGAACATGTTTACTTGTTGGGATATCACAATATATCTTATTTAATTAATGCATCTATATACTTGGTAAAGGGTGGAAGGCTCGGCCTTATGCAGTGTTTTGTTCCACTCTTGCCGCCCTAGTTTCCGTCATATCGGTATTATGTTCCCGGATTTTGCGTCCCTAACGCGGTCGGGTGATTTATGGGACCCCTTGACAGTTCGCTTTGAATAAGACTTTTCAGCAAGGCCCAACTTTGGTTCTACATTTGCCTCTCCTAGCCTTTTTCCCTTGGGAGTCGCGCTCTCAAGGGTCATCTTTATTTATCCCCGGGCCGTTGCTTGTCTAGCGTTGGTCCAAACTAGAGCACCGTATGGGACCATCCCTTGGCAACTTGGGTTACGTCGGTACCTGTACGCTTAGCTTATCCGGTCGTGGCTCGAGACGAGATACGCGGCTACTATCGGTGTCGGCACGCCGGGAGGTCTTCTTGGACTTGTTTTATTGCTGTGAAATGTCTTGTAGCCGGATTCGAGACTGATCGGTCTTCCCGGGAGAAGGTCTATTCTTCGTTGATCGCGAGAGCTTATCATGGGCTAAGTTGGGACACCCCTGCAGGGTTTGAACTTTCAAAGCCGTGCCCGCGGTTATGTGGCAGATGGGAATTTGTTAATGTCGGTTGTAGAAAACCGAAGTTGATCTTAATTAAAATACACCAACCGCGTGCGTAACCGTGATGGTCTCTTCTTGGCGGAGTCCGGGAAGTGAACACGGTGTTGGAGTTATGCTTGACGTAAGTAGTTTCAGGATCACTTCTTGATCATAGTTGTTCGACCGTGCTTTTGCCTTCTCTTCTCGCTCTCATTTGCGTTTGTAGCCACCATATATGCTAGTCGCTTGCTGCAGCTCCACCTCACTACCCTGTCCTACCTTTAAGCTTAAATAGTCTTGATCTCGCGGGTGTGAGATTGCTGAGTCCCCGTGACTCACAGATACTTCAAAACCAGTTTGCAGGTGCCGATGAAACCGTGCAGGTGATGGACCCGAGCTCAAGGAGGAGCTCGATGAAGATCTTGTTCTTTGTGTTGTTTCGTTTCAGTTGATCAGTAGTGGAGCCCAGTTGGGACGATCGGGGATCTGTGTAGCTTGTGGGGTAGTCTTCTTTTATTTTGGTTCCGTAGTCGGACCTTGATTGTATCTGTTTGATGTGGTGTTTTACTCATGTATTGTGTGAAGTGGCGATTGTAAGCCAACTATGTATCTCTTTTCCCTTATGTATTACATGGGTTGTGTGAAGATTACCTCACTTGCGACATTGCTTTCAATGCGGTTATGCCTCTAAGTCGTGCTTCGACACGTGGGAGATATAGCCGCATCGAGGGCGTAACAAAGGGATTGACTACGATGAGACTTTCTCTCCCGTAGCGAAGCTTAAGTCCGTCCGAATCATGTTAGCAATTGCCGCATACTATGATTATGAGATATGGCAGATGGACGTCAAAACAGCGTTCCTTAACGGCTATCTTAAGGAAGAGCTGTATATGATACAGCCAGAGGGTTTTGTCGATCCTAACAACGCTAACAAAGTATGCAAGCTCCAGCGATCCATTTATGGGCTGGTGCAAGCATCTCGAGTTGGAACATTCGCTTTGATGAGATGATCAAAGCGTTTGGTTTATGCAGTCTTATGGAGAAGCCTGCGTTTACAAGAAAGTGAGTGGGAGCTCAGTAGCATTTCTCATATTATATGTAGATGACATACTTTGATGGGAAATGATATAGATTTCTTGGACAGCATTAAGGCCTACTTGAATAAGTGTTTTTCAATGAAGGACCTTGGAGAAGCTGCTTATATATTAGGCATCAAGATCTATAGAGATAGATCAAGGCGCCTCATAGGTCTTTCAAAAGCACATACCTTGATAAGATTTTGAAGAAGTTCAAAATGGATCAGTCCAAGAAGGGTTCTTGCCTGTTTTGCAAGGTGTGAGATTGAGCTCAGCTCAATGCCCGACCACGGCAAAAGATAAAGAAGAGATGAGTGTCATCCCTATGCCTCAGCCATAGGATCTATTATGTATGCCATGCTGTGTACTGGACCTGATGTAAACCTTGCCGTAAGTTTGGTAGGAAGGTACCAAAGTAATCCCGCAAGGAACACCGGACAGCGGTCAAGAATATCCTGAAGTACGAAAAGGACAAAGGACATGTTTTCGTTTATGGAGGTGACGAAGAGCTCGTCAGAACGGGTTACGTCGGCGCTAGCTTCGACACAGATCTGGATGACTCTAAGTCACAAACCGGATCGTGTATATGTTGAATGGTGGAGCAGAAGCTGGTGCAGCTGCAAGCGAAGCGTCGTGGCGGGATCTACATGTGAAGCGGAGTACATGGCAGCCTCGGAGGCAGCACATGAAGCAATTTGGGTGAAGGAGTTCATCACCGACCTAGGAGTCATACCCAATGCGTCGGGGCCGATCAAACTCTTACGTGACAACTTTGGAGCTATTGCCCTTGCCAAGGAGCCCAGGTTTCACAAGAAGACCAGGCACATCAAGCGTCGCTTCAACACCATCCGTGAAAATGTTCAGAATGGAGACATAGAAATTTGTAAAGTGCATACGGATCTGAATGTCGCAGATCCGTTGACTAAACCTCTTCCGCGGGCAAAACATGATCAGCACCAGAACTCTATGGGTGTTCGATTCATCACAATGTAAACTAGATTATTGACTCTAGTGCAAGTGGGAGACTGTTGGAAATATGCCCTAGAGGCAATAATAAAAGCATTATTATTATATTTCCTTGTTCATGATAATTGTCTTTATTCATGCTATAAGCTGTATTATCCGGAAATCGTAATACACGTGTGAATACATAGACTACAATCGTCCCTAGTAAGCCTCTAGTTGACTAGCTCGTTGGTCAACAGATAGTCATGGTTTCGACTATGGACATCGATATCATTGATAACGGGATCACGTCATTAGGAGAATGACGTGATGGACAAGACCCAATCCTAAGCATAGCACAAAGATCGTGTAGTTCGTTTTGCTAGAGCTTTTCCAATGTCAAGTATCTCTTCCTTAGACCATGAGATCGTGCAATTCCCGGATATCGTAGGAGTGCTTTGGGTGTATCAAACGTCACAACGTAACTGGGTGACTATAAAGGTGCACTACAGGTATCTCCGAAAGTGACCATTGGGTTGACACGGATCGAGACTGGGATTTGTCACTCCGTATGACGGAGAGGTACACTGGGCCCACTCGGTAATGCATCATCATAATGAGCTCAAAGTGACCAAGTGTCGGTCACGGGATCATGCATTGCGGTACGAGTAAAGTGACTTGCCGTAACGAGACTAACGAGGTATTGGGATACCGACGATCGAGTCTCGGGCAAGTAACACACCGTCGACAAAGGGAATAGAATACGGGTTGCTTGAACCCTTGACATCGTGGTTCATCCGATGACAACATCGAGGAGCATGTGGGAGCCAACATGGGTATCCAGATCCGCTGTTGGTTATTGACTTGAGGTAGTCTCGGTCATGTCGCATGTCTCCCGAACCCGTAGGGTCTACACACTTAAGGTTCGGTGACGCTAGGGTTAATAGGAAGACAAGTATGTGATTACGAATGTTGTTCGAGTCCGGATGAGATCCCGGACGTCACGAGGAGTTCGGAATGGTCCGGAGGTAAAGATTTATATATGGAAAGTGGTTAAGCGGACTGGAAGTTTTGGTGGTATACGGTAAAATACCGGGGCCACGGGAGGTTCCGAGGTCCACGGGAGGCCACTCTCTCGGGGGCCACATGGGCTAAGTGGAGAGGGAACCAGCCCCTGGTGGGCTGGGTGCGCCTCCCACCTAGGCCCATGCGCCTAGGGTTTGGGAGGAGGAAACCTAAAGGGGCGCCTCAGCTTGGGGGCAAGCCACCCTCCTCCCTCCTCCCTTGGCCGCCCCCCCTAGGGTTTGCCCTAGAGGCCGGCCCCTTGACCCTCTCCTCCTATAAATAGAGGGGTGGGGGGGAAGGCTGCCAACACAGTTGTAGGCGCAGCCCCTCCCCTCCCAACACCTCTCTTTCTCACGCAAGCTTGGCGAAGCCCTGCCGGAGAACTACCGTACCAGCTGCACCACGCCGTCGTGCTGCCATTGGGATTGTCTTCTTCAACCTCTCCTTCTCTCTTGCTGGATCAAGACGGAGGAGACGCCATCGTCCCGTACGTGTGTTGAACACGGAGGTGCTGTCCTTTCAGTACTTTGGTCATCGGTGATCGGAATCACGTTGGGAACGTCTTCGTCATCACCACTCTCAAGAACGCTTCCGTATTCGATCTACAAGTGGTATGTAGATGCAAACTCTCTCTCGTTACTCGTTGCATGGTAGAACTCATAGATGGATCTTGGTGAAACCGTAGGAAAAATTTTAATTTTCTGCAACGTTCCCCAACACGAGGACCGCCAGGGTCGCATACTCATGGGCCAGTCCGGACAGTTGCCGCATACAAGGAAGATTCCACAAGACTTGGCGATCAAGACAAGGACTCCTCCCCCACCGGCGTATTCGGCTAGAACTCTTGTTATCCTAGGCCTCGGGTGCATTATATAAACCGAGGCCAGGCTAGTCGATAGAGAACAACAATCATACCATAGTCTAGCTTCTAGGGTTTAGCCACCTTGATCTCGTGGTAGATCTACTTTTGTACTACCCATATCATCAATATTAATCAAGCAGGAGCAGGGTATTACCTCCATCGAGAGGGCCCGGACCTGGGTAAAAACATCGTGTCCCTTGTCTCCTGTTACTATCCGCCTAGACGCACAGTTCGGGACCCCCTACCCGAGATCCGCCGGTTTTAACACCGACAGGCCCCGTGCGGTGCCAGCTTTGTGGCCGTGAAAAGCACCACGCCTCCAAAGTGCCACAAACGATTTCAGCAGAGCTTCCTGGGCATCGGTAATGATGGCAAAGGTAATGAGCGTCAATTTTCCATGGCGGATTTTGGCCCTCCTGCTGCTCAAGTTGCCGCAAAGGGCAAGGACACACGCGTCGACCAAGGTTTTACGTCGTCGTACCCGATTGATCCCACATGGTATATGGACACCGGCGCCATGAATCATATGACGAACGAGCTCGCCAAGCTGTCCACTCACCAGCCCTACTACGGTCACGACAAGGTTCACACCGCAAACGGTGTAGGTATGCCCATCTCTCACGTTGGTCAAGCATCTCTCTTAACTAGTCATCCATCTAGGCAGCTTCTGTTGGAAATATGCCCTAGAGGCAATAATAAAAGGATTATTATTATATTTCCTTGTTTGTGATAATTGTCTTTTATTCATGCTATAATTGTATTATCCGGAAATCGTAATACACGTGTGAATACATAGACCACAATATGTCCCTAGTGAGCCTCTAGTTGACTAGCTCGTTGATCAATAGATAGTCATGGTTTCCTGACTATGGACATTGGATGTCATTGATAACGGGATCACATCATTAGGAGAATGATGTGATGGACAAGACCCAATCCTAAGCATAGCACAAGATCGTGTAGTTCGTTTTGCTAGAGCTTTTCCAATGTCAAGTATCTCTTCCTTAGACCATGAGATCGTGTAACTCCCAGATACCGTAAGAGTGCTTTGGGTGTATGTAACACCCCGGAAGTAACTTTCCATATTTGTAACTCCAACTCTTGCCATTTTCGGCATTGTGATATGATATTCCCTCCGTGGTTGGGTTTTCCTCATTTTGCATTTTTTCCATGTCATGCATTTTATATCATGTCATCATGTGCATCGCATTTGCATACGTGTTCGTCTCATGATTCCGAGCATTTTTCCGGTTGTCCGTTTTGCAATCCGGCACTCCTATCTCCCCCGGCGGCCCCTTTTACGTTTTTCCGTGTGCGGGTACTAAACCTTCTCGAAATGGACCGAGGTTTGTCTAGTGGCCTTGGTATACCACCCGTAGACCACCGGTCAAGTTTCGAATCGTTTGGAGCTCGTTTGGTACTCCAACGATTAACCGCACTCTCGCAAAGGCCTCTTTTAAGTTGCAGCCCAACACCCCTTCAAAACAGCCCAATAACCCATCTAAGTCACTTCCATGCTCTCCGTCGTTCGATCACGATCGTGTGGGCGAAAACTACACCTCATTTGGACTCTGCTAGCTCCCTCTATGCCTATTTAAACACCTCCCCCGAAAAATCCGGATCATTCCACCCCCGAACCCTAGACGATTTCCCTCCGAGCCGCGCCGGACGTGTCCACCCCGGCCGGACGCGTCTCCGCCGCCGCCCGCGCCCAACCGGGGGCTGCCACGTGTCACCCGCCGGCCGCGCCGCCGCCAGCCCGTCGTGGCCCAAAATGCTGTTGGAAGAGGGCTATGTGATATTAGTTTCTGATTTTTATCAGAACATGCACTTTTGTTATTTTTGCCATGATTGATGTGTGCACCCTATGGAGTTGAGTCCTACATGTGTTTTGTAATATGCCATGCCATCTTTCCAGGGGTGTATGCCATGTATTTTTTTGATCTATGTGGTGACTAGCACAAGCATGCAAAGTAGGTGTCCTGATGTTGCTGTTTTCAGCCCTGTTTAGCTGATATTTTGATGCCATGTTAACTTGATGCTACCGAGAGATCTATGCATATTTTGAGATACTTCAGTAAGGATGTTTTGTTAAACATGTCTTGCTCTATCCATCCATGCCTTTGTTTGCAATTATGGAGTGCCATAGCTTGAGTCAATCGAGATCTACTTTTGCTACCAAATGTTTCCTGGCAGATTGTTTACATGTTATTCAATTTTTCCTAGATTGTTGTGGTTGACCCATGTATGCTATGTTATTGTTCTTGCCATGTATGTCTTCTATGCCATGTCTTATTGATGTATGTATGCTTAGTTTATCATATAAGGCTCTGTAGTGAGTGCATTGAGCTTGTAAACATGCCTACTTGTTATCAGTTTTTGACATGTCATGTTGCTGAATCTGTTAACGAAACTTTCGATATTGACATGGGTGTTACTATATTTTCTGATCCTTTTTGGCTTATGGTCAGTAAGGGACTTTTGTTCTATGCTTTGAGTAGATTCATTCCATGCCTTGTTTTGCTATTTTAAGTTCCTGTAGCATATAGTTTTGTTGCTCTGAACATTGCAACCTGATGCTGTTTTTGACATGTCCAGCCTGATATTTTGTGCACTTTTGCCATGCTTGTTTGAACCTGTTATGATGTGAAGTAGCCGTAGCTCAATGCTCATCTTTTGTCAAGCATCTTGTGTAGATCACTGCCATATACTTTGTTGGTACGTTTGGGTGCAGTAGTTTAATTTCTTGTTGCTTGCTAAGTGGCATCATGCTGTTAATGGCAGATTTGTGCCATTCTTGTTTTGCTTGTCATTTGCAAACCGTGCATCCGATTCCGGTGATCTTTATATCGATTTCAACCGAAATCATCTCATCTTTCAGTGGCATACTTGGTTTGCCAAGTTGATGCCTGGTTCATCATTTACCTTCCGGGCGTGCATCGCATTGCATATCACATCTCGCATATCATGTCATGTTTTGCATCATGTTGCTTGTGCATTGCACCGTGATTTATTGTGGTTCCTTTGTTTGTGTTGTTGCTTTGGGTAGATCCGGAGGCGAGTGCGTGAGCGAGGAACCTGTTGAGAACGCTTATGAGGATCAAGCTTTCGACAACTCTGAGAACATTGCAGGCAAGATGTCCATACCCTCGAAATCACTTCTATCTTTGCTATGCTAGATGCTCGCTCTTTTGCTATGCCTATGCCACGACGCCTACCACTTGCTATATCATGCCACCCATATTGCCATGTCAGCCCTAACCATCCCTTTTCCTAGCAAACCGTTGATTGGCTATGTTACCGCTTTGCTCAGCCCTCTTATAGCGTTGCTAGTTGCGGTGAAGTGAAGTTTGTTCCTTGTTGGAACATGGAGATGGTGTTCCTCTTTGGAACATGTTTACTTGTTGGGGATATCACAATATATATCTGCTATAATTAATACATCTATATACTTGGTAAAGGGTGGAAGGCTCGGCCTTATGCCAGTGTTTTGTTCCACTCTTGCCACCTAGTTTCCGTCATACCGGGGTTATGTTCCTTGATTTTGCGTTCCTTACGGTTGGGTGATTTATGGGACCCCTTGACAGTTCGGTTTGAATAAGACTCATCCAGCAAGGCCCAACTTTGGTTTTACCATTTGCCACCTAAGCCTTTTCCCCCGGGTTTTCGCGAGCCCGAGGGTCATCTTTATTTTAACCCCGGCTAGTTCTCCTCTGAGTGCTGGTCCAAACTGTCAGCCGCCGGTGGCCATCGAGGGCAACTCGAGATGGCCTATCGGAAGTTTGGACAATCCGGTGTGCCACGAGAGCGAGATATGTGCAGCTCCTATCGGGATTTGTCGGCACATTCGGGCGGCTTTGCTGGTCTTGTTTTATTGCTGTCGAAATGTCTTGTAGTCCGGGATTCGAGATTGATCGGGTCTTCCGGTAGAAGGAATATCCTTCGTTGACCGTGAGAGCTTATAATGGGCTAAGTTGGGACACCCTGCAGGTATTATCTTTCAAAGCCGTGCCCATGTTATGAGGCAGAGGGAATTTGTTAATGTCGGTTGTAGAAAACCGAAGTTGACCTCAAATAAAATACACATCAACGCGTGTGTAACCGTGATGGTCTCTTCTCTCGGGGTCCGGAAGTGAACACGGTGTTGGAGTTATGTCGGCGTAAGTAGTTCAGGATCACTTCTTGATCGCTACTAGCTTCACGACCGTGCTTTGCTCCTCTTCTCGCTCTCTTTTGCGAAATAGCCACCATATATGCTAGTCGCTGCTGCAGCTCCACTTTACTACCCTGTCCTTCCTATAAGCTTAAATAGTCTTGATCTCGCGGGTGTGAGATTGCTGAGTCCCGTGACTCACAGATACTTCAAAACAGTTGCAGGTGCCGGCGATGCGGTGCAGGTGGCGCACCCGAGCTCAAGTGGGAGTTCGACGAGGAACGTGGTTGTTACTATGTGTCTTTTCCTCGATGATCGAGTAGTGGTGCCCAGTTGGGACGATCGGGGATCTGTGTAGCATTTGGGGTATCTTCTTTTATTTTGGTTCCGTAGTCGGACCTTGAGTGTACTCGAATGATGGATGTTTATTTATGTCTTGTGTGAAGTGGCGATTGTAAGCCAACTATGTATCTCTTTCCTTATGTATTACATGGGTTGTGTGAAGATTACCTCACTTGCGACATTGCTTTCAATGCGGTTATGCCTCTAAGTCGTGCCTCGACACGTGGGAGATATAGCCGCATCGAGGCGCTACAAGTTGGTAATCGAGCCTTCCCGACTTAGGAGCCCCCTACTTGATTGTTTGCTGGCGTTGTTGAGTCTAGAATGGAAAATGTTTTTAGTCTTAGGATTATATATATATCGAGAGTAGGATTCTTTTTACTCCCAGTCCCTTAAGTCGCTCTGGTGAGGTATCTGGCGACGAGAGTTTTGACTCTTCTCTCCTCAAATTTCACTAAAGAAATTTTAGGATCACGTGGGTATCTTGGAATCGTTCGATGGTTTTGTAACGAGAACATTGTTCTTGGTGCCTCGACATTTAGGGGTTGTGGCGGTGTCCGGGAGTTGAGCTCCGAGGTGTTGTCGTCACAATTTTATCGTTGCAGTTCTGAAATACCTGAGTTTTACCGATGCGAAATCTCTTTTGTGCAGTTGTTGGTGAGATAACCCGATAGCCCGATCTCGAGGCGAAAAGGGAGTATTGCCATGACTTGTATAACGGATGTTTTTGAAGGTCGAGGTACACGATTTCGAGGATTTCTTGGTTATGTGTTGACGGATGGATACAATTTGGATCTAGGTATTGTTAGTTTGGGTGATATATTTTGTGTCCCTGTATCCCCAACACCAGATTGCATAACCAGAAAGTTTGGGAGTTTATAGGTGGGAATTCTAGTAGCTTACGGGATATTCTTTCCGGCGGATGTATGATTTGAGATTGGGGTTCAACGTCTAGTGGTCCGCCCATTCACGGTCGATTCTGATGGTCGCGAGGCGTCTTAAAGAATCCTTGGCTATGCTGATTCGGGACGTCTTGTTTGTCATTCGTGACGTCCGCTATCGTCGTGTCGTCCGTGGGCCCCACCACGAACACTTTGGGCGAAATCTCTATCATGTATTTGTTCGGCTCATTCTAGAAGCCAATCTTTTGTTTTCAGTTGTGATATTCGATTTGTTTCTAAGGCAGATGTTGTTTCCATATCTTTATCTAAGTGGCTTCTCACCTTAATGGGCGTGTGATGATTAACTTTGGAATTCATTCGTTCATTCTTGTTGAATGTTTATTGTGAAGACTATATGTTGCAATTTCTATCCGTTGATTCTACTTATCTTTTGTCTATCAAAGGACTAACGGATGTCACCCTCTTCAGATGGCTCCGCCAACTCGTCGAATCCGGAACGGAATGATGGGAATCGGTCGAACCCTCCACCTCCACCTCCGCCTCCGGAGGCACGGCAAGCTATCATGGCAGCCACCAATGCCAATGCTCGAGATGATTTTGCAGCTCTTGCAAGAACGTACTCGAGGGCAAGGCAATCAAGGAAATCAAGGTCAAGGCAACAACCAGCCGCACTTTGCTACTCTCGATCGGTTCCTCGCTAATCAGCCGAAGTCTTTCAGTTTCTGTGTCGAGGCCACAGACGCTGACGATTGGTTAGTGGACATCTGCAAGAATTTTGATTGTAGCAATGTCAGACCTGAGGACTTTGCCAAGTTTGCATCGTTTCAACTCAAGGATCAAGCTGCTGAGTGGTACCAACAATACAAAGATTCCAGAGGAGGTCGTGTCATTACAGGATGAGTTCCGCCGAGATTTGAGCTCACCACATTCCAAAAGTGTTGTTGAGAGCAAGCGTGAGGAGTTCCGCAATCTCAAGCAGGGCAACATGTCTGTCTATCAATACAATATCCAGTTCGAAGCTTCGCTCGTTTTGCTAAGCAAGGCGCACGATGAAAAGAGTATGATCTATCAATTCAGAGGTGGTCTGAGAGAAGATCTGCAATTAGCTCTTGTGCTTTTTGAGCCAGATAAGTATGATGAATTCTACAACATGGCACTGAAGCAAGAAGCTGCCCAGCTCAAATGTGAGGCTTCTAAGAAGAGAATCAGGGATGCAGTTCAGTCTTCTTCTTCCTCTCAAGTGGCAGCTAAGCAGCAGAAGTTCTACCTTCCTCCTCCTCCGTTCCGTCAGCCTTATCAGCAGAAGAACTCAGGTGGCCGTGGATCTTCCCACCCACCCAACCCAAGCTATCAGAACAAGTCTAATTCTCAAGCTCCAAGGTCAAGTGCTCCTTACCACCGTCCGCTCTCTGAGGTGACTTGCAACAAGTGTCGCAGAAGGTCACTATCGAACAAGTGCTTCAACCAGAGGCGCCTTCCGCCTCCTCCTCCTGTGAAATCTTCCAGCAATGCAGTGGTCAAGCATAATCCCAAGTTTGCAAAGGTGAATATGATGAATGCAGCGCAGGCAGAGGATTCTTCAGATGTGATCATGGGTAATCTTCCTGTTAATGATATTCCTGCAAAAGTTCTTTTTGATCTTTGGTGCATCGCTTAGTTTCATCTCTAAACCATTTGCATCTAAGCATGAGTTGTCTTTCCAAGATTTGCCTAGACCATTAGCAGTTGTCTCTCCGGGTAAATGCATGAATGCAAGCTACATTGTTCCGGATGTCTCTATCAAGATGGGCGATTATAGATTTCTGGCTAAACCAATTGTCCTTGGTGACTCGGATATTGATCTTATTCTCGGAATGGAGTGGCTTTATCAGCACAAAGCTCAGCTTGATTGTGCTGCGGGAAATTCAATTGACTCACTCTTCTAATGATGTGATCATCTATGCGCTCGTGATGAAACCATTCGGTTGTTTTCTCTCAATGAGAAGGGCGAACTGAATGCTATCTCTCGATTCGATCGTTTGTGAGTACCAAGATGTTTTTCGGAAGAGCTTCGGGTATGCCTCCTCATCGGCCGCTTGAATTCGTTATCGATCTTGAGCACGCATGAACCCGTTTGCAAGCGTCCATACAAGCTTGGACCTGATGAGCTGAAGGAATTGAAGAAGCAGCTCGATGAACAAGAGCGTCTGGGTTTGATCGGACCGAGTTCATCTCCTTGGGGTTGTGGTGTTCTTTTGTCCGGAAGAAGGATGGCATGGACCGACTTTGCGTCGATTACCGTCCATTGAATAAGAAGACAATCAAGAACAAGTATCCACTTCCCAACATCAATGAGCTTTTCGAGCAACTCAAAGGTGCTAAAGTGTTCTCCAAGCTTGACCTTTGTATGGGTTATCATCAGATTCGCATTCGTGAACAAGATATTCCCAAGACAGCATTCAGAACAAGCTTTGGTTCTTATGAATATACTGTCATGTCTTTCGGCCTTGTCAATGCTCCTCCAACATTCTCTCGGATGATGAACTTCATATTCAACCCCTACACCAATGAATTCGTCTTGGTCTATCTTGATGATATTTTGGTCTTCTCCAAGAATAAGAAGGATCATGCCAAACATTTGCGATTGGTGCTAGACAAGCTCAGAGAGTACCAATTCTATGCTAAGTTCTCCAAATGTGAATTTTGGCTTGATGAAGTGCTTTATCTTGGTCATATCATCTCCGCCATGGGCATCGCTGTTAATCCGAGAAGGTGTCCGCAATTGTGAATTGGGAACCTCCTCGAATGTCAAGCAGCTCCATGATTTTCTTGGTCTTGCAAGCTATTGCGAAGATTCGTTGAGAACTTCTCCAAGATTGCAAAGCCTCTTTCCAACCTCCTTCGAAGCATGTGAAGTATGTCGGTCTCCCGAGTGTGGCGTTGCTTTCAATACTCTCAAAGAGAAACTCGTCACAGCTCTGTCTTGACTCCTCTGATGAATCCAAGCCATTTGAAGTTTTACGTGATGCTTCTCTTCAAGGTCTCGGTGCTGTGTTAATGCAAGAGAAGAGAGTTGTGGCTTATACCTCTCGCCATTGAAGCCCAACGAAAAGAACTACCCCACTCACGATCTTGAGTTGGCGGCAGTTGTCCATGCATTGATAACATGGAGACATCTCTTGTTGGGAAGGAAAGTGGACATTTTCACCGATCACAAGAGTCTCAAGTACATCTTCACTCAGCCCAACCTCAACCTCGGGGAGACTCGATGGGTCGAAATGATTCAAGAGTACAACCCAAGTATTGAATATACTCCGGCAAGGCCAATGTCATTGCAGATGCTTTGAGCAGGAAGGCTTCTGCAGCAGTCTAATCCTCAAGCCCTTCCAACCGGATCTCTGTGAAGCTTTCGCAAGCTGAATCTTCAAGTTGTTCCTCAAGGTTTTCTTGCCAACCTCATAGTCTCTCCTACTTTGGAAGATCAGATTCGTGAGGCTCAACTCTGGATACCATGGTGAAAAAGGTGAAGCGTGGTATCGACAAGGGCATTTCAAGTACAAGTGCTTCCACATTGATGACAAAGATACCCTTTTCTTTGAGGACGGATTGTGGTTCCTAAGGGTGATCTGAGAAAAGTCATTATGAGCGAGGCTCACAATTCGCTTCTATCCATTCATCCGGAAGTACGAAGATGTACCATGACCTCAAGCAGTCATATTGGTGGACTCGAATGAAGCGAGAAATTGCTCAATTCGTGAATGAATGTGATGTCTGCAGAAGAGTGAAAGCAGAACGCCAAAGACCAGCTGGTCTCCTCCAACCTCTTGCTATTCCAGAATGGAAGTTTGATCATATTGAAATGGACTTCGTGACTAGCTTTCCAAAGTCCAAGCGTGGAAATGATGCTATCTTCGTTGTCATTGACAAGCTTACTAAAGTGGCTCATTTTCTTCCTATCAAAGAATCTATCACAGCAGCTCAGTTGGCGAGCTATACACCTCGGATTGTCTCCTTGCACGGCATTCCACAAGTGATCTCTTCAGACCGTGGCAGCATCTTTACCTCCAAGTTTTGGGATTCTTTTCAGAAGGCCATGGGCACCAACATTCATATCAGCACAGCTTTCCATCCTCAAACAAGTGGCCAAGTTGAGCGAGTTAATCAAATCCTTGAAGATATGCTCAGGGCTTGTGTCATTTCCTTCGGTATGAAGTGGGAAGACTGTCTTCCATATGCCGAAGTTCTCCTACAACAACAGCTTCCAAGCGAGTTGGGCAAGGCCCCATTCGAAATTCTCTATGGCGAAAGTGCCGTACTCCTCTCAATTGGTGCGAGACAGGTGAGCGCCAAATTCTTGGCAATGACTTGATCACGAAGCGGAAGAAATGTGCAAAGTCATTCGTGAGAATCTCAAAGCCGCATAATCGCGCGGAAGAGCTATTATGATGATAAGCACCGTGATGTGGCTTTTGAAATCGGAGACCATGTCTACCTCCGCGTCTCCAATGAAAGGCACTCGTCCGCTTCGGTATCAAAGGAAGCTTGCCCCTAGATACGTGGGTCCTTTCAAGATCATTGGCAAAAGAGGCGATCTCGCCTATCAACGAGCTTCCATCCAACTTTGCAAACGTGCACGATGTGTTTCACGTGTCACAGCTTCGCAAGTGCTTCAAGACTCCTGAACGCACTATCAACTTCGAAGAGATTGACCTTCAAGAAGATCTCTCTTATCATGAGCACCCCGTTGCTATTCTTGAAGAAACCGAGCGCAAGATTCGCAACAAGTCAATCAAATTCCTGAAAGTGAAGTGGTCACACCATTTCGACCGAGAAGCTACCTGGGAGCGCGAGGATCACCTCCGTTCCGAATATCCGGAGTTCTTTCAGGCCTAGATCTCGGGACGAGATCCTCTTGTAGTGGTGGAGTGTTGTAACACCTCGGAAGTAACTTCCCATATTTGTAACTCCAACTCTTGCCATTTTCGGCATTGTGATATGATATTCCCTCCGTGGTTGGGTTTTCCTCATTTTGCATTTTGTCCATGTCATGCATTTTATATCATGTCATCATGTGCATCGCATTTGCATACGTGTTCGTCTCGTGATTCCGAGCATTTTTCCGTTGTCCGTTTTGCAATCCGGCACTCCTATCTCCCCGGCGGCCCTTTTACGTTTTCCGTGTGCGGGTACTAAACCTTCTCGAAATGGACCGAGGTTTGTCTAGTGGCCTTGGTATACCACCCGTAGACCACCGGTCAAGTTTCGAATCGTTTGGAGCTCGTTTGGTACTCCAACGGTTAACCGCACTGTCGCAAAGGCCTCTTTTAAGTTGCAGCCCAACACCCCTTCAAAACAGCCCAATAACCCATCTAAGTCACTTCCATGCTCTCCGTCGTTCGATCACGATCGTGTGGGCGAAAACTACACCTCATTTGGACTCTCCTAGCTCCCTCTATGCCTATTTAAACACCTCCCCCGAAAAATCCGGATCATTCCGCCCCCGAACCCTAGACGATTTCCCTCCGCGCCGCGCCGGACGTGTCCACCCCGGCGCCGGACGCGTCTCCATGCCGCCGCATGGCCTAACAGGGGCTGCCACGTGGCACCGCCGGCTGCGCCGCCGCCAGCCCGTCGGGGCCCGAGGCCAGCCCGCCCGGGCCCGATCTGGGCAGCCCCGCCGCTCAGCGCCATGCCTCCGGCCCCGCGGGCCACCCGGCTGCTGGCTGCCAGACGCCGGCGAGCAGCCGCCCGCCAAGGCGCCCGGCCGCCCCGACTCCGCCGCCCTTCCTCCTCCTCGCCCGGGCTCCGGCGAGCCCGCGCCGCCGCCGCCGTCGCCGATCGGGCCGGATCCCGATCCGATCCGGACCCAACCGCCCGTTGACTTCTCCCCCTCCATTTTTTCCTCTAAGTTTTTCATTTGATGATATTTTGTTGCATTTTCAACGTAGCGTAACTCTGTCATCGTAGCTCCATTTTGGGCGTATAATATGTCAAAATGTTCGCCTCAAAGAGTAGATCATTTCATCTCATTGCATCATTTTCATTTGAGCTCATCGTGATGCCCGAAATGCTGTTGGAAGAGGGCTATGTGATGTTAGTTTCTGATTTTTATCAGAACATGCACTTTTGTTATTTTTGCCATGATTGATGTGTGCACCCTATGGAGTTGAGTCCTACATGTGTTTTGTAATATGCCATGCCATCTTTCCAGGGGTGTATGCCATGTATTTTTTTGATCTATGTGGTGACTAGCACAAGCATGCAAAGTAGGTGTCCTGATGTTGCTGTTTTCAGCCCTGTTTAGCTGATATTTTGATGCCATGTTAACTTGATGCTACCGAGAGATCTATGCATATTTTGAGATACTTCAGTAAGGATGTTTTGTTAAACATGTCTTGCTCTATCCATCCATGCCTTTGTTTGCAATTATGGAGTGCCATAGCTTGAGTCAATCGAGATCTACTTTTGCTATCAAATGTTTCCTGGCAGATTGTTTACATTTATTCAATTTTGCCTAGATTGTTGTGGTTGACCCATGAATGTTATGTTATTGTTCTTTCCATGTATGTCTTCTATGCCATGTCTTCTTGATGTATGTATGCTTAGTTTATCATATAAGGCTCTGTAGTGAGTGCATTGAGCTTGTAAACATGCCTACTTGTTATCAGTTTTTGACATGTCATGTTGCTGAATCTGTTAACGAAACTTTCGATATTGACATGGGTGTTACTATATTTTCTGATCCTTTTTGGCTTATGGTCAGTAAGGGACTTTTGTTCTATGCTTTGAGTAGATTCATGCCATGCCTTTTTTTGCTATTTTAAGTTCCTGTAGCATATAGTTTCGTTGCTCTGAACATTGCAACCTGATGCTGTTTTTGACATGTCCAGCCTGATATTTTGTGCACTTTTGCCATGCTTGTTTGAACCTGTTATGATGTGAAGTAGCCGTAGCTCAGTGCTCATCTTTTGTCAAGCATCTTGTGTAGATCGCTGCCATATACTTTGTTGGTACGTTTGGGTGCAGTAGTTTAATTTCTTGTTGCTTGCTAAGTGGCATCATGCTGTTAATGGCAGATTTGTGCCATTCTTGTTTTGCTTGTCATTTGCAAACCGTGCATCCGATTCCGGTGATCTTTATATCGATTTCAACTGAAATCATCTCATCTTTCCAGTGGCATACTTGGTTTGCCAAGTTGATGCCTGGTTCATCATTTACCTTCCAGAGCGCGCATACGCATTGCATATCATATCTCGCATATCATGTCATGTTTTGCATCATGTTGCTTGTGCATTGCACCGTGATTTACTGTGGTTCCTTTGTTTGTGTTGTTGCTTTGGGTAGAGCCGGGAGACGAGTACGTGAACGAGGAACCTGTTGAGAACGCTTACGAGGATCAAGCTTTCGACAACTCTGAGAACATTGCAGGCAAGATGTCCATACCCTCGAAATCACTTCTATCTTTGCTATGCTAGATGCTCGCTCTTTTGCTATGCCTATGCCACGACGCCTACCACTTGCTATATCATGCCACCCATATTGCCATGTCAGCCTCTAACCATCCCTTTTCCTAGCAAACCGTTGATTGGCTTGTTACCGCTTTGCTCAGCCCCTCTTATAGCGTTGCTAGTTGCAGGTGAAGCTGAAGTTTGTTCCTTGTTGGAACATGGAGATGGTGTTCCTCTTTGGAACATGTTTACTTGTTGGGGATATCACAATATATATCTGCTATAATTAATACATCTATATACTTGGTAAAGGGTGGAAGGCTCGGCCTTATGCCTGGTGTTTTGTTCCACTCTTGCCACCCTAGTTTCCGTCATACCGGGGTTATGTTCCTTGATTTTTGCGTTCCTTACGGTTGGGTGATTTATGGGACCCCTTGACAGTTCGCTTTGAATAAGACTCGCCCAGCAAGGCCCAACTTTGGTTTTACCATTTGCCACCTAAGCCTTTTCCCCGGTTTTCGCGAGCCCGAGGGTCATCTTTATTTTAACCCCGGCCAGTTCTCCTTCGAGTGCTGGTCCAAACCTGTCACCGCCGGTGGCCATCTGGGAAACTCGAGATGGCCTATCGGAAGTTTGGACAATCCGGTGTGCCACGAGAGCGAGATATGTGCAGCTCCTATAGGGATTTGTCGGCACATTCGGGCGGCTTTGCTGGTCTTGTTTTATTGCTGTCGAAATGTCTTGTAGTCCGGGATTCGAGATTGATCGGGTCTTCCGGTAGAAGGAATATCCTTCGTTGACCGTGAGAGCTTATAATGGGCTAAGTTGGGACACCCTGCAGGGTATTATCTTTCAAAGCCGTGCCCATGGTTATGAGGCAGAGGGAATTTGTTAATGTCCGGTTGTAGAAAACCCGAAGTTGACCTCAAATAAAATTACACATCAACCGCGTGTGTAACCGTGATGGTCTCTTCTCTGCGGGGTCCGGGAAGTGAACACGGTGTTGGAGTTATGTCTGACGTAAGTAGTTCAGGATCACTTCTTGATCGCTACTAGCTTCACGACCGTGCTTTGCTCCTCTTCTCGCTCTCTTTTGCGAAATAGCCACCATATATGCTAGTCGCTTGCTGCAGCTCCACTTTACTACCCTGTCCTTCCTATAAGCTTAAATAGTCTTGATCTCGCGGGTGTGAGATTGCTGAGTCCCGTGACTCACAGATACTTCAAAACAGTTGCAGGTGCCGGCGATGCGGTGCAGGTGGCGCAACCGAGCTCAAGTGGGAGTTCGACGAGGAGCGTGGTCGTTACTATGTGTCTTTTCCGATGATCGTAGTGGTGCCCAGTTGGGACGATCGGGATCTGTGTAGCATTTGGGGTATATTCTTTTATTTTGGTTCCGTAGTCGGACCTTGAGTGTACTCTGAATGATGGATGTTTATTTATGTCTTGTGTGAAGTGGCGATTGTAAGCCAACTATGTATCTCTTTCCTTATGTATTACATGGGTTGTGTGAAGATTACCTCACTTGCGACATTGCTTTCAATGCGGTTATGCCTCTAAGTCGTGCCTCGACACGTGGGAGATATAGCCGCATCGAGGGCGTTACAGTGTACCAAATGTCACAAGTAACTGGGTGACTATAAAGGTGCACTACAGGTATCTCCGAAAGTGTCTATTGGGTTGACACGGATCGAGACTGGGATTTGTCACTCCGTATGACGGAGAGGTATCTCTGGGCCCACTCGGTAATGCATCATCATAATGAGCTCAAAGTGACCAAGTGATTGGTTACAGGATCATGCATTACGGTACGAGTAAAGTGACTTGCCGGTAACGAGACTGAACGAGGTATTGGGATACCGACGATCGAGTCTCGGGCAAGTAACGTACCGATTGACAAAGGGAATTGAATACGGGATTAATTGAATCCTCGACATCGTGGTTCATCCGATAAGATCATCGAGGAGTATGTGGGAGCCAACATGGGTATCCAGGTCCCGCTATTGGTTATTGACCGGAGAGCCGTCTCGGTCATGTCTGCATGTCTCCCGAACCCGTAGGGTCTACACACTTAAGGTTCGGTGATGCTAGGGTTGTATGAATATGAGTATGCAGCAAACTGAATGTTGTTCGGAGTCCCGGATGAGATCCCGGGCGTCAAGAGGAGTTCCGGAATGGTCCGGAGGTAAAGAATTATATATAGGAAGTGCTATTTCGGCCATCGGGAGAATTTGGGGTTACCGGTATTGTACGGGACCACGGAAGGGTCCTGGGTCCACCGGTGGGGCCACCTATCCCGGAGGGCCCCGTGGGCTGAAGTGGGAGGGAACCAGCCCCTGGTGGGCTGGTGCGCCCCCCACTTGGGCCCCCCTGCGCCTAGGGTTGGAAACCCTAGGGTGGGGCGCCCACTTGCCTTGGGGCAAGCCTCCCCCTTGGCCGCCGCCCCTTGGAGATCAGATCTCAGGGCGGCACCCTGTGGGGCCTATATAAGGGGGAGGGAGGGGCAGCCGCACCCTTGCATCTTGGCGCCTCCTCTCCTGCTACACCTCTCCTCCTCCGTCACGTGCTTGGCGAAGCCCCTGCCGAGATGTTGCTTCTCCACCAACACCACGCCGTCGTCTGCTGCTGGAGCCATCTTCCTCAACCTCTCCTTCCCCTTGCTGGATCAAGAAGGAGGAGACGCCATCCGCTCCGTACATGTGTTGAACGCGGAGGTGCCGTCCGCTCGCACTCGGTCATCGGTGATTTGGATCACGGCGAGTACGACTCCATCATCCACGTTCTAGTGAACGCTTCCGACGCGATCTACAAGTGGTATGTAGATGCAATCTCTCTCCCATGACTCGTTGCTTAGATGAACTCATATATGGATCTTGGTGAAACCGTAGGAAAATTTTAATTTTCTCGCAACGCTCCCCAACAGTGGTATCAGAGCTAGGTCTATGCGTAGTTCTCTATTGCACGAGTAGAACACAATTTTGTTGTGGGCGTAGATCTTGTCAACTTGCTTGCTGCTACTAGTCTTTTCTTGCTTCAGCGGTATTGTGGGATGAAGCGGCCCGGACCGACCTTACACGTACGCTTACGTGAGACAGGTTCCACCGAATGACATGCACTAGTTGCATAAGGTGGCTAGCGGTGTCTGCTCTCCTACTTTAGTTGGAGCGGATTAGATGAAAAGGGTCCTTATGAAGGGTAAATAGAAGTTGAAAAATCACGTTGTGGTTATTCGTAGGTAAGAAAACGTTCTTGCTAGAACCCAATTGCAGCCACGTAAAAGATGCAACAACAATTAGAGGACGTCTAACTTGTTTTTGCAGCAATTGTCATGTGATGTGATATGGCCAGAAGTTGTGATGAATGATGAATGATATATTGTGATGTATGAGATCATGTTCTTGTAATAGGAATCACGACTTGCATGTCGATGAGTATGACAACCGGCAGGAGCCATAGGAGTTGTCTTAATTATTGTATGACCTGCGTGTCATTGATTCAACGCCATGTAAATTACTTTACTTTATTGCTAAACGTGTTAGCCATAGTAGTAGAAGTAATAGTTGGCGAGCAACTTCATGGAGACACGATGATGGAGATCATGATGATGGAGATCATGGTGTCATGCCGGTGACAAGATGATCATGGAGCCCCGAAGATGAAGATCAAAGGAGCTATATGATATTGGCCATATCATGTCACTACTTTATATAATTGCATGTGATGTTTATTATGTTTTATGCATCTTGTTTACTTAGAACGGCGGTAGTAAATAAGATGATCCCTTATAATAATTTCAAGAAAGTGTTCCCCCTAACTATGCACCGTTGCTAAAGTTCGTTGTTTCAAGCACCACGTGATGATCGGTGTGATAGATCCTTACGCTCACATACAACGGTGTAAGACAGTTTTACACATGCAAAACACTTAGGGTTAACTTGACGAGCCTAGCATGTACAGACATGGCCTCGAACACAAGAGACCGAAAGGTCGAACATGAGTCTTATGGAAGATACGATCAACATGGAGATGTTCACCGACGATGACTAGTCCGTCTCACGTGATGATCGGACACGGACTAGTCGACTCGGATCATGTAACACTTAGATGACTAGAGGGATGTCAAATCTGAGTGGGAGTTCATTAAATAATTTGATTAGATGAACTTAATTATCATGAACATTAGTATAAAGTCTTTGCAAAATATGTCTTGTAGATCAAATGGCCAACGCTCATGTCAACATGAACTTCAACGCGTTCCTAGAGAAAACCAAGCTGAAAGATGATGGCAGCAACTATTCGGACTGGGTCCGGAACCTAAGGATCATCCTCATAGTAGCCAAGAGACAATATGTCCTAGAAGAACCGCTAGGTGATGCACCCATCCCAGAGAACCAAGACATTATGAATGCTTGGCAGTCTCGTGCTGATGATTACTCCCTCGTTCAGTGCAGCATGCTTTACAGCTTAGAACCGGGGCTCCAAAAGCGTTTTGAGCAACACGGCGCATATGAGATGTTTGAGGAGCTAAAAATGGTTTTCCAAGCTCATGCCCGGGTCGAGAGATATGAAGTCTCCGACAAGTTCTATAGTTGTAAGATGGAGGAAAACAGTTACATCGGTGAGCACATACTCAAAATGTCCTGGGTTGCACAACCGCTTTGTCCCACTGGACATTAACCTCTCGGACGAGGCGGTCATTGAGAGAATCCTTGATCGCTCCCACCAAGCTACAAGAGCTTTGTGATGAACTACAATATGCAGGGATGGTGAAGACCATTCTGAAGTATTCTCAATGTGAAGTCAGCAGAGGTTGAAATCAAGAAAGAACATCAAGTGTTGATGGTCAATAAAACCACTAAGTTCAAAAAGGGCAAGGGTAAGAAGAACTTCAAGAAGGACGACAAAGATGTTGCCGCACCGGTAAGCAAGTTGCCGGAAGAAGTCAAAGAATGGACCCAAGCACGAGACAGAGTGCTTTTATTGCAAAGGAAGGGCCACTAGAAGCGGAACTGCCCCAAATACTTAGCGGACAAGAAGGCCGGCAACACTAAAGGTATATTTGATATACATGTAATTGATGTGTACCTTACCAAGACTCGTAGTAACTCCCGGTATTTGATACCGGTGCCGTTGCTCATATTTGTAACTCACAGCAGAGCTGCGGAATAAACGGAGGCTGGCGAAGGGCGACGAGGTAACGATGCGCGTCGGGAATGGTTCCAAGGTCGATGTGATCGCCGTCGGCACGCTACCTCGACATTTACCTACGGGATTAGTTTTAAACCTCAATAATTGTTATTTAGTGCCAAGTTTGAGCATGAACATTGTATCAGGATCTCGTTTAATGCGAGATGGCTACTCATTTAAATCCGAGAATAATGGTTGTTCTATTTATATGAGAGATATGTTTTATGGTCATGCTCCGATGGTCAATGGTTTATTCTTAATGTATCTTGAATGTAATATTACACATATTCATAGTGTGAATACCAAAAGATGTAAATTTGATAACGATAGTCCCACATACTTGTGGCACTGCCGCCTTGGTCACATTGGTGTCAAGCGCATGAAGAAGCTCCATTCTGATGGACTTTTAGAGTCTCTCGATTATGAATCATTTGACACATGCGAACCATGCCTCATGGGAAAAATGACCAAGACTCCGTTCTCCGGAACAATGGAGCGAGCAACCAACTTATTGGAAATCATACATACCGATGTGTGCGGTCCAATGAGCGTTGAGGCTCGCGGAGGATATCGTTATGTTCTCATTCTAACAGACGACTTAAGTAGATATGGGTATGTCTACTTGATGAAACACAAGTCTGAGACCTTTGAAAAGTTCAAGGAATTTTAGAATGAGGTGGAGAAACAACGTGACCGAAAAATAAAGTTCTTACGATCATATCATGGAGGAGAATATTTAAGTCACAAATTTGGTACACACTTAAGGAAATGTGGAATCGTTTCACAACTCACGCCGCCTAGAACACCTCAGCGTAACGGTGTGTCCGAACGTCGTAATCGCACTCTATTGGATATGGTGCGATCTATGATGTCTCTTACAGATTTACCGCTATCATTTTGGGGATACGCTCTAGAGACAGTTACATTCACTTTAAATAGGGCACCGTCTAAATCCGTTGAGACGACACCGTATGAATTATGGTTTGGGAAGAAACCTAAGCTGTCGTTTCTAAAAGTTTGGGGATGCGATGCTTATGTCAAGAAACTTCAACCTGAAAAGCTCGAACCCAAGTCGGAAAAATGCGTCTTCATAGGATACCCTAAGGAAACCATTGGGTATACCTTCTACCTTAGATCCGAAGGCAAGATCTTTGTTGCCAAGAACGGATCCTTTTGGAAAAAGAGTTTCTCTCGAAAGGAGTAAGTGGGAGGAAAGTAGAACTCGATGAAGTACTAGCTCTTGAACCGGAAAGTAGTGCAGCTCGGAAAATGTTCTGTGGTGCCTACACCCTCTTGGAGAGGAAATTAATGATGATGATCAAGGTACTTGGATCAAGTTGCTCTTGAACCAGAGGTCCACAAGGACACGTTCCACACAGAGTGGTATGGCAACCCTGTCCCGGAAATCATGTTGTTAGACAACGGTGAACCTTGAACTATGAAGAAGCGATGGCGGCCCAGATTCCAACAAATGGCTTGAAGCCATGCAATCCGAGATAGGATCCATGTATGAAAACAAAGTATGGACTTTGACAGACTTGCCCGATGATCGTGCGATAGAAAACAAATGGATCTTTAAGAAGAGGCGGACGCGGATGGTAATGTCACCATCTATAAAGCTCGACTTGTCGCTAAGGGTTATCGGCAAGTTCAAGGGATTGACTACGATGAGACTTTCTCTCCGTAGCGAAGCTTAAGTCCGTCCGAATCATGTTAGCAATTGCCGCATACTATGATTATGAGATATGGCAGATGGACGTCAAAACAGTGTTCCTTAACGGTTATCTTAAGGAAGAGCTGTATATGATGCAACGGAAGGTTTTGTCGATCCTAAGAATGCTAACAAAGTATGCAAGCTCCAGCGATCCATTTATGGGCTGGTGCAAGCATCTCGGAGTTGGAACATTCGCTTTGATGAGATGATCAAAGCGTTTGGGTTTATCTTGAGACTTATGGAGAAGCCTGCGTTTACAAGAAAGTGAGTGGGAGCTCTGTAGCATTTCTCATATTATATGTAGATGACATACTTTTGATGGGAAATGATATAGAACTCTTGGACAGCATTAAGGCCTACTTGAATAAAAGTTTTTCAATGAAGGACCTTGGAGAAGCTGCTTATATATCAGGCATCAAGATCTATAGGGATAGATCGAGACGCCTCATAGGTCTTTCACAAAGCACATACCTTGATAAGATTTTGAAGAAATTCAAATGGATCAGTCCAAGAAAGGGTTCTTGCCTATACTGCAAGGTGTGAGATTGAACTCGGCTCAATGCCCGACCACGGCAAAAGATAAAGAAGAGATGAGCGTCATTCCCTATGCCCCGGCCATAGGATCTATTATGTATGCCATGCTGTGTACCAGACCTGATGTAAACCTTGCCGTAAGTTTGGTAGGAAGGTACCAAAGTAATCCCGACAAGGAACCTTTGGACAACGGTCAAGAATATCCTGAAGTACACGAAAAGGACAAAGGACATGTTTCTCGTTTATGGAGGTGACGAAGAGCTCGTCAGAAGGGTTACGTCGGCGCTAGCTTCGACACGATCTGGATGACTCTAAGTCACAAACCGGATACGTGTATATGTTGAATGGTGGAGCGATGGCTGGTGCAGCTGCAAGCGAGCGTCGTGGCGGGATCTACGTGTGAAGCGGAGTACATGGCAGCCTCGGAGGCAGCGCATGAAGCAATTTGGGTGAAGGAGTTCATCACCGACCTAGGAGTTATACCCAATGCGTCGGGGCCAATCAAACTCTTCTGTGACAACACTGGAGCTATTGCACTTGCCAAGGAGCCCAGGTTTCACAAGAAGACCAGGCACATCAAGCCTCGCTTCAACTCCATCCATGAAAATGTTCAAGATGGAGACATAGAAATTTGCAAAGTGAATACGGATCTGAATGTCGCAGATTCGTTGACTAAACCTCTTCCGCGAGCAAAACATGATCAACACCAGAACTCTATGGGTGTTCGGTTCATCACAATGTGACTCTAGTGCAAGTGGGAGACTGTTGGAAATATGCCCTAGAGGCAATAATAAAAGGATTATTATTATATTTCCTTGTTCGTGATAATTGTCTTTTATTCATGCTATAATTGTATTATCCGGAAATCGTAATACACGTGTGAATACATAGACCACAATATGTCCCTAGTGAGCCTCTAGTTGACTAGCTCGTTGATCAATAGGTAGTCATGGTTTCCTGACTATGGACATTGGATGTCATTGATAACGGGATCACATCATTAGGAGAATGATGTGATGGACAAGACCCAATCCTAAGCATAGCACAAGATCGTGTAGTTCGTTTTGCTAGAGCTTTTCCAATGTCAAGTATCTCTTCCTTAGACCATGAGATCGTGTAACTCCCGGATACCGTAAGAGTGCTTTGGGTGTACCAAAGCGTCACAACGAATCGGGTGACTATAAAGGTGCACTACAGGTATCTCCGAAAGTGTCATTGGGTTGACACGGATCGAGGCTGGATTTGTCACTCCGTATGACGGAGAGGTATATCTGGGCCCACTCGGTAATGCATCATCATAATGAGCTCAAAGTGACCAAGTGATTGGTTACAGGATCATGCATTACGATATGAGTAAAGTGACTTGCGATGAACGAGATTGAGCGAGGTATTGGGATACCGACGATCGAGTCTCGGGCAAGTAACGTACCGATTGACAAAGGGAATTGATTATGGGATTAATTGAATCCTCGACATCGTGGTTCATCCGATAAGATCATCGAGGAGTATGTAGGGAGCCAACATGGGTATCCAGATCCTGCTGTTGGTTATTGACCGAGAGCCGTCTCGGTCATGTCTCGCATGTCTCCCGAACCGTAGGGTCTACACATAAGGTTCGGTGGCGCTAGGGTTGTATGAATATGAGTATGAAGCAAACCGAATGTTATTGAGTCCGGATGAGATCCCGGACGTCACGAGGAGTTCCGGAATGGTCCGGAGGTAAAGAATTATATATAGGAAGTGCTATTTCGCCATCGGAGAATTTGGGGTTACGGTATTGTACTGGGACCACGGAAGGGTCCCGGGTCCCGGTGGGGCCACCTATCCCGGAGGGCCCGTGGGCTGAAGTGGGAGGAACCAGCCTGGTGGGCTGGTGCGCCCACTTGGGCCCCCCTGCGCCTAGGGTTGGAAACCCTAGGGTGGGGCGCCCACTGCCTTGGGGCAAGCCTCCCCCTTGGCGCCCCCCTTGGGAGATCAGATCTCCAGGGCGGCGCCCCAGGGGCCTATATAAAGGGGGAGGAGGGGCAGCCGCACCTTGCATCTTGGCGCCTCCCTCCCCTGCTACACCTCTCCTCCTCCGTCACGTGCTTGGCGAAGCCACGCCGAGATCTTGCTTCTCCACCAACACCACACCGTCGTGGTTCTGCTGGAGCCATCTTCCTCAACCTCTCCTTCCCCCTTGCTGGATCAAGAAGGAGGAGACGTCATCCGCTCCGTACGTGTGTTGAACACGGAGGTGCCGTCCGTTCGGCACTCGGTCATCGGTGATTTGGATCACGGAGAGTACGAATCCATCATCCACATTCTAGTGAACGCTTCCGCACGCGATCTACGAGTGGTATGTAGATGCAATCTCTCTCCCATGACTCGTTGCTTAGATGAACTCATAGATGGATCTTGGTGAAACCGTAGGAATTTTTTTAATTTTCTGCAACGTTCCCCAACAGCTTCATCTTCACAATATTTTTCGGGTCCCCTAGGTGACTCTTAATCTGTTATCTGTTCCAAAGCTCACTCTTGATAACAATGTCCTATGTGAATTTCACCCGTTTGATCTTTTTGTTAAGGACCGAGCCACCCGGAAAATTCTGCTTAGTGGCCGCCTGAGCCATGGCTTATACCACTTGGAGGATCCATCCGCCCCGCGCGTCTTCAGCGGTGTTCGTGTGTCGCCGTCCCAGTGGCACTCTCGCCTTGATCACCCCGCCACTCCCATAGTTCTCCATATACTTCACCGCCATGAGCTTCCTATCGAGTTTAGCAATAAGAGATGTCCGTGTGTGATGCTTGTCAACAAGGCAAGAGTCATTAGTTACCATTTGTTTCCTCTACTCGGGAAGTAACGAGTCCTCTTGAACTTGTGTTTTCCGATGTGTGGGGTCCTGCACAAACATCTGTTAGTGGTCACAACTACTATGTTAGCTTTATTGATGCCTATAGTCGCTTTACCTGGCTTTATCTTCTTAAGCGCAAATCTGATGTGTTTGATATATTCATTCAGTTTCAAGTGCATGTTGAACGTCTTCTCAAGCATAAAATTATTCATGTTCAGTCTGATTGGGGGGGGGGGAGCGAATTTCGCAACCTCAACACTTTCTTTAATAAGCTTGGGATCTCTCATCGTTTATCATGTCCTCACACACATCAGCAGAATGGTGCTGTTGAGCGCAAACATCGACATGTAGTTGAGACCGGACTCACACTCCTGGCTCACGCCTCTGTACTTTTCCGCTTTTGGAGTGCTGCCTTTGCTACAGTGTGTTTTCTTATTAACAGACTACCTACGCGCGTTCTTAATATGAAAACTCCTATTGAGCTTCTTTTACATGAAACTCCCGACTATACCTTCTTTAAGGTGTTCAGGTGTGCCTGTTGGCCCCATCTTCATCCATATAATCATATAAAGCTTGAATTTCGGTCGAAGAAATGTGTGTTCCTGGGTTATAGTTCTCTCCATAAAGGCTACAAGTGCCTTCATGTGCCAACAAATCATGTCTACATATCCCGTGATGTTGTCTTTGATGAGAACGTCTTCCCCTTTTCCGCCATGCCGCAGCAACCCACCACACCTCCATCTATGCATTCATCTCCTATTATGCTTGGCCAATTTGAAGATGTTGCATATTCGCCTGTCTTGTTACCTAATCATGGTGCAGGAATTGGACGCGGTGCTCGCTTGGAACTACTTCCTGATGCATCTCCTGTGACGCACGTCGATCGGCTAGTGCACGTGCATGCACCGCCTCCCGCCTTCGACCCCGTCTCTGGAACCACGCCTGCCCATGCAACTGGACCGGCGCCAGCGATGGCCTCCGTACCTGGGCCGGTGTCAGCCACGGCTGCTCCTGCGCGACCCACGTCACTGATTGCCTCACCCGAGCGGTCCTCATCATCGTCTCCACGCCCGGCATCACCTCCGTCATCACCTACGTCGCCCACACGTACGTCTCTGCCGCCCCTCTCACCTGGGTCGGCTGAGCCTCTCGTCGCCTCGCCTGGGCTCTCGCCTGGGCCCTCGCCTAGGCCCCCGTCGCCCGATCTTCCTTCGCCGACGTCTCCAGGATTGGTGCCGCCTGCTCCTGTCCTCGTTTCACCACAACGTCCGCATACTCGCAGCCGCAGCGATATCGTTCTTCCCAAGCAACGTCATGATGGAACTGTCACATACTTGGCTGCTGTCTTGCTAATGCTGTTGCAGATCCCACTGCTGAACCACGCAGCCATGAGGCCGCTATGAGTATCCCTCACTGGAGGGCTGCTATGGAGGAAGAGTACCACGCTCTTATGCATAATGAGACCCGGACACTGGTTCCCCCTCGGCCTCGCGTCAACATCATTGATTCGAAGTGGGTTTTCAAAGGCAAGAGACATGCAGATGGATCTATTGAGCGCTACAAGGCGCGTCTTGTGGCTAAGGGGTTTAAACAGCGCCAGGGTCTGGACTATGATGATACATTCAACCCAGTTGTTAAGCCTACTACTATTCGGCTTCTCCTGTCTCTTGCAGTCTCTCGTGGTTGGTCTCTTCGATAGCTCGATGTGCAGAATGCTTTTTGTCGGAGTAATGGGCCACGGGTAGGCAAACCCGAGCCCCTGGACCTTTCAAAACATCGGGGCAGGCTGCGCCCCTCAAGACCCCAAGACGAAGAGCCGCCTTCTGAGATTCGGCGGAGGAGCCGCCGATGCCCCTCCCAGCCGAGTCCTAGAGACGGCCTCGAGATAAGCCGAATCCCAGCCAGCGACTTCCAGAGAAGCCGGCTACGGGGAGTCGGCCCGCGACTCCAACTACCTCCTGCCTATGAGACTACGGAGGGGATGGGATAAGGCCGCCTCGCAGCCCATCCCTGCCCCGTTCACAAAGGACAGGCGTGGCCACAGAGCGCCGTACTGACGGAGATCTCCGTCTGGCGCGGCACTGTTGGCACGCCGGCCCTGACATCAGCCCCGTGGGCAGATCCACATACCCACGGCGGCTGTCTGCATGCACGAACCGAAGGCGGCGGGACCCGCTTTGTCGGCGGGAGTCGAAGACTTCAAGAGTGCCCCTAGGCGGACCGCTTGGGAGTCGGCCTCAAAGTCGGCGGCCCCTCCAACGGGCTCCGAGCGCCATTAACCAGACAAGACATGGAATGGCAGCAGTGATCGCCCGTCAGGCGGCGGCACTGTTTCCATGACCCCATGACCAAGCTCGCGTCATTAGAAGCACGGCTACAATAATCCGCAGCCGGCAAGACCCGCCCGCGGCGGACAAGGGCTGTCGGCCCCATGCTGGACCGTTGGCGGGGCCCGCTAGTCGGCGGGCCCCAGAAGTCAGCGGAGAAGACGGCGACCTGAGAGACTGACAGCTGGGACCTGCGCCCAGCCAGATTACCATTGTACCCCCGGGGGTAGGCCTATATAAACCCCCTGGGGCACCCATGCAAGAGGTTGGACCCTAATAGTTTTAGACACACATAGTGGGAAGATAAGAGCTAGCCGTGCCCTTCTCCTTCCTCACTCCGAACAGCTCAAGGAACCACCTTGTATCCACTTATCCATAGTGATCATGCGGAGACCCATAAAGCAGCGATGGGGTGTTATCTCCACGGAGAGCCACGGCCCAGGTAAGATTCGCGGCGTGCATGCCTTCGCCTCATCCTGTTTCCAGGCACCGGCGATGTTCTACTCGCCCCCACCATGATAAGCCATCCTTTGGCATATGTCGCACCCAACCCCCGACATTTGGCGCCCACCGTGGGGCTAGGTGCACCGTCGTCAGGAGACCTGCTCGGGCGGGAACCTTTTTCCTCTGGCGGCGCGAGCCAACCCGCACGCCAGAGCGGGTCTGCGCCCGGCAGCGCTGCATGGCGCTGAGATTGCTCGCTGTGCCAGCTGCCTCGCCGAACTTGTCGGCAAGGTTCGCCTCTCCGGCGAGCCTGCATCCGGCGCGAGCGCAGGCGGCCCGAGAGCCTCCTCGCGGGCCTCCTCGAGCAACTCCACGTCACCGGCGAGCCGCCACCGACACAGGTCCGTAGGCTCCACCGACCCGATGCTGGTCAACTCCGACACCGCGTCGCTCGACGCGTTCCCCACCAACGTGGTGGTCTACGATGAGCCGCTCCCTCGCGCGGAGAGCGGCGGAAGCACCGTCACGGAAGTGCTCGTCATCGGTCATAGCGAGCCTTCCGGTGAGGGAGCTCATGACCCTCTCGACGCGGTCCTGCAAGACCTGACCGCGCCTATTCCGGAAGACGCTGACGCTGGGACGCTGGAGGCACGCCGCCTTCACCTCCTCGTAGGCACAAAGAAGCTAGCAAGCATGAGACGCTTGTCAGAAGCCTACCGGCGTGAGATGGATCGCGCCATGGGCGGCTCGCCGGCTCCGACTGGGCCTAGCCGCCAAGGCGTGGTCCAGCAGCGAGGCGTAGCCATCGCCAACCTGTTCGGGGCCAATCGCCCGATGTCGCCGCCGCCCGGAAAACATTAAATGCCGCCCGGCGGCGGCGGACAAGCTGGATAACCGGCGAGGGCGCCGCGATGATCAGCAGCTCCTCGACGCGGCTGCCGCGCAAGACGAAGCCGGCTGCCGCACGGAGGCGCTGCGACGACAACACGACGACTTGCCTTCCCGCCGAGATCAAGGCGCGACGTCTCGGACGCCGACTGGCGGTGTCCGTGGAAGTAAAACAAGGATCCGGCTGTCACCACGTCGGACTCACATCTCCATAAGCGCGACCAAGGCGGTGCGCCAAAAGCGATGGAGCGGTGGGGCGACTATCGCCTCCTCCTCCCCGAGAGAAAAGCGAGTCTCCCGCCACCGTCGAGCATCCGAATCTGGCGACCACCTTGGCCGCCGAGAGGAGTCGGGAAAGCAGCGCCCGCCACGGATCGACCGACTCCACCGATCCTCGGCGCTGGAAGAGGAAAGCGAGTTGGGCCCGCCGTGTTTGGACCTCGCATCGAGGCGAGCCCTTCCCGTGAGAGGTTCACACTCCCCGAGATACACCCAAATACACCGGCTCCGTGAAGCGGAGGACTGGCTAGTTGACTACTCCACAGCCGTCAAGATAGCGACGGCAACAAGCGTTGTCCGTAAAGTATGTTCCCCTCATGCTCCGAGGCACGACCGGACATGGTTGAACAACGAAGCCCGCAGCATCAACAGCTGGGTCGACTTCACCGAGGCCTTCGTCCGCAACTTCACGAGCACATACAAGCGACCTCCCAAGCCTCGCCAGCTTTCCTTGTGCGTGCAAGGCCCCAACGAGTCCACTCGCGACTACCTCACGTGCTGGGCCGAGCTCCGGAACTCCTGCGAGGGAGTGCACGAGGTGCAGGCTATCGAGTACTTCACCGCCGGGTGCAGAGAAGGCACCCTCCTCAAGCACAAGCTCCTTTGCGACGAGTCGGAAACCCTCGACAGCTGCTGATCATAGCAGAACAAATGCATACAGCCGACTCCTCCATGAAGGCGGAGATAGAAGTCAGTGTGACTGGCAAGGTGGCTCCTCAGGCTCCCACAACTCCGCCTGGCGACACCAGTCGGCGACAGCAACAGAATGATCACAAGCGCAAGGCCCCGCAGCCGGCTTCCAACAGCCGGCGTAGTGGCAACGATCGAGACCAACAGCGGAGGGCAGCCTCCGGCCAAGCGACAGAAAGGCGGCAAGTCCAACTGGTTGCCGGCCTTCTCTTACGAGCAGACTCTAGATGGTCCCTGCAAGTTCCATAGCGGCGCGAAGCCGTCAAACCACACCACCGGAAATGCCACTGGCTCACCAGGATCGCCGAGGGAGACGGCCTTCTGCCTCCCCCGCCTGCTGGGCCGCCGCCTCCACCGCCGCCCAGCAGCCGGCTGTCAGGCTAGTCGGCGCAGTACAAGACGAGTACTTAGAAGAGCATGGAGCTTATGTAGTGTTCACCAGTGTGGACGACGACCGACGCAGCAGGCGGCTGCAGCAACAAGAAGTGAATGCAGTAGCATCAGATACCCCAGAGTTCATGCACTGGTCCGAGAAACCTATCAGTTGGAGTCGAGCTGATCACCCAGAGGTGATGCCGAATCCGGGCTCCTACGCCCTGGTCTTGGGAGCCACCCTTGCCGCGGATAGGCGGGCTGCTCGCTTCTCGCAAGTGCTGATAAACGGAGGCAGCAGCATCAACATCTTGTACAAGGACACAATGGAGAAGTTAGGAATCAAGCAAAGACAGCTTGAACAGCGGACTGTGTTCCACGGCATTGTACACAGCCTTTCCTGCTCACCGATCGGCAAGATCTGATAGGCGTCCTCTTTGGGGACAAAGATCACTTCGCCGAGAGCGATGCGGTTCAAGTGGTGGACCTCAAAGCCCGTACCACGCTCTGCTTGGCCGACCTGCTCTGGCCAAGTTCATGGTGATCCCCACTCGCCTACCTCAAGATGAAGATGCCGAGCTCAAGGGATTCGACCGTAGCCAGCGACTACTGAAGTCGTCCACTTGCGCGGCAGCGATCGGCTGGCGAGTCCACAGTGATTCGGTTGAAGCGGCTTCTTGATCGGGTTGTGGCAATGGCCGACAAGCAGCCGGAGATGTCGCCCAACCCCAAGGAAAATAAGGTGAGGGCTCGTTCAAGCCGGCCAAAAAGCGAAGAAGATACCCTTGGACCCGGAGCACCCGGAGAGATGCGCTGTCGTGGTGCAAACCTTGACGATAAATAGGAAAGCGAGCTCGTCGATTTCCAACGTGAGAATCGGGACATTTTCGCATGGTCCCCTAAAGACATGCCAGGTGTACCGACGGTATTCGCCGAGCACAAGTTACATGTCCGATCTGATGTGAAGCCCGTCAGGTAGCCCTTGCGCCGCCTGTCAGAAGAGAAGAGAAGAGTTGTTGGAGAAGAGATAGCCCGACTCCTAGCAGCCGGTTTCATTATGGAAGTGTTCTTTCCAGAATGGTTAGCAAACCTGGGCCTGGTGCTGAAGAAGAACAAGCAATGGCGGATGTGTATCGACTACACAAGCCTCAACAAAGCTTGCCCCAAGGACCCGTTCGCTCTGTCGAGAATTGACCAGGTTATAGACTCCACAGCCGGATGCGATCTGTTGAGCTTCTTAGATGCATAGTCAGGATATCACCAGATCAAGCTGAACCCGGCCGACAGATTGAAGAACGCCTTCATCATGCCGTTTGGAGCCTTCTACTACCTGACCATGACGTTCGGCTTAAGGAATGCCGGCGCCACCTTTCAGTGTTGCATGCAGAAGTGCCTCCTCAAGCAGCTTGGCAGAAACACCCACGTCTACGTGGACGATGTGGTGGTGAAGACGGAAAAGCAAGGAACACTGTTGGAAGACCTCAAGGAGACCTTTGAGAATCTTCGCCGATTCTAGATCAAGCTCAACCCAGAGAAGTGCGTCTTCGGAGTACCAGCCGACCAGCTCCTTGGTTTCCTGGTCTCCGAACGTGGCATAGAATGCAACCCCGTGAAGATCAAGGCAATCGAGAGGATGGAAGTACCCCACCGACTGCTAGATGTGCAAAAGTTCACCGGCTGTTTGGAGTCCATCAGCTGATTCATCAGCCGGCTGAGCGAGAAAGCTCTTCCTTTGTACCAGCTCATGAAGAAGACCACCTTATTCGAATGGAACCACAAGGCGGACGGAGCTTTTCTCCAGTTGAAGAAAATGCTGACTACTCCCCACGTGCTGGCGGCCCCGACTCCCAAGGAGCCCATGCTCCTGTATATTGCCGCCACCAGCAGGGTAGTCAGCACAGTCATTGTAGTTGAGCGCAAGGAGGAAGGCAAGGCGCTACCTGTCCAGAGACCAGTATATTACCTGAGCGAAGTACTGTCGACCTCCAAGCAGAACTACCCCCACTACCAGAAGATGTGTTACGGCGTGCACTTTGCCGCCAAGAAGTTGAAGCCTTACTTTCAAGAGCATCCGATCACTGTGGTTTGCACAGACCCACTAGTCGAGATCATCGGAAGCCGAGATGCTTCTGGCCGAGTGGCCAAATGGGCCATAGAGCTGGCCCCCTACACCATCTATTACCAGCCCCGCACCGCCATCAAGTCGCAAGAACTGGCCTACTTCCTCGTCGTGGGCGAGACCCGATACGCCGCCGCCCGACTCCACCCATTGGCGGATGCGCCGATGGCTCCAAGATGCGCACCGGCTTGGGAGCGGCATTGTCCTCACTTCCCCAAAGCGACAAGCTGAAATGCAGCGCTGCAGATCCATTTCGCCGCCTCCAACAACGTCGCCCGAATCTGGCGCTCATTCACGAGCTCCGGCTTGCCAAAGAGCTTGGCATTCGCGGATCACGTATTCTGGCGACTCGACTTGGTGGTCCAACAGTCATCCGCGGGGCGCCAAAGACGCAAACATGGCGAGCTACCGTTTCTGGTACAACAATTGAGTGGATATTTTGAGGTGCGAGTTCCTCCATGTGCCAAGCGACAACGACCAAGCAGATACCCTGGCAAGGATCGGCTCCACCCGCCAGGCAATACCATCCGGCGTCGCCCTTCGGCGCCTCCTCAAGCCATCTGTCAAGCCGTCACCAGAATCAGACTCCATTTTTGTGCCGACTCCCCCTGAAGAAGTCGGATCCGACTCCAAAGGCTCAGCAGACGGTACAAGAATTCTTGCAGACGGCCCCAAGAGCGCGATCGAAGCCGGCCGGGTACCAGAACCCGGCCGAGGATCTGGCGACCATTGCGAACTCGATACTCGGCCGGGGACTGCACCGGTCGGCCAGGGACTTCTTCAACCCAAGCAAGCTCTGCGGACTCCAACCGCCGCCTCCCGGCCCAGCCGCCCTCGTCCAAGTAGCAGATCTTGGCATCGAAGAAATAGCAGCACCCTCATGGGCCCAGCCCATCTGAAGTTCCTAGTAGCGGAGAGCTACCAACCGATGAGACCTTAGCTCGGCAAGTACAACGCCCGGCGGCAGCCTACACTATAGTCAGCAGAGAGCTGGTGGACACAACGTCCTTTGGGTCTACCAGTAAGCGTCGAACGAGCAAGGCCAGCGATTCTCGAAGACATTCATCAAAGCGAGTCGGCCATCATGCAGCCTCAAGAGCACTTTCGTCGCCAAAGCCTTCCGACACGGTTTCTTCTGGCCAACTGCCCTAGAAGAGGCCAAGGAATTAGTTCAGAAATGCAAGGGGTACCAGGTGTTCCGCTCCAAGCTGTTTCAGCCGGCTTCTGCGCTCAAGACTATCCCCATCGCCTGGCCCTTTGCTGTTTGGGGCCTGGACATGGTGGGACCATTCAAAATGGCACGAGGCGGCCTAACTCACTTACTTGTCGCGGTGGACAAGTTCACCAAGTGGATAGAAGCAAAACCCATCAAGAAGTTGAATGGTCCTACTACAGTGACTTTCATCGCCGACATCACGACTCGGTACGGCGTACCACACAACATCATCATCGACAATGGCACAAATTTTGCCAAAGGCGCCCTGGCCCGTTTCTGCGGGACGCAAGGCATCCGACTGGACTTAGCGTCCGTTGCCCATCCGCAGTCAAACGGCCAGGTGGAGCGAGCGAACGGCCTCATCCTGTCTGGCATCAAGCCACGACTGGTCGAACCACTGGAGCGTTCGGCCGGCTGCTGGCTCGAGGAGTTGCCACCGTCCTCCGAGTTTGCGACGACTCCAAACAAATCAGCGGCTTCACACCCTTCTTCCTCGTCTATGGTGCGAAGCCGTCATCCCAACGGATATAGAGTTCGACTCCCGCGAGTCACCATGTACACCGAAGAGGAAGAAGAAGCACGTCGGGGCGGCGTCGATCGCTCGAAGAGGACCGCCGTTGGCACTCAGCCGATCCGGCATCTACCGGCGAGCTGCGCGCTACTACAACAAGAAGGTCAAGCCAAGATCATTCCAAGAGGGCGACCTTGTGCTCCGGCTGATCCAGCGAACAGCCGGCCAGCACAAGCTGTTGGCGCCTTGGGAAGGCCCTTCATTGTTAGCAAAGTGCCGGGCAACGACTCCTACTACCTGATCGACGCTCAGAAGCCCCGAGCATGCAAGAGGGACGACTCCGGCAAAGAGACGGAACGGCCATGGAATGTGAATCTCCTCCGAAGATTTTACAGTTGATGCAGTATGTACCACGCTACCTTTTGTGTTTAAAGTACCAAGACTTCGGGGCCCCCGAGACGAGCTCGGGGACTGCCCTCTTTTGTTATCTGTATGATAAGAATTGTGCCTTCGAGTATGTTACTCTTTATTATGTTGTTTGACACCGGGCTCGACTAGTCAGCTCGGGGACTCGCCGCCTTAGGCTATGAAATGCTTCCTGCAGTCAGACAAGTAACGTGCGGTGCCTAAGTCGTCTCCTGTCAGAAGCCGCAGCTTGCAGAGCGACTGTTTGGTGGGCAGGAGCAAGGAAGAACGGGCGCCCACACGAAAAAATGGCTAAGGACCCAAAGCATAAACATAGTTTAAGTCGGCTTCCAGCCCCTTTTTGCAAAAACCTACTCTTAAGTAGTCAGCTGGCTGCTTTCTATTCAACTTGTTTAAAAGACTCTAAAAAATGGCCAAGTACTTGCCTTCTCAAAGGTAGCCAAGCACTTGACCCAAACGGCAGATCCATGAGGCGGTTGCCCGATGGGCAAGGCGGCGACTAAGGGAAAGCGGCAAAGAAAAAAGCCATAAGAGCAATAAGCAAGCAAAGAAATTAGGATAATATTTACACAGCTTAGGCCCTTGGCGGATCTTGACGAGAGGTTCAAAATACACCCTTGGGTGGAATTGTGTGAATTAACAAGTTTTTTCAAAGACTATCAAAGCAGATAAAATAAAGGCAAGACAGCCGCCTAGGAAGCGGCAGACGGGGTCGGAAGGCCGGAGGAGACGGTGACGTCAGGCGCCGGGGCGGCCGGCTGGGTAGTCTCGGCTTGATCGTCTCCGGCGGCAGCAGGCCCAGACGGGCGCAGCTCGTTGCTGGAGGCGCGATCGAGCTGAGGCTGGTTGCCCGTTCCGTCTTCTGGCGCCTCCATCTCATCTCCGTCCTCCGCCTCGCCTTCCTCCTCGGCGCTGGAGCCGATCACCTCCGCCGAGTCCTCGTCGTAGTCCGGGTTCATCCCGAACCACTCCGGCGGCGCCTCCCCGCCGTCCTCAGCCCGCTCAGGGACAAAGACGCTGATGTCCGTGTAGTCGGCGATCGCCGCCGCACGCTCGACAAGGGCGTCCTCCGCAGCCAGCAGCTCCGCCTGGGCCTCTGACCGGAACGCGGCCAGCCGGTCCATATCCAGCCCTGGATACCATGCCTTGACGAATTCCAAGGCCCGGCGCGCTCCAGCCCGGGCCACGGAACGCTTCCAGGCCTCAAGACGGCCAGCCGCGACCTCCAGCCAGTCGGCAGTCCGGCTGGGAGTGCACAGAACCAGCATCTCCGGCCACAGGGCAGCGATCGCCTGGGCGCCGACACGCTGAAGCCGGCGCAGCATCCGATGGGCCGGCCGCAGACGAGCCTCAATGCTCAGGAGCTTCTCGTCAAGGGTCCAGGGGGCGTTGGCAGCGATCTCAGCACCACTCGCCCTTCGCGCCTCGCGATCAGCCTCGATGGCTTGATTGGCCGCCTGCCTGTGGCCGGGGAAGAAGTCTGCCAAGACGAAGAAGAAGCAAGTCAAAAAGCCAGGAGTCGGCCCGACCTATAGTCGGCGGCCCAAAAGAAGAAGTAAAAACAAACTCACCGTCGGCGATGTCCTCGATTTCATGGGCCGGAGGTCGGAAGTGCTTCCTTGTCGGTCAGAGGAGCGCGCTCTCGAACTTCGGCTAGAGAGCAGCCTCTCTCTTCTCCGCCTCGTCTGCGCCGCCTTAAGCAGCTCCCTCTGCTCCGCAAGCTGCGTAGCCAGCAGGTCGCGCTCTGCGGAGAGCTTGCTGCATTCCTCCCCCTTGGCGCGCAAGGCGGTGTTGGCTGTACCCAGCTCTTTGTCGAAGAGTGGCGTTGGCCTTTGAAGAATAAAAGAAGAAGGGCGTGAAGCCGTCGGCTAAGTAGGTCGCCAGAAGATCCGGCCCGACCTTTCGTGATCGGCCGAATATCGAGGACTACAGCCAGCGGAGTGCGCCCAGCGCCCCGCGAAGAAGAAAGAAGACTCACCTCGGCACCGCTTGCCCGGCTCCTCAATGTTGCGGTTGAAAGCAGTGGCGCGGAGGTTGTGATACTCTGCGATAGGAATTTCGGACAAAGGTAAAAATTTGAAATCGGCAGATAGAGTTCGAGCCGCTGCTCAAGAGCCGCCCGAAACTTCGAGGACTACACCCGATGGGTGTCTTTGCGCGCTTACGGAGAAGAACAAGAAAAACTAAAAAGGAAACATACCGACGGCGGCTCGCGACGCCAGTGCGCTTTGGTGCAGTTTTGGATGGCGTCGCCCTCAGCCCGCAACCGCTGGTCGCCCAGAGCGCCCGTGTTCAGCGGTCTGTGCGCCTCCTCGCACTCCACCCAATGGGCGGCGCTTATCGCCTCGGCGTTTGAATAGCCGAGCTGGCGGCACCGGTCTCCAAAGGGCACGGCGCCGAAGTCGCCTTCTCAAGACGGCGGCGCGCTGGCGAGGCGACTTGAAGGAGCAGCCTTGCCACAGCCTCGTCGTCGGTCGGCGGCGCAGGCGGGTCCGCCGGCTGCTTGCCTCGCGTGCTCTCAGACTGCGGTGGAGGCGGCGGGGGCGGCACGGCCGTGCCCGACAGGGAGGCCTCGCCGCCTTCCCTCTCCGTGACGGGGAACTCGCCGCCGGCTCCCTCCGTCTGCCCGTGAACTCCGGCGCGCGGGCGCAGAGCTCAGCAGGTGACGAGCAGCGCCGGCCGGAGGCGCGGCCTCCTCGGCTCGCCTCTTGGCTGCGGCGGCGGCTTGGCCTCCTCCGGCTTCTTACAGGTGAAGCTGCCGCCTTCTCGGCCTCCGCCTTCTCCAGGCGGGCGGCCTCCTCCTCGTTGCGCTTCTACTGCGCGTTCCGCTCCGTCGCCTCCCGGAGGTCGGCGGCAGGGTCAATCCGCCGAGTATTGGCGGACGTCTCTGCCGACCCCATGACGGAGGCGGCGGCGACCTCCAAGGTGAGAGGAGCCACGATCTGAAGAAAACACATAAAATACTTGGACAAGACGGACCAGAAGAAAACAATACAAAATAAGAAGCACTTACGCAGAGACCAGCGGCGGCTTCTTCACCTCCTTCTGAAGCGGTTAGCCTTCGCCGCCTCTTGGCGCTGGATCGCGCGGCCGTCCCCTGAACTTCTTCGCCGGCCGCTGGCAAGCTCGGCCCGGCCGGTGCTTCTTCGCCGCCTCGACCACCCAAGCCGGCGGAGGAACTCGCGCCTGGATGGCCGACCTTCGGTTGGCGGCGGGGGACGACTTCCCTTTCGCCGTCATCTTCAGGCCAGTCGGCGAAGGTTGCCGAAGGCCTGAAGTCGTCGGCCCCTCCTCCTCCCTCGGCGTCGGCCTCCATCGCCGCCACCCCCAAGTCGGGGTCGTCGGCGTCACTTTCCGCCCGGTCGGGGACGAACTCACGGGCCGGCCCCCTGGTGCCGGCTGAGGGCTGCATGAGGGGGTTCTGACTCAGAAAGAACCAAAGAAAATCAGAGTCGGACTCGGCTGAAGAAGGAAACAGAAAAGCAAGAGAGATGACTTACCACAGGCGGAGGGTTGGCGCGCGAGTACGGCTCCTTGCCGAACTGCCATTCCTCCGTGAGACCGCAGTTCGCCAGGAAGTTCACCATGTCCGCCACCTCCGCGTGGGGCATGTCTTTGGAGCATAGCCGATTTGGGGTCCGGTGGCGCTCATCGGCAGATCAGATGAGGTCGGCCTTGAGAGGAAGGACTCGGCGCGCCACGGCGGCCAGCAAGTCGGCCCCGGTCGGACCCTCCTCTGCGTCGGCACTCGAGTCGCTGACGGCGTGGCGCCGCAGGAGTCAGCGTCTGGCCCGATGGGACTAGCGAGATCGCCCGCCAACTCGCCCGGCCGTAAGGCGGCAGTTGACCCCGATCGCCTGGGCGATGTTAAATCGCATTACAAATCTGGCTGCCACATCTTCACCGACTTGATCGGTGGGATGGCAGGAAGGGTTGTCGACCACCGCCTCCTCATTGCGATGAAGGTGCCGCACAGAGCCGCACGCCAGCGACGTGTGTGCCGAGCTTGGCCTGGAAGAACTCCCCCCACAGCTCGATGGTGGGGAGAACGCCAAGAAAGCCTTCACACAAGGAGGCGAAGGCGGCCAGCAGCACCACCGTGTTTGGAGTGAGGTGGTGCGGCTGGAGCCCGTGGAACTCCAGAAAGGCGCGGAAGAAGCCGCTCGTCGGCAGCCCCAGACCAAGCATGAGGTGCGAGCGGAATATAACCCGCTCGCCCTCCTCCGGTGCCGGCGTTATCTCGCCCGCCGGCGCGGCGCGGGTCCGTACCAAGTTTGTGCCGGGGATGCGGCGCGTCTGGCGAAGGAACTCGATGATGTCGTTGTCCACTTCAGAGCCGTCCCACACGCCGGAGCGCGCGGCGGGAGGCGCAGCGGCGGAGGAGGAGCTCATCTCCGCGGCATGGCGTAGTCCGGCGCTGCGGAGGCGAGAGGAGGACGAAGGAAAGAGGAGAAGAGCAAGAGGAAGCGGGGAACAGGGAGATGGGTGCGCGTGCGTCGCCGCCCCCCCCTCTCCTCCCGCCTACTTATAGGCGACTAGGCTGAGAAGCCGATGGGGCGGGCGTGGGATTAACTGCGCCCAGTACCCCACGCCCCCACGATTTAACCCACGACGTTACTGCGCGCAGTAACGACGTGGGGAAAACAACCGCCAGCAGGCCGCAAGCGGATCCGCCGTGCGCGCCGAGGCGCGATAGTGGCGGACCCGCCGACGGGCCTGTCTCGTCCGCTGCGTGGGCAGAGCGCCCCAGCCTGCCGCGTGGCGTCGCGCGGCGGGCCCACAACGGGCAGCTGCCTGGAAGCTTATCAGGCACGCTGCCCGGATCCCACCGCGACCTTCAAAACCTTTGAGGGGCAAGACGACCTCCTGCAAGGCCGACACCAGCTAGTCGGCTCAAGAGAGAGACGACGAGCCAAGCCCAGATTCTTCCATTAGAGGGATGAAACTGTTGAGGCTCCTCCACATGTTGCCCTCGGCGCCTCACCAGCTTTGGGGACTACTGTCGGAGTAATGGGCCACGGGTAGGCAAACCCGAGCCCCTGGACCTTTCAAAACATCGGGGCAGGCTGCGCCCCTCAAGACCCCAAGACGAAGAGCCGCCTTCTGAGAGTCGGCGGAGGAGCCGCCGACTGCCCCTCCCAGCCGAGTCCCAGAGACGGCCTCGAGATAAGCCGACTCCCAGCCAGCGACTTCCGGAGAAGCCGGCTACGGGGAGTCGACCCGCGACTCCAACTACCTCCTGCCTATGCGACTACGGAGGGGATGGGATGAGGCCGCCTCGCAGCCCATCCCTGCCCCGTTCACAAAGGACAGGCGTGGCCACAGAGCGCCGTACTGACGGAGATCTCCGTCCCGTGCAAGCTTTGTTGCCACGCCGCCCCGACATCAGCCCGTGGGAAGATCCTGCATCCATGACGACACATGCATGCGACCCAAGACGGCGGGAGTGCAGAAGACGACAAGAGTGCCCCTAGACGGACCCGCTGGGAGTCGGCCTCCAAGAGTCGGCCGGCCCCTCCCACGGGCTCCGTGCGCCATTAACCAGACAAGACAGGGAATGGCAGCAGTGATCGCCCGTCAGGCGGCGACACTGTTGCCATGACCCCATGACCAAGCTCGCGTCATTAGAAGCACGGCTCTGATAATCCGCAGCGGCAAGACCACCACAAGGCGGACAAGGGCTGTCGGCCCCATGCTGGACCGTTGGCGGGCCCGCTAGTCGGCGGGCCCCAAGTCAGCGGAGAAGACGGCGACTGAGATCGACGGCTGGGACCTGCGCCTTGGCGGATTACCATTGTACCCCGAGTAGGCCTATATAAACCCCGGGCACCCATGCAAGAGGTTGGACCCTAATAGTTTTAGACACACATAGTGGGAAGAGAAGAGCTAGCCGTGCCCTTCTCCTTCCTTACTCCGAACAGCTCAAGGAGCCACCTTGTATCCACTTTGCCATAGTGATCATGCGGAGACCCCGCAGAGCAGCAGTAGGGGTGTTATCTCCACGGAGAGCCCTGAAGCTGGGTAAGATTCGCCGGCGTGCATGCCTTCGCCTCATCCCGTTTCCAGGCACCGGCGACGTTCTACTCGCCCCCACCATGATAAGCCATCCTTTGGCATATGTCGCACCCAACCCCCGACACTTTTCTCCATGGGCTGCTTGAAGAGGAGGTTTACATGCGGCAGCCACCAGGGTTTGTTGATCACGCTCAGCCTCATCATCTCTATCGTCTGGCGAAGGCTCTCTATGGACAGAACCAGGCGCCCCGTGCCTGGCATGCTCGCCTTGCTTCGGCTCTTCGTACTCATGGCTTTGTTTCGTCGACAGCTGACATCTCGCTGTTCTTGTTTCAGCGCCCCAGTGTGACTGTGTATTTGCTTGTGTACGTGGATGAAATTATTCTGTTCAGCTCCTCTGCAACGACTGCTGATTCTCTTGTGACTGCACTTGGCAGAGATTTCGCGGTTAAGGATTTGGGACGGCTACACTTCTTCCTGGGCATTGAGGTTGCGCATCAGTCTCGCGGCAGCTTAGCTCTCACCCAGAAGAAGTACTCTCTTGACCTCTTGCGCCGTGCTGGTATGCTCAAGTGTAAGCCATCCCCCACACCAATGTCGTCCACTGACAAGCTCTTGGCTACTACTGGTACTATTCCGTCTCCTACGGATGCAACAGTGTATCGAAGTATTGTTGGTGGTTTGCAGTATCTGACGATCACATGTCCTGATCTTTCCTTTGCGGTTAACAGGGTATGCCAGTATCTTCATTCACCTACTGATGTGCACTGGTCTGCTGTAAAAGCGCATTCTTCGTTATGTGCGTCTCACTGTCTCCTATGGTCTTCATCTGCGACCCAGCTCCTCTGCCGTTCTATCTGCGTTTTCAAATGCTGATTGGGCTGGGTGTCCGGATGACAGGCGATCTACGGGGGGATATGCTGTTTTTCTGGGCCCTAATTTGATCGCCTGGAGTGCGCGCAAGCAAGCCACTGTTTCTCGCAGCAGCACAGAAGCTGAGTACGAAGCGTTTCCAATGCGACTGCCGAGCTTATTTGGATCAAGTCTCTACTTCGAGAGCTGGGAATCTCCCAGTCACATCCTTCGGTTCTTTGGTGTGACAACATCGGTGCTACGTTTATTTCAACAAACCCGGTGTTCCATGCACGGACAAAACACATTGAAGTTGACTATCATTTTGTGAGGGAATGTGTTGCACAGAAGCTACTACAGATCAAGTTTATCTCCTCAAAGGATTAACTTGCAGACATCTTAACCAAGCCTCTACCTTCTCCTATGTTCGAGGTCTGTAGGCGCAATCTCAACCTCCTAGATGCATCAGGAGTGAGTTGAGATTGAGGGAGGGTGTTAGACTTTGTAACGTAGCCCAACTGTGTAACCTGTATATTGTATAACCTTATAAATATATGTGATAGGCCACCCCATAGAGGGTTGAGCCAGTTCCCACAAATCATATGTTTAACATCCTTCCACTGATCAGTCGACTGGCCTCTCCGCTACGTTCGCCCAAGGGTTCCGGTCCATCAGGAAACTAAACCTGCGCGCCTTGTTGACCTTGTTCAGTTCTCACGCCGGCGCCGTAGCTGCCTTGTGCTTTTGCCACGTCTCTGGCCGGCGAGGCATCCTCTCCTCCTCCGGCGTAGCTCGGGTTGGCCGGTCATGGCCGAAGGCCTGAGGCGGCGAGGCGAACCGCCACGTGCTGCAAGGCCGCCGCGTTCTTGTGCAGTTCATCAGGTGGTACACTGCAGTTGCTATCTGTTACTCGATTGCTTTACTTGCAGCTGTTCTTGTATTGGGACCTTCGTTCTTGTGAAGGGGATAATCGTACCCCTTTTGACGTAGCCAGCCTAATAAGTCAGGGTGGTCCATCAATAGAAATATTTACATAAGTTTATTTATTTTCAAAGAAATATTTTTTTACTACATTATATACAAGCTATAGGAAATTTCAGGATGGTCCGTGGACCACCCTAGCCACCCCCTAGCTAAGGCACTTGTTGTTGCCTTATTCTTGCAGGCTGCACCCATGTTTTGGGAACAAAATGAATATAGAAGAGCATAGAAATCAAATCTGTAACGAAGATTTTTGAATTCTACAGAATTCGCAAATAAGGTGTTAAAGGATTGGCAGCCTTTTTTTATGCAAAGGGTCAGATCTATTATAAAGATTCATCGGAAATATAAAACACATCAAACATAATAAAAATTATATCAAGATTCATGAACCACCGAACGACCATTGCCGCCACCGAGCCACTTAACATTAGAACGGTCTCAATCATGAGATTATTCCAAGTTTTTGAGAGATTAAGAAACATTGTTTGTGATTAAAGTTCGGCTGGTGGCGGCGAGTCTCCTTATATGACGCGCATTAATACTGGATTCCCTATTTGCTGCACCTTGTGGCAAACAGTCGCCGAAACAGAGTGAGCAATTGGGCTGGGCCATTTTAGCGGCAGGCAAAGCCCTTTTCATTCCAGTTTTGAGAAGGTTCCAGCCCATGATTTTACTGGTTTAGAGATCTTTCTAGATGGTTCCTGAACCAGGTTTTTTTATTTACTAGTTCTTGTTGGTTTTTTCTATTTCTGTTTTTTCGTCTCTCCTTACACAAATTCATAAATTTAAAAAATGTTCAAGTTATTGTTTGGAAATTTGTAAAAAATAATTATTTTAAAATTTGTTCACAAATTCATAAATTTTAAAATGTTCAAGTTATTGTTTGGAAATTTGTAAAAATTAATTATTTTAAAATTTGTTCAAAATTCAAGAAATTATTTGGATTTTACAAAAAATGTTTGTTCTTTCAATAATTCTTTGGAAAAGTCAAACAATATTGTCATTTTCCAAGAAATTTAAAAACACAAAAAATGTTTGCGTCTCAAAATTTGTTTAAATGTTCACTCTCCAAAATATGTTTGATTTTTTTTATGTTAACAGGTCAAAAAAAGCTCCAGTTTCATAAAATCTTCGGCATTTAAAAAAATTGCTTTTAAAAAAGAATGTTCAGAAATTTCGAAAATTGTTCGTTTTCTTAAAAAATATTCCGAATTTCTAAAATTGTTCAATTTTGCAAAAAGTTGTCCGAGTTATAGAAAAGTTCACAAACTTTAAAAAATCATGTTTTACAAAATGTTCACTTATTCGGCCCCGCGCAGGCGACTCAGGTGGCGGCGGCGCCCATCCTTCTTCCTCCTTCGAACCTTGTTCTCCCCCTGACGCCATCGGTCGGAGCCGCCAGGGCAAAACTTTTACCGGGGGGCATGCAGGCAGAGATGAAGTCGCAGGACAACAACTAAGCTAGCTAGCTAGCGGGATGTGGATGCAGGTATGTTTCTGTTGAGGATTATTGATTAGGTGTTTGTTTAGCTATACATTTGTTGTAAGGGGATCGATTACTGGGAACCTATTAATTGGTTGAAACAACTAGCTAAATCAATTGATCTTGTAACACATTGTCTCAGAAATATCACTCATAATGAAGGCACTACACTCGCGTTGCTTCCTGTACCCGAGAGGGTCTGGGCAGTGTCATTGTTTTATAGTTGAGTTCTTCACATTCAAGAGATAAAAAAGTATTGGATTGGAATGGATACTGTACAAATAAATGGACATCCTCCTCTAGGTTTGTTTAGGATTACTGGTGGGAGCATGTTGCTAAATCTAATTATGATATATGCTTCGAGCTTGTGTTTTTCCTCTCGTCTGCCTTGGTAAGCCCACCTTTGAGGCAATTTGTAGATTTCTTGATACTGATGTCGTTTATATATCATGCAAATGCGAAGTAGCAGTATATTGACATAGACGTTGCCTTTTTTTATCAATAAACAATTTTTTTGTGATTGTAAGATCATACTTCTATACAGTTGTTCTTTGAACTATACGCAATACTTGTTGAATACTATATATCAGTTTTCTTATTAGATCGTAGTATTCTGCTCTTTTTTGCTTTCCTTTCGGTTATTGGATTAAAAGGAACCTTAGCCAATGCAAGAAAAAAATTACATTTATCTCTGTGAAAAATAGTACCTACATTTTTCTATGCGTATTTCGGAGAACTCCCTTTCTCTGAAACTAAAAGCACTGGTGAAGTAGTAATAGCATTTTGTTCCAGCAAGATCTGGGGTTCAATTCAACCGAACTAGTGATCGGCATGCCGTCTACGTTGGTGTCTATTAGAGTATTACCAGGAACAAGATTTGCAGAATATCCTTTTTTAGTAACTACAGGTGGTTGGCGCCTTTGCTTTGCTGCTACTGGTACACATTTCTAAAGTGATTAATTGATTTAGTAGGTACATCCGTACATGTGGTTGATGCATACTAAGTTAGGGCAGAAAATGTTAGCAGCCACTAGATTACTGCTAGTAGTATCTCAGTCGAAGGCAAGTTGTAGCAGTGCAACCAGAAAAGACTGAGTTTGGTAAGACAAGCATACAAGTAGTAAAAGTGACAAGAAAAGACTAGGTTAGTATATTTTGCTGCAATTCTTTCCAAAATATAATCTGTCTTGGAAACCAAAGCATCCTCCAGTCATCCATTCATTAGTACCAAAATCCCATCTCACCATTGTTTCCACCACAATAGCGAAAAGGAAGTCTGAGCCATACGACATAACAATCTACACTTTAATTTCCCACTAACAAGTTGTCACTACCAATTTAGAAGGATGCCAGCTTTGTTGCATGTAGCTCAATAGGTTGATACTAATATACAAGGGAAGAAGAAAGTTGCAAACCAAATATGTTGGGTTCATTTAGTTCTGAAACCTCGTCCTAAGAAATGTGCCATAAGAGTGGCGGTAGTCGAGTAGCGATAGAGATTAGCGAATGCCATCAGCTTGATCCTGTTCAATAATCAAGGGGAACAAATGGTTTTCCTAACAAAAGAGAAGAGTGGTCTGAACAAATGCCTGTTTGACAAATGACCTCATCTGACTGGTGCAGGGTAGGAAATACAAACACAAAAGAGAAGAGTGGTCTGAACAAATGCCGGTTAGCAAATGACCTCATCTGACTCTGGTGCAGGGCAGGAAAAACAAACACAAAAGATAAGAGTGATCTAAACAAATGCCTGGTTAAAAATGACCTGTTCTGACTCTGTGGTAGGGCAGGAAAAACAAACACAAAAGAGAAGAGTAGTCTGAAACCCAAGCATCAACACCAACACCCAATGTCTGAATTTTTCAAACCAAATGTACTACTACATCTCAAAGTGCATGCAGCAGCCATGAGACCTAAAACTCGTACCCATTCAACTTTGTTGCATCGGTTCTAAAATTAAAATGATTAGCGGAGGCGTTATAATATGAGTCTACAACAAACATTTGGCTAGTAAGTACCTGTGTACTTGTGAAAATCAAACACCCAGCTTGAACTTGGTTGTAGTTCCAAACAAACACAAGAGACTAGCTAGTTTGAACCCTGCAAACCAAATTGTGTACCATACTTAATTTAGAACCCCCAGACACTATCTTGAAAAATGATGTCACGGTAAACAGGGTCTCAGAGTCACCCCAAGCACCAGCACCAAAATCAGCAGCAACACATTTTACTCTATGAGTGAGTTATACAAAGAACATTGCCATAGCTAAGTTGTGTTGCACACCACAATTCCTTTTGAAATAATCTAGCTAGTAATAATTCCATAGGTAAGATCCACCAAACAACCACATAATAGAAGGTGTGGCCGTGGGGCGATTGTAGGGCCGCGCCACTATGCATGTTGCGATTCTTACCAAAGCGTTCTGCTGCAGAAATTTTCGTCGAAATTCTGTCCGACTTGTCAAAAGTTTGGTCTTGTTTGTAAGGAAACGAAAAGATTAGGGTGCTTTATGCAAAATTTTAGAGACTTGTTTGTATTGAAACAAAAAGATCAGGGTGCTTTTTGCAAAATGTTAGGGACTTGGTTACAAGATTTTGTTAGTTGCGCATACAAAAAAGGAATTTTCCTTTGTCGGAAGGATAGAAAAGGAATTATTCGTTGAAAAGAAGAGAGAGAGTGAGGGATGGAGATCACGGAAAAAGCGGAGAGCAACTAGTACATGGCGGTGTGCTAAGGCGACGCCGGACCTCCACTAACACAGTACCAATCAGACGGTCCGGAGTGGAGTAATCTGGTGCCGTGCCGGTCGGGTGAGAGCTAGAGAGAGTCCCGGGTGAGAGCTAGAGCTAGTGGTTCTAACACAATCGCACAATCCAGTTTTCACACTAGTTAATAGGTTTGGACGAACCTTTTTCATGAAAAAACCGAAAACCCTCCAAAAAACAAACTCCGCTAAAAACAAAAATCGGAAAAAACAAATAACAAAACAAGACAGGAAAAACTGCTGCCTGAATGCACGGTTGTGTGTGTGTGTTTTTACCTTTTTTGTGCTGTGAAAGCATTTTTTTAACCTTTTTTCTCATGAAAACAAAAATCGTGGTGTAAGAAAAATCTCAATTTCAAAAAATTCTCGCATTTTTCGAAATATTTTTAGAAAATTAAAATGAAATTCATGTTTTCAAAACATGTTCAGAATTTTATAATTTGTTCTTTATCAAGATTTCTAAAGTTATTCAATTTTTTTAAACATTCGTTTAGGTTATCTATTTTTTTATTCAGAAACTTTGGAAAAAGTTGTGTTCTAAAAAATGTCTATTTTTCTTTATTAAAAGTCATCTTTTGAACGCATGCTACAATAAAATCTTTCGCTGCAGTGCCCATAAATCTTTGAGGGGGCGAAGAAGATAAGATATGCATGAACTTGGAGAAACATTTGATATTCAAGTTTAATAATTAGGCGTATACTAAAAAGTTTTCCTACGGTGTGTGTGTGTGTGTGGGGGCACTCCATTTGCAAGCTGCTAAAATTATTTTGCTCTATCATCACTAGCTGCGCGTTTCTAGCCGAGTCGCAAAAGAACCACGTCGATCATCTCCCGGCACCAGGCGGCACGAGCATCTACCGCCCGACCGAGTCGGCATGGCCCGTCACATGCACTATGAAAGCCGCAAGCGTGAAGCCGAATTGAGGATCAACATCACGACCGTTGCTACCACAAGAATCCCCAAGACAGCCACGTCAATGATCTCGAAAATCTCCTGCAACCACATGACTCTGTTTAAAATACAAATGTTCAGATAATTTAAAAAAAAAATCATGTTTTTCAAAAATATTTGAAATTTGTTTGTTTTCTATAATTTGTGCACAAACACTGAAACTTTTTGTATTTTAAATCGTCTTAACTTTTTAAAGCTTAATAATTAAGGGTACACTTGAGAGTTTTTGTAGAGTATGAGGGGGGAGGGGCAATGGCCCCCCTTACCCCCTTGAGCGGCTAGTTCATGACTCCATTTGCGAGTTGCTCGGATAATTTCACTCCTTCACTAGCTGCACGCTTCTAGCCGAGTCATCTCTTCTCCTAAAGTCATCTCTTCCAACGGCAGCAACTAGGATGGCGTGGATATGTCTTTCCTTCACTAGAGACGACCGAGATGGCACGGATCCACCTCTGCTCGACCATCGGCAGGGTGGTAGAAGCCAACAACGGTTCGTCCGAGTGGCCGAGATCCAAAAATAATAATGCTCAAGTGCATCATCATAGGCAATTACTTAAGAGTTGCTTGGAATGTAATAAAAGAAAATATTGGTCGGCAGCAGTACAAAGACTCCCATAATCTGGCGGTGATTCAACATTTTTAACAGGAATGTGGCCACTCGGAATGATTTATTGATCAGGTAACAAGATTACATAGTTCAGCAGGAACTTTCAATATATCTAATAGAACATGATGTAATTGGTAGGCATGTAGTGGCAAATAGGTTCACCACGCTTTTCATCTAATAGCTCAAAGTACTGGGTGTCCCAATTAGATGTGTTCATGTGACACATAGCAATTGCCTTCACGTGCGGCATGCCATCTTTCAAACCCTTGAGTTGCACCCTCAAAGACTGCACCTCTTTCGGCATATGGCAATAAAAGACCTCATACGGAAAATCCATAGGATGGCATGGCACCACGTTATTGTTGAGTTGGGTGACCTGTTCCACAACGTACATGGAGTTGGGGGTCTCATTTCCATGAATCCTTGTAATGGCTGCTCGTGCGCGGCTGACCCCTAATTCTCTGGTGGCGAACCTTGACATTGCTTCACGAGATGAGAAGCACATGTGAGGCTCCTCCTTGTCAACCGGCTTGCCGCATGAATGAAGGGTGTCAGCTACCTGCTTTGCCTTCGTTGAGCCGTGAGGTATCATGAAGTGCGAAAGGATGGTTGAGGGAGTCCTAAATTAGGGGGTGTCCGGATAGCCGAACTATCACCGTTGGCCGGACTCCTGGACTGTGAAGATACAAGATTGAAGACTTCGTCCCGTGTCCGGATGGGACTTTCCTTGGCGTGGAAGGCAAGCTTGGCGATACGGATATGTAGATCTCCTACCATTGTAACCGACTCTGTGTAACCCTAACCCTATCCGGTGTCTATATAAACCGGAGGGTTTTAGTCCGTAAGGACGAACAACAATCATACCATAGGCTAGCTTCTAGGGTTTAGCCTCTCGATCTCGTGGTAGATCCACTCTTGTACTACCCATATCATCAATATTAATCAAGCAGGAGTAGGGTTTTACCTCCATCGAGAGGGCCCGAACCTGGGTAAAACATCGTGTCCCTTGTCTCCTGTTACCATCCGCCTAGACGCACGATTCGGGACCCCTACCGAGATCCGCGGTTTTGACACCGACATTGGTGCTTTCATTGAGAGTTCCTCGTGTCGCCATCTTTAGGCCCGATGGCTCCTTCGATCATCAACAACGACGTGGTCCAGGTGAGACTTTTCTCCGGGACAGATCTTCAGATTCGGCGGCTTTGCATGCGGGCCAATTCACTTGGCCATCTGGAGCAGATCGAAGCTACGCCCGCCATCGGTCAGGTTTGGGAGTTTGAACTACACGACCGACATCCGCGGAGACTTGATCTTCGACGGATTCGAGCCACAGCCAAAGCGCCGCCTTGTCTCGACAAATTCAAAATTTTCCTACGTGTCACCAAGATCTATCTAAGGAGAAACCAGCAACGAGGGGAAGGAGAGTGCATCTACATACCCTTGTAGATCGCTAAGCGGAAGCGTTCAAGAGAACGGGGTTGAAGGAGTTGTACTCGTCGTGATCCAAATCACCGGAGATCCTAGTGCCGAACGGCCGGCAGCTCCGCGTTCAACACACGTACAGCCCGGTGACGTCTCCCACGCCTTGATCCAGCAAGGAGAGAGGGAGAGGTTGAGGAAGACTCCGTCCAGCAGCAGCACAACTGCTTGGTGGTGATGGAGGAGCGTGGCAATCCTGCAGGGCTTCGCCAAGCACCGCGGGAGAGGAGAAGGGAGAGAGGTAGGGCTGCGCCAGGAGAGGTCAAACTTATGTGTTGGCAGCCCTCAAGACCTCAACTATATATAGGGGAGAGGGAGGGGGGTGCGCCCCCTCTAGGGTTTCCACCCCAAGGGGTGCGGCAGCCCCAATCCCATCTATGGGTGGCGGCCAAGGGGGGGGAGAGGGGAAACTTGCCCCCCAAGTTAGGTGGGGGCGCCCCCTCCCCCAACCCTAGGCGCCTTAGGCCCTTGTGGGGGGCACACCAGCCCACCTGGGGCTAGTCCCCTCCCACACTTGGCCCATGCAGCCCTCCGGGGCCGGTGGCCCCACTTGGTGGACCCCCGGGACCCTCCCGGTGGTCCCGGTACGTTACCGATAAAACCCGAAACTTTTTCGGTGACCAAAACAGGACTTCCCATATATAAATCTTTACCTCCGGACCATTCCGGAACTCCTCGTGACGTCCGGGATCTCATCCGAGACTCCGAACAACATTCGTAACCACATACAAACTTCCTTTATAACCCTAGCGCCATCGAACCTTATGTGTAGACCCTACGGTTCGGGAACCATGCGACATGACCGAGACGTTCTCTGGTCAATAACCAACAGCGGGATCTGGATACCCATGTTGGCTCCCACATGTTCCACGATGATCTCATTGGATGAACCACGATGTCAAGGACTCAATCGATCCCGTATACAATTCCCTTTGTCTAGCGGTATTGCACTTGCCCGAGATTCGATCGTCGGTATGCCGATACCTTGTTCAATCTCGTTACCCGGGAAGTCTCTTTACTCATTCCGTAACACATCATCCCGTGATCAACCCCTTGGTCACATTGTGCACATTATGATGATGTACTACAGAGTGGGCCCAGAGATACCTCTCCATTTACACGGAGTGACAAATCCCAGTCTCGATTCGTGCCAACCCAATAGACACTTTCGGAGATACCTGTAGTGCACCTTTATAGCCACCCTGTTACGTTGTGACGTTTGGTACACCCAAAGCATTCCTACGGTATCCGGGAGTTGCACAATCTCATGGTCTAAGGAAATGATACTTGACATTAGAAAAGCTTTAGCATACGAACTACGATCTTTGTGCTAGGCTTAGGTTTGGGTCTCGTCCATCACATCATTCTCCAAATGATGTGATCCCGTTATCAATGACATCCAATGTCCATGGTCAGGAAACCGTAACCATCTGTTGATCAACGAGCTAGTCAACTAGAGGCTTACTAGGGACATGGTGTTGTCTATGTATCCACACATGTATCTGAGTTTCCTATCAATACAATTATAGCATGGATAATAAACAATTATCATGAACAAGGAAATATAATAATAACCAATTTATTATTGCCTCTAGGGCATATTTCCAACAGTCTCCCACTTGCACTAGAGTCAATAATCTAGTTCACATCGGTATGTGATCAACACTCATAGGTCACATCTCCATGTGACCAACATCCAAGAGTTTACTAGTGTCACTAAACTAGTTCACATCATCATGTGATTAAGACTCAATGAGTTCTGGGGTTTGATCATGTTTTGCTTGTGAGAGAGGTTTTAGTCAACGGGTCTGCAACATTCAGATCCGTATGTACTTCGCAAATCTCTATGTCATATTGTAAATGTTGCTTCCACGCTCCACTTAGAGCTATTCCAAATGGTTGCTCCACTATACGTATCCGGTTTGCTACTCAGAGTCACTCGGATAGGTGTTAAAGCTTGCATCGACGTAACCCTTTACGCCGAACTCTTTATCACCTCCATAATCAAGAAACATGTCCTTATTTACTCCAAGGACAATTTTTGACCGTTGTCCAATGATCCCCATTCCTGGATCATTCTTATATCCCTTGACTGACTCATGGCAAGGCACACTTCCGGTGCGGTACACAACATGGCATACTATAGAGCCTATGTCTGAAGCACAGGGGACGACCTTCGTCCTTTCTCTCTCTTCTGCCGTGGTCGAGCTTTAACTCTTAACTTCATACCTTACAACTCAGGCAAGAACTCCTTCTTTGACTGATCCATCTTGAACACCTTCAAGATCATGTCAAGGTATGTGCTCATTTGAAAGTACCATTTAGAGTTTTTATCTATCCTCATAGATCTTGATGCTCAATGTTCAAGCAGCTTAATTCAGTTTTTCTATTGAAAAAAAACACTTTTCAAACAACCCTATATGCTTTCCAGAAATTCTACATCATTTCTGATCAACAATATGTCAACAACATATACTCATCAGAAATTCTATAGTGCTCCCACTCACTTCTTTGGAAATACAAGTTTCTCATAAATATAAACCCAAAATCTTTGATCATCTCATCAAAGCGCACATTTCAACTCTGAGATGCTTACTCCAGTCCTTAGAAGGATTGCTTGAGCTTTGCATACTTGTTAGCATCTTTCAGGATTGACAAAACCTTCTGGTTGTATCACATACAACCTTTCCTCAAGTATAACGTCAAGGAAACAATGTTTTGACATCCTATATGCAAGATTTCATAAATAATGCAGTAATTGCTAATCCAATTCCAACAGACTCTTAGCATCACTACGAGTGAGACAGCCTCACCGTGGTCAACTCCTTGAACTTGTCGGGAAACATCTTTAACGACAAGTCGAGCTTTCTTAATGGTGATACTTACCATCATTGTCTGTCTTCCTTTTAAAATCCATCTTTACCCAACGTCCTTACGACCAACAAGTATTTCTTCCAAAGTCATGGATCCTCTCTCGGATGTTATGGCCTCGAGCCATTCGTCAGAATCCGGGCCCACCATCGCTTCTCCATAGCTCGTAGGTTCATTGTTGTCTAGCAACATGACTTCTAAGACAGGATTGCGTACCACTCTGAAGTAGTACGCATCCTTGTCACCCTACGAGGTACGGTAGTGACTTGATTTGAAACTTCATGATCACTATCATAAGCTTCTACTTCAATTGGTGTAGGCTCCATAGGAACAACTTCCTGTGCCCTGCTACACACTTGTTGAAGTGACGGTTCAATAACCTCATCAAGTCTCCACCATCCTCCCACTCAATTCTTTCGAGAGAAATTTTTCTCGAGAAAGGACCCGTTTCTAGAAACAATTACTTTTGCTTCCGGATCTGAGATAGGAGGTATACCCAATCATTTTGGGTATCCTATGAAGATGTATTTATCCGTTTTGGGTTCGAGCTTATCATGATGAAACCTTTTCACATAAGCATCGCAGCCCCAAACTTTTAAGAAACGACAACTTAGGTTTCTCCAAACCATAGTTCAAACGATGTCGTCTCAACGGAATTACGTGGTGCCCTATTAAAGTGAGTGCGGTTGTCTCTAATGCCTAACCCATGAACGATAGTGGTAATTCGATAAGAGACATCATGTTATGCACCATATTCAATAGGGTGCAACTATGATGTTCGGACACACCATCACACTATGTTGTTCCAGGCGGTATTTATTGTGAAACAATTTCCACAATGTCTTAATTGCGTGCCAAAGCTCGTAACTCAGATACTCATCTCTATGATCATATCATAGACATTTTATCCTCTTGTCACGATGATCTTTAACTTCACTCTGAAATTACTTGAACCATTCAATAATTCAGATTTGTGTTTCATCAAGTAAATATACTCAACATCTACTCGAATCATCTGTGAAGTAAGAACATAACGATATTCATCAGATGCCTCAAAGACTCATTGGACTGCACACATCAAAATGTGTTACTTCCAACAAGTTGCTATCTTGTTCCATCTTACCAAATCGAGGCTTTCAGGTCATTTTGCCCATGTGGTATGATTTGCATATCTCAAGTGATTCAAAATCAAGTGAGTCCAAACGATCCATCTGCATGGAGTTTCTTCATGCGATACACCAATAGACATGGTTCGCATGTCTCAAACTTTTCAAAAACGAGTGAGTCCAAAGATCCATCAACATGGAGCTTCTTCATGCGTTTTATACCAATATGACTTACATGGCAGTGCCACAAGTAAGTGGTACCATCATTACTATCTTATATCTTTTGGCATGAAAATGTGTATTACTATGATCGAGATTCAATAAACCATTCCTTTATGTGCAAGACCATTGAAGGTATTATTCAAATAAATAGAGTAACCATTATTCTCCTTAAATGAATAACCGTATTGCGATAGACATAATCTAATCATGTCTATGCTCAACGCAAACACCAAATAACCATTATTTAGGTTTCACACCAATCTCGATGGTAGAGGGAGCGTGCGATGCTTGATCACATCAACCTTGGAAACACTTCCAACATATATCGTCAGCTCACCTTTAGCTAGTCTCTGTTTATTCCGTAGATTTTATTTCGAGTTACTAACACTTAGCAACCGAACCGGTATCTAATACCCTGGTGCTACTAGGAGAACTAGTAAAGTACACATTAACATAATGTATATCAAATATACTTCTATCGACCTTTGCCAGCCTTCTTATCTACCAAGTATCTAGGGTGGTTCTGCTCCAGTGTCTGTTCCCTCATTACAGAAGCACTTAGTCTCGGGTTTGGGTTCAACCTTGGGTTTCTTCATTAGAGCAGCAGCTGATTTGCTGTTTCATGAAGTATCCCTTCTTGCCCTTGCCCTTCTTGAAACTAGTGGTTTCACCAACCATCAACAATTGATGCTCCTTCTTGATTCCTACATTCGCGGTGTCGAACATTGCGAATAGCTCAAGGATCATCATATCTATCCCTGATATGTTATAGTTCATCACGAAGCTCTAGCAGCTTGGTGGCAATGACTTTGGAGAAACATCACTATCTCTGGAAGATCAACTCCCACTCGATTCAAGTGATTGTTGCACTCAGACAATCTGAGCACAAGCTCAACGATTGAGCTTTTCTCCCTTAGTTTGCAGGCTAAAAAAATCGTCGGAGGTCTTATACCTCTTGACGTGGGCATGAGCCTGAAATCCTAATTTCATCCCTCGAAACATCTCATATGTTCCGCGACGTTTCGAAAAACGTCTTTGGTGCCTCAACTCTAAACCGTTTAACTAAACTATCACGTAGTTATCAAAACGTGTATGTCCGATGTTCGCAACATCCACAGACGACGTTTGGGGTTCAGCACACTGAGCTGTGCATTAAGGACATAAGCTTTTCTCTGTCCGCATAATCGCTACTGTCAACTTTCAACTATATTTTCTCTAGGAACATATCTAAACAGTGGAACTAAAGCGCGAGCTTACGACATAATTTGCAAAGATCTTTTGACTATGTTCAGGATAATTAAGTTCATCTCATGAACTCCCACTCAGATAGACATCCCTCTAGTCATCTAAGTGATTACATGATCCGAGTCAACTAGGCCGTGTCCGATCATCACGTGAGACGGACTAGTCATCATCGGTGAACATCTTCATGTTGATCGTATCCTCCATACGACTCATGCTCAACCTTTAGGTCTCTTGTGTTCCGAGGCCATGCCTGTACATGCTAGGCTCGTCAAGTTAACCTAAGTGTTTCGCGTGTGTAAATCTGGCTTACACCCGTTGTATGTGAACGTAAGAATCTATCACACCCGATCATCACGTGGTGCTTCGAAACGACGAACTTTCGCAACGGTGCACAGTTAGGGGGAACACTTTCTTGAAATTTTGATGAGGGATCATCTTATTTACAACCGTTGTTCTAAGCAAATAAGATGCATAAATATGATAAACATCACATGCAATCAAATAGTGACATGATATGGCCAATGTCGTTTTGCTCCTTTTGATCTCCATCTTCGGGGCTCCATGATCATCATCGTCACCGGCATGACACCATGATCTCCATCATCATAATCTCCATCATCGTGTCTTCATGAAGTTGTCTCGCCAACTATTACTTCTACTACTATGGCTACCGGTTAGCAATAAAGTAAAAATACATGGCGTTGTTAAATGACACGCAGGTCATACAATAAATAAAGACAACTCCTATGGCTCCTGCCGGTCGTCATACTCATCGACATGCAAGTCGTGATTCCTATTACAAGAACATGATCAATCTCATACATCACATATCATTCATCACATTCTTCTTGGCCATATCACACCACATAGCATACCCTGCAAAAACAAGTTAGACGTTCTCTAATTGTTGTTTGCATGTTTTACGTGGCTGCTATGGGTTTCTAGCAAGAACGTTTCTTACCTACGCAAAACCACAACATGATATGCCAATTGCTATTTACCCTTCATAAGGACTAGTAACGGTAAGCATATTGAACAAAATCAACGCCCACAACTACTTTGTGTTCTACTCGTGCAAAGAATCTACTAATGCAAAGAATCTAGCTCGATAGCTCATGATGCCCCTTTGGGGAACGAGCAGAAATTCAAAATTTTCCTACGTGTCACCAAGATCTATCTAAGGAGAAACCAGCAACGAGGGGAAGGACAGTGCATCTACATACCCTTGTAGATCGCTAAGCGGAAGCGTTCAAGAGAACGAGGTTGAAGGAGTCGTACTCGTCGTGATCCAAATCACCGGAGATCCTAGTGCCGAACGGCCGGCACCTCCGCGTTCAACACACGTACAGCCCGGGGACGTCTCCCACAGCAAGGAGAGAGGGAGAGGTTGAGGAAGACTCCGTCCAGCAGCAGCACAACTGCTTGGTGGTAATGGAGGAGCGTGGCAATCCTGCAGGGCTTCGCCAAGCACCGCGGGAGAGGAGAAGGGAGAGAGGTAGGGCTGCGCCATGGAGAGGTGAAACTCATGTGTTGGCAGCCCTCAAGACCTCAACTATATATAGGGGAGAGGAAGGGGGTGCGCCCCCTCTAGGGTTTCCACCCCAAGGGGTGCGGCAGCCCCAATCCCATCTATGGGTGGCGGCCAAGGGGGGGAGAGGGGAAACTTGCCCCCCAAGTTAGGTGGGTGCGCCCCCTCCCCCAACCCTAGGCGCCTTGGGCCCTTGTGGGGGGGCGCACCAGCCAACCTGGGGCTGGTCCCCTCCCACACTTGGCCCATGCACGGGGCCGGTGGCCCCACTTGGTGGACCCCCGGGACCCTCCCGGTGGTCCCGGTACGTTACCGATAAAACCCGAAACTTTTCTGGTGACCAAAACAGGACTTCCCATATATAAATCTTTACCTCCGGACCATTCTGGAACTCCTCGTGACGTCCGGGATCTCATCCGGACTCGAGCAACATTCGTAACCACATACAAACTTCCTTTATAACCCTAGCGCCATCGAACCTTATGTGTAGACCCTACGGGTTCGGGAACCATGCGCACATGACCGAGACGTTCTCCGGTCAATAACCAACAGCGGATTTGGATACCCATGTTGGATCCCACATGTTCCACGATGATCTCATCGGATGAACCACGATGTCAAGGACTCAATCGATCCGTATACAATTCCCTTTGTCTAGCGGTATTGCACTTGCCCGAGATCCGATCGTCGGTATGCCGATACCTTGTTCAATCTCGTTACGCAAGTCTCTTTACTCGCTCCGTAACACATCATCCCGTGATGAACCCCTTGGTCACATTGTGCACATTATGATGATGTACTACCGAGTGGGCCCAGAGATACCTCTCCGTTTACACGGAGTGACAAATCCCAGTCTCGATTCGTGCCAACCCAACAGACACTTTCGGAGATACCTGTAGTGCACCTTTATAGCCACCCAGTTACGTTGTGACGTTTGGTACACCCAAAACATTCCTACGGTATCCGGGAGTTGCACAATCTCAAGGTCTAAGGAAATGATACTTGACATCAGAAAAGCTTTAGCATACGAACTACGATCTTTGTGCTAGCCTTAGGATTGAGTCTTGTCCATCACATCATTCTCCAAATGATGTGATCCCGTTATCAATGACATCCAATATCCATGGTCAGGAAACCGTAACCATCTGTTGATCAACGAGCTAGTCAACTAGAGGCCTACTAGGGACATGGTGTTGTCTATGTATCCACACATGTATCTGAGTTTCCTATCAATACAATTATAGCATGGATAATAAATAATTATGATGAACAAGGAAATATAATAATAACCAATTTATTATTGCCTCTAGGGCATATTTCCAACAATACGATGGCACAACAGATCTTGCGGTTTGGATCGAGGACTACCTCCTCCATATCTACATGGCCCGCAGTGATGATCTACACGCCATCAAATACCTCCCACTCAAGCTTAAAGGACCAGCTCGGCATTAGCTTAACAGCCTGCCAGCAAAATCAATTGGTTGTTGGGAGGACCTGGAAGCCGCATTCCTTGATAACTTCCGGGCACATATGTGCGACCACCGACGCCGATGACCTCAGCCACATAATTCAGCAGCGGAAGAATCGGCGGACAATTCGGACATGGTTCCTAACCAAGAAAAATCAAATCGTTGACTGTCCGGATGCAGAGGCCCTTGCAGCCTTCAAACATAACATCCGCGACGAGTGGCTTGCCCGGCACCTAGGACAGGAAAAGCCGAAATCCATGGAAGCCCTCACAACACTCATGACCCGCTTTTGCGCGGGAGAGGACAGCTGGCTAGCTCGCAGCAACAACTTGACCAAAAACCCTGGTAGTTCGGATACCAAGGACAGTAATGGCAGGTCGCGTCGCAACAAGCACAAGAGCCGCATTAACGGCGATAATGCTGAAGATACGACAGTCAATGCCGGATTCAGAGGCTCTAAACCCGGTCAGCGGAAAAAGCCGTTCAAAAGAAATACTCAGGGCCCGTCCAATCTGGACCGAATACTCGATCGCTCGTGCCAAATACATGGCACCCCCGAAAAACTAGCCAACCACACCACCAGGGATTATTGGGTCTTCAAACAGGCAGGCAAGTTAAATGCCGAACTCAATGTCAAGGGGCTGCATAGCGATGACGAGGAGGAGCCCCGCCCCGAACAATAGAGGATGAAGGTTTCCCCCACAAGTGCGGATGGTGAACATGATATACGCAACCCACATACCCAAAAGGGAGCGGAAGCGTGCACTAATGGACGTATATGCGATGGAGCCAGTCGCCCCAAAGTTCAACCCATGGTCCTCCTGCCCTATCACCTTTGATCGAAGGGACCACCCCACTAGCATCCGCCACGGCGGATTCGCCGCATTGGTTCTTGACCCAATCATCGACGGATTCCACCTCACTAGAGTCCTGATGGACGGCGGTAGCAGCCTGAACCTGCTCTATCAGGATACAGTGTGCAAAATGGGCATAGACCCCTCAAGGATTAAACCAACAAAGACGACCTTTAAGGGCATCATACCAGGTGTAGAGGCCAATTGTACATGCTCAGTTACACTCGAAGTGGTCTTCGGATCCCCGGATAACTTCCGAAGCGAAGAGTTAATTTTTGACATAGTCCCGTTCCGCAGCGGCTATCACGCATCGCTTGGACGAACCGCATTTGCAAAGATCAATGCGGTGCCGCACTCACGCGTACCTCAAGCTCAAGATGCGGACCCTCGAGGAGTAATCACGGTCAATGGAAACACCGAACGCTCTCTCGAACGGAGGAGCACACGGCGGCCCTCGCGGCGGAGGTGCAAAGCAGCCTCTCACAGCAATTCTCGAGTCCGGCTATTAAACGTCCGGACACCGTCAAGCGCGCCCGGAGTAACCTACAACAAGACCGCCTGGCACGATCCGAGCATCGCAGAGTAATCCGCCCCAACCCCTGCCCTCGCGGTTGCAAAGCCAGTACTATGCGTACATAACTACGCCTGGAGATACCATGGGCATAAGGGAGGGCATGACCACGCACGCCTGCATGCGGCTCAACCGCACTGAGGATCCCGATTGTGTCATTCTTTTTCTTTCTTCTTTTCTCTTACTTTCAGGACTCCGTTTTCCAGAAGCCCTGTCCGGCACTAGAATTGCCGAACCCACGATGCAACAACCAGGGAAGCAGAAAGCTACGTCGAGCGTCCAGGTGGTCTCTACTACGAGCATTATACATGTTTTACATACCATCCCGCAGCTTACCCCTGGAGGGGGACATGTTAAATAGTCCCATCCCTTGCTTATCGCACTATTTGTATCGTTCTGCTTTCATTGCAGTACCTTTTTGAATAAACAATACATATCATTTGCCTATTATTGCACTCCTTTCTTTATCTATATATTTGTTCATTCATGACATGTTGCACCCGTACACTTTGGTACGGCCAATACACCAGGGGCTTAAGTACCCCAAAAATATGGTGTGATAAGTCCGAACACTTTCACAAGTGCGGCACCCAGAACTTATAGCATTATATGCATCGGCTCCGAATCATGTCTTGGGTCAATAGTTGGGTTTGCCCGGCTCCCATGTTTTGGTACCTTATGTTCTGTTATATCGACTAAGGTAGCGCTGGGAGAACCACTGCGATTGTGCCCCGGTTGAGCTGGATTGAGCACCTCAGTGGAGAAAGCTAAAACTGACCGTCATGATAGGGCGAGAGCCGGTCGCTGTTCGAGAGGTTTTTTCGGGTCCCTAAAGACTTATGCCGCTTAGAGCGAGGAGTCAGCATTGTCCGGCCAAAGGCGTGGATAGCGCCCCGAACTCGGTCTTCCGAATACTAGGGGCTTCGCCGAAATTTAAAATTATAGAATTCTATGGCTAAGTGAGAGTGTTCAAGCACTATAGTCCGGTTGCCTTGTTCGTTGCGTTGAGCGCCTCCCTCGAAGGACCGAAGGATGGGAACAAGAGCGCTCAAGTTTATCCCGAACACCCCAGCACTCGTGGCATGGGGGCCGAAGTCGACGACTCGCCATCTCTCAAATTTAATACACGGCCGCACAGAAGGTAATATTTTAAATTCAAAAGTGTTCCTTAGCGCATATGAACAAGTTTCCAGTGTACAGGATAACAAATGCGAGTCTACTAAAAAATTATATCTTTGGAGCATTCATCCGCTATAAGGCAGGCACCCTTCAGGACGCCCTCATAATACATTTCAGGCTTGCGATGCTCCTTCTTCGGTGGTGGTCCGTCCGTCACAAGCTTCTCAGCGTCCATCTTGCCCCAGTGCACCTTAGCAAGGGCAAGGGCCCTACGGGCACCTTCGATGCAGAAGGAGCGCTTGATGACTTCAATCCATGGACAGGCGTCCACCAGCCGCCGACTAGCCCAAGTAGCTCCTGTGCATGGCTTCCTTAGGCCACAACCGAATTATGAGGCCCTTCATGGCCTGTTCGGCGACCTTGTGGAGCTCGACCAGCTGCTTCAGCTGGTCGCTCAGGGGCACCGGATGTCCGGCCTCAGCATACCGAGACACAGAACACCTTTTTCGTGGAGCTCCCCTCCTCAGCGCGGTAGAACGCGGCAGCATCAGACACACTACGGGGCAGTTCTGCGAATGCTCCTGGTGAGCTCCAGATTCGGGTATGTAATAGATAATTCACTTTCACATGCTTGCTTTGCATAAGGAATGCCTTACCCGTCGCTATCTTCTTTAATGATTCAATTTCCTGGAGGGCTTTTTGGGCTTCGGCCTTAGCGGCTTTGGCACTCTCAAGAGCCGAGGCGAGCTCGGACTCTCGAGTCTTCGAGTCACGCTCCAAACTCTCGTGTTTTTCCACGAGAGCACAGGAGCTCTTGCCGCACCTCCGCCACCCGCGCCTCCTGATTCTCTCGCTCGGTGCGCTCCGCGGCCGCTTTGCTTTCGGCCGTGGACACCGCTTCCTTCAGGGTCGCCACCTCGTTCGTGGCCCCTACAATACCCACGTTAGTCCTGTCATTTTTGCAACCAAATCCTTTCTATAAGGTATTACTTTAATAAGGTATTACTTACCTTCCTTGTCCTCGAGCTGCTTCTTGGCAAGGCCGAGCTCGTTCTCGGACCGCTCGAGGCTTTTCTTCAATGCATTGACCTCCGCAGTCAGTGCGGCAGAGGTCAGCAGCGCATCCTGCATTCCCTATTGACATACTTATGTTAGACTCCTGCCTATATCTTTTTAGATCCTCAGTCCGGCTTTTCTTTCCGAACACCGAACTAAGCATCAGGGGCTACTGTCTATGCGGTAATATTTTTACATATTCTAAACTTACCTCAAAGCCTGTTAGAAGGCTGGTACAGGCTTCAGTCAGCCCGCTCTTGGCGGACTGAACTTTCTGGATCACCACACTCATAACAGTGCGGTGCTCCTCGTCGATGGAGGCACCGTTAAGCGCCTCTAGCAAGCTATCCGGTGCCTCCGGATGGACGGAGGTCACCGGCGTCGCAGTCTTGCCCTTCTTCTGAAGGGCCGCTTGCGGACTTGGAACCGAAGGTTGCGTGACGGAGTCCGGCACAGGGCCGGACTTAGAGCCCTCTGGGGCTTCGCCCCCTTTGCGCCCGGAGTCCGGGAGGTCGCCTTGCAGCGCCTCCAGGACCACCTCCTCCTGGTGGGTCCCCTTTTGGGACTCCACCACGGTGTCGTCTGCGTCACGAGGAGAGGAGGCGGTCGGAAGTGAAGTGCTATTCACATCTGACGAATCCAGGGAGCCGCTCGACGAAGCAGCGAGCTCGTCCTTGGGCGGGCTACATGGTTATATTCGGCGTTAGAAGACACTATGCGACAAATAAAAAGTCATGAGCTATTCCGGAGTCCGGACACTTACGATCTTGCCAGGGGCTTGGCCCTTGGTGGCCGCTCCTCCTCGTCGTTGTCGGCGTTGGTGGAGAAGTCCGGAGGAAGGGTCCTTCCTTTCTTGGACCCTCCGGCCTCCCCAGTCGAAATGGGCGGCCTTCCTTTTCTTCTCTCCCTCCGCTGGGGGAGAGGCTTCGACTGGGGAGGCCTTCCTTTTCTTCTCTCCCCCCGCTGGGGGAGAGGCTTCTTTTTCCTCCTCCTCGTCCTCAGGGGAGGATTCCGCCTCAGAGTCGTCGGACGATGAGTCCGACAACAACTGGCACCACAAGCTCCTTCGATTTCCCGTGGCCTTCTTCTTGGCCTTCTTCTCCGGCACCACGTGAGGTGCCGGAGCCAGCAGCCCCGTCAATCGGGCATCCGCTAGATCTTCTGGCAAGGGGCGACAATAATCTGTCCGGGCGTCTTCGCCATCTGTCAAAGGTTAGGGAGTTTTAGATCCCGCATAGAGTCAAACTATGAAAAAAGAGTCCCATAAAGGGTAAAATAACTTACCTCGCTGGCTTGATGCTGCGAGTTGAATCCGCGATCTTCGATAGCGGATGCGGGAGCTTCGGCGCCCTTGAACAGCACCTTCCAGGCATCTTCGTACGTAGTGTCGAAGAGCCGGCTCAAGGTTCGGTGTTGTGCCGGATCAAACTCCCACAAATTGAAGGCCCGTTGCTGGCATGGGAGAATCCGGCGGATGAGCATCACCTGGATTACGTTGACAAGCTTGAGATTCTTGTCCACCTGGTTTCGGACGCAGGTTTGGAGTCCCGACAGCTCTTCCGAATCACCCCACGTCAGGCCCGTCTCTTTCCGTGATGTGAGCCGTGTGGGGAAGCTAGATCGGAATTCGGGGGCTGGCGCCCATTGAGAGTCGCGCGGCTCGGTGATGTAGAACCACCCCGATTGCCACCCCTTCACGGTCTCCACAAAGGAGCCCTCGAGCCATAGGACTTTGGCCATCTTGCCAACCATGGCACCTTCGCACTCAGCTTGGCGGCCGTGTTGGGGAACGTAGTAATTTCAGAAAAATTCCTACGCACACGCAAGACCATGGTGATGGCATAGCAACGAGAGGGGAGAGTGTCCGTCCACGCACTCGTGAGACCGAAAGCGAAGCGTTATAACAACGCTGTTGATGTAGTCGACGCCTTCACGATCCGACCGATCCAAGCACCGAACGTGCGGCACCTCCGAAGTTCGCACACGCTCAGCTCGATGACGATCCCGGGCTCCGATCCAGCAAAGCGTCGGGATGAGTTCCACAAGACGACGGCGTGATGACGATGATGATGCTCCACCGACGCAGGGCTTCGCCTAAGCTCGCGACGATATGACTTCACCGGCGCAGAGCCGCCTAAGCTCCGCGACGATATGACCGAAGTGGAATATGGTGGAAGGGGGCACCGCACACGGCTAAGGAACGATCCGTAGATCAACTTGTGTGTCCTAGGGTGCCCCCTGCCCCCGTATATAAAGGAGCCAAGGGGGAGGGGGCCGGCCGGCCAAGAGGAGGCGCGCCAGGGAGTCCTACTCCCTCCGGGAGTAGGATTCCCCCTCCAATCCTAGTTGGAATAGGATTCACCGGAGGGGGAAAGAGAGAGAGGGGGCCGGCCCACCTTTCCTAGTGCAAGTAGGACTAGGGGAAGGGGGGAGGCGCGCGGCCACCTAGGGCTGGTCCTTTCTCCTTTCCACCAAGGCCCACTATGGCCCATATAGTTCCCGGGGGGTTCCGGTAACCTCCCGGTACTCCGGTAAATTCCCGATTTCACTCGGAACATTTCCGATGTCCAAATGTAGGCTTCCAATATATCAATCTTTATGTCTCGACCATTTCGAGACTCCTCGTCATGTCCGTGATCACATCCGGGACTCGAACAACCTTCGTACATCAATACTTATAAACTCATAATGAACTGTCATCGAAGCGTTAAGCGTGCGGACCCTACGGGTTCGAGAACTATGTAGACATGACCTAGAACCATTCTCGGTCAATAACCAATAGCGGAACCTGGATGCCCATATTGGTTCCTACATATTCTACGAAGATCTTTATCGGTCAAACCGCATAACGTATATCGTTGTTCCTTTGTCATCGGTATGTTACTTACCCGAGATTCGATCGTCGGTATCCAATACCTAGTTCAATCTCGTTACTGGTAAGTCTCTTTACTCGTTCCGTAATACATCATCTCACAACTAACTCATTAGTTGCAATGCTTGCAAGGCTTGTGTGATGTGTATTACCGAGAAGGCCCAGAGATACCTCTCCGACAATCGGAGTGACAAAACCTAATCTCGATTCATGCCAACTCAACATATACTTTTGGAGACACCTGTAGAGTACCTTTATAATCACCCATTTACGTTGTGACGTTTGGTAGCACACAAAGTGTTCCTCCGGTAAACGGGAGTTGCATAATCTCATAGTTGCAGGAACTTTGTATAAGTCATGAAGAAAGCATAAGCAACATACTAAAACGATCAAGTGCTAAGCTAACGAAATGGGTCATGTCAATCACATCATTCTCCTAATGATGTGATCCCATTAATCAAATGACAACACATGTCTATGGTTAGGAAACATAACCATCTTCGATTAATGAGCTAGTCTAGTAGAGGCATACTAGTGACTATCTGTTTGTCTATGTATTCACACATGTATTATGTTTCCGGTTAATACAATTCTAGCATGAATAATAAACATTTATCATGATATAAGGAAATAAATAATAACTTTATTATTGCCTCTAGGGCATATTTCCTTCAGTCTCCCACTTGCACTAGAGTCAATAATCTAGATTACAAAGTAATGATTCTAACACCCATGGAGTCTTGGTGCTGATCATGTTTTGCTCGTGGAAGAGGCTTAGTCAACGGGTCTGCAACATTCAGATCCGTATGTATTTTGCAAATCTCTATGTATCCCACTTGGACTTGGTCCCGAATGGAATTGAAGCGTCTCTTGATATGCTTGGTCCTCTTGTGAAATCTGGATTCCTTTGCCAAGGCAATTGCACCAGTATTGTCACAGAAGATCTTCATTGGTCCCGATGCACTAGGTATGACACCTAGATCGGAAATGAACTCTTTCATCCAGACTCCTTCATTTGCTACTTCAAGCAGCTATGTACTCCGCTTCACATGTAGATCCCGCCACGACGCTTTGTTTAGAACTGCACCAACCGACAGCTCCACCGCTTAATAAAAATACGATCCGGTTTGCGATTTAGAATCGTCGGATCAGTGTCAAAGCTTGCATCGACGTAACCATTTACGACTAGCTCTTTGTCACCTCCATATACGAGAAACATATCCTTAGTCCTTTTCGGTATTTCAGGATGTTCTTGACCGCTGTCCAAATGATCCACTCTGGATTACTTTGGTACCTTCCTGCCAAGCTTACAGCTAAGCATACGTCAGTCTGGTACACAGCATTGCATACATGATAGAGCCTATGGCTGAAGCATAGGAACATCTTTCATTTTCTCTATCTTCTGCTGTGGTCGGGCATTGAGTCCGACTCAATCTTACACCTTGTAATACAGGTAAAAACCTTTCTTTGCCTGATCCATTTTGAACTTCTTCAAAACTTTATCAAGGTATGTGCTTTGTGAAAGTCCAATTAAGCGCCTTGATCTATCTCTATAGATCTTGATGCCCAATATGTAAGCAGCTTCACCGAGGTCTTTCATTGAAAAACTTTTATTCAAGTATCCTTTATGCTATCCAGAAATTCTATATCATTTCCAATCAACAATATGTCGTCCACATATAATATCGAAATGCTACTGAGCTCCCACTCACTTTCTTGTAAATACAAAGCTTCTCAAAAGTCATATAAAACCATATGCTTTGATCACACTATCAAAGCGCTTATTCCAACTCGAGAGGCTTGCACTGCACCATAAATTGATCGTTGGAGCTTGCACACTTTGTTAGCACCCTTTGGATCAACAAAACCTTCTGGTTGCATCATATACAACTCTTCTTCTAGAAATCCATTCAAGAATGCAGTTTTACATCCATTTGCCAAATTTCATAATCATAAAATGCGGCAATTGCTAACATGATTCGGACAGACTTAAGCATCGCCACGGGTGAGAAAGTCTCATCGTAGTCAACCCCTTGAACTTGTCGAAAACCTTTTGCAACAAGTCGAGCTTTGTAGACAGCTACATTACCATCGGCGTCCGTCTTCTTCTTAAAGATCCATTTATTCTCAATGGCTTGCCGATCATCGGCAAGTCTACCAAAGTCCATACTTTGTTCTCATACATGGATCCCATCTCAGATTTCATGGCTTCAAGCCATTTTGTGGAATCTGGGCTCACCATCGCTTCTTCATAGTTCGTAGGTTCACCATGATCTAGTAGCATGACTTCCGAATAGGATTACCGTACCACTCAGTGCGGATTTTATTCTGGTTGATCTACTAAGTTCAAGGACAACTTGATCTGAAGTTTCATGATCTTTATCATTATCTTCCTCGCTAACTGGTGTAGGTGTTACGTAAACTGATTTCGTGATGAACTACTTTCCAATAAGGGAGCTGGTACTATTACCTCATCAAGTTCCACTTTCCTCCCACTCACTTCTTTCGAGAGAAACTCCTTCTCTAGAAAGGATCCATTCTTAGCAACGAATGTCTTGCCTTCGGATCTGTGATAGAAGGTATACCCAATTGTCTCCTTTGGGTATCCTATGAAGACACATTTTTCCGATTTGGGTTCAAGCTTATCAGGTTGAAGTTTTTTCACATAAGCATCGCAACCCCAAACTTTTAGAAACGACAACTTTGGTTTCTTGCTAAACCATAGTTCATAAGGCGTCGTCTCAACGGATTTTGATGGTGTCCTATTTAACGTGAATGCGCCGTCTCTAAAGCATAACCCCAAAACGATAGCGGTAAATCGAAATAGACATCATAGATCGCACCATATCTAGTAAAGTACGATTCGACGCTCGACACACCATTACGCTGTGGTGTTCCGGTGGCGTGAGTTGCTAAACTATTCGCATTAATTCAAATGTAGACCAAACTCAGAACTCAAATATTCTCCTCCACGATCAGATCGTAGAAACTTTATTTTCTTGTTACGATGATTTTCAACTTCACTCTGAAATTCTTTGAACTTTTCAAATGTTTCAGATTTATGCTTCATCAAGTAGATATACCCGTATCTGCTTAAATCATCTGTGAAGGTGAGAAAATAACGATATCCGCCACGAGCTTCAACATTCATCGGACCACATACATCTGTATGTATGATTTCCAATAAGTCTGTTGCTCTCTCCATACAACCGAGAACGGTGTTTTAGTCATCTTGCCCATGAGGCACGGTTCATAAGTACCAAGTGATTCATAATCAAGTGATTCCAAAAGTCCATCTGTATGGAGTTTCTTCATGCGTTTTACACCGATATGACCTAAACGGCAAAGTGCCACAAATAAGTTGCACTATCATTATCAACTCTACATCTTTTGGCTTCGACATTATGAATATGTGTATCACTACCGTCGAGATTCAACAAGAATAGACCATTCTTCAAGGGTGCATGACCATAAAAGATATTACTCATATAAATAGAACAACCATTATTCTCTGATTTAAATGAATAACCGCCTCGCATCAAACAAGATCCAGATATAATGTTCATGCTCAACGCTGGCACCAAATAACAATTATTTAGGTCTAAAACTAATCCCGAAGGTAGATGTAGAGGTAGCGTGTCGATCGCGATCACATTGACTTTGGAACCATTTCCCACGCGCAGATCGTCACCTCGCCCTTTGCCGGTGCTCGCTTATTCCGTAGTCCCTGCTTCGAGTTGCAAATATTAGCAATGTAACCAGTATCAAATACCAGTGCTACTACGAGCTCTAGTAAGGTACACATCAATAACATGTATATCACATATACCTTTGTTCACCTTGCCATCCTTCTTATCCGCCAAATACTTGGGGCAGTTCCGCTTCCAAAGGTCCCGTCGCTTGCAAGAAAAAACACTTAGTTTCAGGCTTAGGTCCAGACTTGGGTTTCTTCTCTTGAGCAGCAACTTTCTTGCTGTTCTTTTGAAGTTTCCTTCTTCTTTCCTTTGCCCTTTTCTTGAAACTAGTGGTCTTGTTGACCATCAACACTTGATGCTCTTTCTTGATTTCTACCTCCATGCTTTTAGCATTGCGTAAGAGCTCAGAATTGTTTTAGTCATCCCTTGCATATTATAGTTCATCACGAAGCTCTTGTAGCTTGGTGGCAGTGATTGGAGAATTCTGTCAATGACACTATCATCCGGAAGATTAACTCCCAGCTGAATTAAGTGATTATTATACCCGGACATTTTGAGTATGTGCTCACCGATGTAACTATTCTCCTCCATCTTGCAGCTATAGAACTTATTGGAGACTTCATATCTCTCAATCCGGGCATTTGCTTGAAATATTAACTTCAACTCCTGGAACATCTCATATGCTCCATGACGCTCAAAACGTCGTTGAAGACCCGGTTCTAAGCCGTAAAGCATGGCACATCGAACTATAGAGTAGTCATCAGCTTTGCTCGCCAGACGCTCACAACTTCGGCGTTGCTCTCTGCAGCAGGTTCGGCACCCAGCGGTGCTTCTAGGACGTAATTCTTACGTGCAGCAATGAGGATAATCCTCAAGTTACGGACCCAGTCCGTAATTGCTACCATCATCTTTCAACTTTGCTTTCTCAAGGAACGCATTAAAATTCAACGGAACAACAAAGACGAGCCATCTATCTACAAAGAAACATAGACAAGCAAAAATACTATCGGTACTAAGTTCATGATAAATTTAAGTTTAATTAATCATATTAAAAACTCCCACTTAGACAGACATCTCTAGTCATCTAAGTGATTACGTGATCCAAATCAACTAAACCATGTCCGATCATCACGTGAGATGGAGTAGTTTCAATGGTGAACATCACTATGTTGATCATATCTACTATATGATTCACGCCGACCTTTCGGTCTCCGTGTTCCGAGGCCATATCTGCATATGCTAGGCTCGTCAAGTTTAACTGAGTATTCTGCGTGTGCAAAACTGGCTTGCACCCGTTGTAGATGGACGAGAACTTATCACACCCGATCATCACGTGGTGTCCGGGTACTCTGAACTTTTAGCAACGGTGCATACTCAGGAGAACACTTCTTGATAATTTTAGTGAGAGATCATCTTATAATGCTACCGTCAATCAAAGCAAGATAAGATGCATAAAGGATAAACATCACATGCAATCAATATAAGTGATATGATATGGTCATCATCATCTTGTGCTTGTGATTCCATCTCCAAGCACCGCCATGATCACCATCGCCACCGGCGCGACACCTTGATCTCCATCGTAGCATCGTTGTCGCCTCGCCAACTATTGCTTCTACGACTATCGCATCGCTTAGTGATAAAGTAAAGCAATTACATGGCTTTTGCATTTCATACAATAAAGCGACAACCATATGGCTCCTGCCGATTGCCGATAACTCGTTACAAAACATGATCATCTCATACAATAAAATATAGCATCACGCCTTGACCACATCACATCACAACATGCCCTGCAAAAACAAGTTAGACGCCCTCTACTTTGTTGTTGCAAGTTTTACGTGGCTGCTACGGGCTGAGCAAGAACCGTTTTACCTACGCATCAAAACCACAACGATAGTTTGTCAAGTTGGTGCTGTTTTAACCTTCGCAAGGACCGGGCGAGCCACACTCGGTTCAACTAAAGTGAGAGAGATGACACCCGCCGGTCACCTTTAAGCAACTAGTGCTCAAGCGGTGAAACCAGTCTCGCGTAAGCGTCACGCGTAATGTCGGTCCGGGCGCTTCATCTCACAATACCGCTGAACCAAAGTATGACATGCTGGTAAGCAGTATGACTTATATCGCCCACAACTCACTTGTGTTCTACTCGTGCATATGACATCAACGCATAAAACCAGGCTCGGATGCCATTGTTGGGGAACGAGTAATTTCAAAAATTTCCTCACGCACACGCAAGACCATGGTGATGGCATAGCAACGAGAGGGGAGAGGTCGTCCACGCCCTCGTGAGACCGAAAGCGAAGCGTTATAACAACACGGTTGATGTAGTCGACGCCTTCACGATCCGACCGATCCAAGCACCGAACGACGGCACCTCCGAAGTTCGCACACGCTCAGCTCGATGACGATCCCCGGCTCCGATCCAGCAAAGCGTCGGGGATGAGTTCGTCAAGACGACGGCGTGATGACGATGATGATGCTCCACCGACGCAGGGCTTCGCCTAAGCTCCGCGACGATATGACTTCATCGGCGCAGGGCTTCGCCTAAGCTCCACGACGATATGACCGAAGTGGAATATGGTGGAAGGGGCACCGACACGGCTAAGGAACGATCCGTAGATCAACTTGTGTGTCCTAGGGTGCCCCTGCCCCGTGATATAAAGGAGCCAAGGGGAGGGGCCGGCCGCCAAGAGGAGGCGCGCCAGGAGTCCTACTCCTCCGGAGTAGGATTCCTCCAATCCTAGTTGGAATAGGATTCACCGGAGGGGAAGAGAGAGAGGGGCGGCCCACCTTTCCTAGTCCTAGTAGGACTAGGGAAGGGGGAGGCGCGCCACCTAGGGCTGGTCCTTTCTCCTTTCCACCAAGGCCCACTATGGCCCATATAGTTCTCGGGGTTCCGTAACCTCCGGTACTCGATAAATTTCGATTTCACTCGGAACATTTCCGATGTCCAAATGTAGGCTTCAATATATCAATCTTTATGTCTCGACCATTTAGAGACTCCTCGTCATGTCCGTGATCACATCCGGACTCGAACAACCTTCGTACATCAATACTTATAAACTCATAATGAACTGCCATCAAACGTTAAGCGTGCGGACCCTACGGGTTCGAGAACTATGTAGACATGACCTAGAACCATTCTCGGTCAATAACCAATAGCGGAACCTGGATGCCCATATTGGTTCCTACATATTCTACGAAGATCTTTATCGGTCAAACCGCATAACGTTATCGTTGTTCCTTTTGTCATCGGTATGTTACTTACCCGAGATTCGATCGTCGGTATCCAATACCTAGTTCAATCTCGTTACCGGTAAGTCTCTTTACTCGTTCCGTAATACATCATCTCACAACTAACTCATTAGTTGCAATGCTTGCAAGGCTTATGTGATGTGTATTACCGAGAAGGCCCAGAGATACCTCTCCGACAATCGGAGTGACAAAACCTAATCTCGATTCATGCCAACTCAACATATACTTTTGGAGACACCTGTAGAGTACCTTTATAATCACCCATTTACGTTGTGACGCTTGGTAGCACACAAAGTGTTCCTCCGGCAAACGGGAGTTGCATAATCTCATAGTTGCAGGAACTTTGTATAAGTCATGAAGAAAGCATAAGCAACATACTAAAACGATCAAGTGCTAAGCTAACGAAATGGGTCATGTCAATCACATCATTCTCCTAATGATGTGATCCCATTAATCAAATGACAACACATGTCTATGGTTAGGAAACATAACCATCTTCGATTAATGAGCTAGTCTAGTAGAGGCATACTAGTGACTATCTGTTTGTCTATGTATTCACACATGTATTATGTTTCCGGTTAATACAATTCTAGCATGAATAATAAACATTTATCATGATATAAGGAAATAAATAATAACTTTATTATTGCCTCTAGGGCATATTTCCTTCAGGCCGCCCACTACCTTCGGCTTGACATTGAAGGTCTTCAGCCATAAGCCGAAGTGGGGCTGGATGCAGAGAAATGCCTCGCACACGATGATAAACGTCAAGATGTTGAGGATGAAGTTCGGGGCCAGATCGTGGAAATCCAGGCCGTAGTAGAACATGAGCCCCCGGACAAATGGGTGAAGTGGAAAACCTAGTCCGCGGAGGAAGTGGGTGAGGAACACCACCCTCTCATGTGGCCTGGGGGTGGGAATGAGCTGCCCCTCATCGAGGAGCCGGTGCGCGATGTCGCTGGACAAGTATCCGCCTTCCGCAGCTTTTTTGACTTGTCCTCCGTGACGGAGGAGACCATCCACTTGCCTCCCGCTCCGGACATGGCTGGAGAAGGTTGAGGAGGGATGAGCGGACTTGGGCGCTGGAGCTCGAAAAGGGAATGGATGAGCAAAGGAGGAAGAAGGCCTAGGTTAAAAGGTGGATCCTTATCCCCTTATATGGGCGGACGAAGCTATGCGTCCCCCGCCAGCCTGGTAAAACTCGCTTATCTCCCAAGCGCCGTAATCAATGGCGCGGTTGGGTTACCCACGTCCGTATTGATGGGATTCCCGGAATAAGGGGGCACGATCTCCGCTTTGATAAGACGTGCCAAGGAAACCGCTCGCTAAACGACCGAGGTGGAACAAGAAAACGATTCGTATAAAGGCCTGGCCGTGGTGTGATGTCACGCCGCGGAATACGTCAGCAGATCTATGCAAAGGTTATTCTCTCTACGGTGGTACGTGGAACTCGTTTTGCAGAGCCGTACACTATCCTTGTGTTCAAAATCTTCTATGAAGTATTCGGAGGAGGAACCCGCCTTGCAATGCCGAAGACAATATGCGCGCCGGACTCGTCGTCATTGAAACCTGGTTCAGGGGCTACTGAGGGAGTCCTAGATTAGGGGGTGTACGGATAGCCGAACTATCACCGTTGGCCGGACTCCTGGACTGTGAAGATATAAGATTGAAGACTTCGTCCCGTGTCCGGATGGGACTTTCCTTGGCGTGGAAGGCAAGCTTGGCGATACGGATATGTACATCTCCTACCATTGTAATCGACTCAGGTAACCCTAACCCTATCCGTGTCTATATAAACCGGAGGGTTTTAGTCCGTGGGACTAACAACAATCATACCATAGGCTAGCTTCTAGGGTTTAGCCTCTCTGATCTCGTGGTAGATCCACTCTTGTACTACCCATATCATCAATATTAATCAAGCAGGAGTAGGGTTTTACCTCCATCGAGAGGGCCCGAACCTGGGTAAAAACATCGTGTCCCTTGTCTCATGTTACCATCCGCCTAGACGCACAGTTCGGGACCCCCTACCCGAGATCCGCCGGTTTTGACACCGACAATGGTTGTCAAGTACTTTGACTCCAGTGGAGTAGAGGCAAAATGAATAGACTTTGGTGCACCATCTCGTGCAAACATGGTTTCTTTAGGAAGTGTAGTGCCGATGTGCAGATTCTTCTTCAGGAATAACATGCCGGTTTGAACTTTTATATGCCTATGCTGGTGCGTCAGTAATGGGGGAAGCTGCATTTTTATTAATTAAAACAACACTTTAGCAGAAATATTGACATATTAATGTTAATTTTGGAGATGAAATACATATTTTTTTCATGGGTATTAATAAACTAACACATCATATTAGAAAAAATCTCAAGTTGATATGGTAGCACAAGTACTTACGAGAGTGTGCATGATTTGGATCCCACTGTACCGCATAAGCACTTGCGTCAAAACCCTTTTTTCTACAGGAAATAGCAAACTATGAGTTACTTCAAAATGAACACATTCTTCCACTTGATAAGAAACGTAGCACAAGTACTTACCAGCAGGAGGATGATCTGGATCCCAATGTACCGCGTAAGCACTTGTACCAAATCCTTTCTGTTCTGAGGGAAATAATATATAAGTTGATTCAGAATTAACACATTCTCCACTTGCAAAGATAGCACAAGTACTTACCAGAAGGTGCACCATCCTGGCTCCAAAATACCTTATATGCACTTTGTGACGCCCCCGATTCAATCGTACACTAATCATGCACGCAAATGTGTACGATCAAGATCAGGGACTCACGGGAAGATATCACAACACAACTCTAAAACATAAATAAGTCATACAAGCATCATAATACAAGCCAGGGGCCTCGAGGGCTCGAATACAAGTGCTCGATCATAGACGAGTCAGCGGAAGCAACAATATCTGAGTACAGACATAAGTTAAACAAGTTGCCATAAGATGGCTAGCACCAACTGGGATACAGATCGAAAGAGGCGCAGGCCCCCGCCGGGATCCTCCTAAACTACTCCCGGTCGCCGCCGCCAGCAGCACGTAGTAGTAGGCACCTCCGGGGTAGTAGTCGCCATCGACGGTGGCGTTCGCCTCGGCTCCTTCGCCAGTCGCAGCAACCGGTAAAGAAAGGGGGAAAAGGGGAACAAGGCAACCGTGAGTACTCATCCAAAGTACTGCAAGCAAGGAGCTACACTACATATGCATGGATATATGTGTAAAGGGCCATATCATGGACTGAACTCGCAGAATGCCGAATAAGAGGGGATAGCTAATCCTGTCAAGACTACGCTTCGGCAGCCTCCGCTTGCAAAGATGCAAATGAGAGTAGATCAAGTCCTCCAAGTAGCATCGATAGCAATAATCCTACCGGCGATCCCTCCTCGTAACCACGAGAGAGAGCGACCACCGGGTTGTATGTCGCACTTGGAAGGGTGTGTTTTATTAAGTATCCGGTTCTAGTTGTCATAAGGTCAAGGTACAACTCCAAGTCGCCCCATTCATCAAGATCACGGCTATTCAATAGATTAACTTCCCTGCAGGGTGCACCACATAACCCAACACGCTTGATCCCATTTGGCCGACACACTTTTTCGGGTCATGCCCGACCGCTGAAGATCAACACGCCGCAGCCCCACCTAGGCACAATAGAGAGGCCAGACCGCCGGTCTAAACCTAAGCGCCACAGGGTCCGGGCCCATCGCCTTAGCACACCTCAAGACGTTATAACGCTGCCGGAAGCGTAAACTAGCCCCTTAATACAAGAGCAGGCTTACGTTCCAATCCGTAGCGCCGCCGATCATTGGCGTCACGAAGTGATTCGGCTGATACCACAACGTCGAGTGCCCATATCTTTCCCACTTAGTTGGTTAGTGCGTATAGACCAAATTTCCAGACTCAGATCAAATACCAAGAACTCGTTAAGCGTGTTAAGTATCCGCGAACGGCGAACAGGGCCAGGCCCACCTCTCTCCTAGGCGGTCTCAACCTGCCATGTCGCTCGGCCACAAAGATCCATCCAGAGGGCCGTCGGGACAAAGGTCCTTTCAGCCCCCAATCCGTGAATCACTGCTGGTGCTCCACAAGTTTAACCCGACTTTAGTCACCACATGTATCATGTATAAGTATAAGTATATACCCGTGATCACCTCCCGAGTGATCACGGCCCGATAGTATAGCACAGCATACGGACAAGAATGTAGGGCCACAGATGGAATACTAGCATCCTATACTAAGAAGTAGGATAGCAGGTAAAGGTAACAACAGTAGTAGCAAGGACAGGCTATGCAGTAGTATAGGAGTAACTGAAAGCAGTAACATGCTACACTAATCTAATGCAAGCAGTATAGAGAAGAGTAGGCTATATCTGGTGATCAAAGGGGGGGCTTGCCTGGTTGCTCTGGCAAGAGAGAGGGGTCGTCGGTGATGTAATCAACCACAGGGGCATCAACATCGCCACGGGTCTCCGGAGAGAAGAGGGGGGAGAAACAGTAAATACATAACAAGCAAGTGCATAACAGGACAACAAGCAGAGCTAGACGTGTTCTAAGGCGGTATGAGGTGATACCGGTGAAGGGGGGAAACATCCGGGAAAGTATTCCCGGTGTTTCGCGTTTTCGGGCATAGGAGCCGGAGGGGGAAAATTGCGAGTTCGGTAGGTTAGGGGGTGTGGCGATTTAACGGGTTGCGTGATCCGGAATTGTCTCGTCGCTCGAGCAACTTTCTTGTTGAAAATATTTTAACCGAGTTACGGATTAAAAGATATGATTTTCTAAAGATTTTATTAATTTCGGATTTAATTAATTATTTAATTAATTGAAAATGATTTAATGACATCAAGATGATGTCATGTCGACATTAGCAATCAACAGAGTTGCTCGATCAACTCGACCAATGGGTCCCATCGGTCGGTGACACATTTTAATTAAGCAATTTAGTTATCCTAATTAATATGAATTGGGGGTGGGCCCCATCGTCATTGATTACTAAATTAACTAATTAATGATCAAAGTTAATTAGGTAACTAATGTGTAATTAGTTTAATTAGTAGGTTAATTTAATTAATCACAATTAATTAAGTTAATTATTTCTTAAATTAATTATTTTTATTTTTATTTATTATTATTTTTTAATACGTTCTGGGCGTGGGCCCTATCTGTCATAGGCCCATAGGGGCCAATCGGGTTCGGGCGCTCGGGTGCGGATGTCACCCGAGCGGGTGCTGGGCAGCGGGCGCCCATCGGAGCGGACCCGAGGCGACGGGACGGGCGCGTGTGTGCGCCGGAGCGAAGGTGAGGCGGGTGCGGGGAGCGAGGGCGCGGCCCTGAGCGGAGGCGGCGCGGTTCAGGCGACGCAGTTGGGCAGAGGCGCGACTCAATGGTGGTGGCAACCACGGCAGCAGTGGCTGCGAGCGCCCGGCCGAGGGGCGACGGCGGGGGCGCGTGAGCGGAGTCGGGCGCTGGCACGCATGGACTGGAGCGGGGACGCGGTAGTGCGCGACCAGAGAGCGAGGCACGACGCGCTGGAGTAGAGCTCCAGCCGCGGCTACGGCGAGCACAGGACGACAACGGCGATGCACGGGGCATGCGCACGGGGACAGGGGAAAGAGGGGAGAGGCGACAACCGCTCACATCGTTGCAGGGAAGGCTCGGGGAGGCCGGTGGTGGTTGGAGGGCGGCGGATTCCGGCGATGGCGAGGCGGCATCGACGACGTCAACGAGCGAGCGCGGCGTCAGTAGGCGTCGGGTCGACGAGGGAGGAGCTGCGAGGAGGCCGGGAGGGGCGGCGACGAGGAGGCGCCGGCTGAGACGGGCGGCGGGGCGACGTTGGCAGTGGTGGCTACGTAGGGCGGCGAGGCACCGGGGTGATGGCGTCGGGGTCGACGGGTTCGATCCCTCCCCTTCCCGATCCAGATCAGGTCGGGGAAGAGGAGCGAGGGGGAAGGCGAGCCAGAGACGGGCGGCGGCGGCTCCATATCGAGCGGGAGGCGAGAGAGAGTGGGGGATCGATCTCGATCCAGGGAATCGGGAGGAGTAGAGCGCGTGGGGGGTGAGTGGGGTGTGGTGGTGGATTAGGGTTCGGTCAGTGGGGATATGGGGACCAGGTGGGCGGCTGGCATGCCCGTCGGCCTGCTGGGCCGAGGCCTAGATGGGGGGGGGGTTTGTTCCTTCTATCCTTTTGTGTTTTAGTCTTTCCCCTTTTTGTATTTTCTTTCTTTTATTTATTTTCTTTCTGTTTTAATTAGTTTAGGCCATTTAGGTATTTTGAAAAATTGTGTTTGCTTTATTATAATTACCCTGGCATTAAACTGCACACTCCGAACATTTTAGTTTAATTTTTGAAAACTTTTGTTGTTTGCCAAATTTTTAAATTGAATTCGAATAGGTTTCGAACTAATGCGAGATTAGCCACAGTAATCGAGGTGACATGGCATCATTAGCAGAGGATTACTGTAGCGTAACTATCCGGGCGTCACAATTCTCCTCCACTACAAGAAATCTCGTCCCGAGATTTAAGAGGTGGAATAAGGGGGAAAGGTCTGGTTACGAAATCCTAACGAATCTTCTCGGTCTTGGTTGCTCTTCTCGAAGTGGTCGATCCATAGCGCTGATGTCTTCATTTCTCTGCTTCAGGTCATCATGATGAAGTTGTCATCCTTCCTTCAAGATCTTCACCGTACTTACGAAAGGGTAAGAAGGGAAAACTCTATATGGATGGATTCTAACAAGATAGAGCAGCAGACGGTTAACTCAGGGAAGAATCATAAGTATCTCTTGATTTGAAACTTAAGAAGATATCGAGAGCAAAGTAAGAAGGTACCATGAGAAGTTTCGAACGGATAAGCAAGCGTTCGATGCCTAATCAGAAGGTGAATGGGGTTCAGAGCAATGAGAATAAGTATTGCGTCCGATACCAGAATAGATCACATGGGACGGTGGTCCGTGAATTACATACGAGTCCACGCGCGAGGAATAACCTTGGAAATAGGGGGTGTATAGGAGAGTCAGGTTTCGATCATGTGGAACTGTGGGTTATGGGCCCACCAAGTGGGTTAAACATAGAAAGGACGTTGACATCTTACATGGTCATGCAAGAAAGGCATGTCAGAGGGTAGCCTGTCGATTATGTCGGCAACAACGTCGATACCAAGGGCGAGGGACGAAGAGAACCATTTTCCTGCTCGTTGAACGAGGCGGACCAATAGGCAAAGTTCTTATCCATCGGTGGTTACCGGAATGTTTTCAACAATAGTAACAGGGTCTTGCTGACAGAGTTGTACACCGAGGTGTTTACATAAGCAGGAGAATATTACTGCTTAGATCATATAGATCACAAGAAAGTTTAAACAAAACAATGGAAAGGAAATGTGATCAACAGATTAAACAGAACAACTTAAGGAAAATGTGTTTAAACACATATTTCAGGGGTATATCCTTTCCAAGGGCAAATAGAGCATGATATCCATGACAGGATATAAAGTAGAAAACCCTTTTAGGTACGGGGAGAGAAATTTCATGACATTACCCATACAACGGTGTTTGGATAATTGAGCAGGAAACATTTAGCATTGGGCTTCAAATGTTCTTATTGAAAATCGGAGTACCACAGACATGCTTCGAGATAGCATTGACATGGTCATCAGGTGAAGATCAGACTTTGGATACACGAAGGATTCATCAGGAACAACTTGTAGAATAAGTCTTACCATTACTCATGGAAGAATAGATAACCTTGCTAAAAAGGAAAACTATAACATTAGGTCCTCCGCCAGGTGCCGGGCATGACATCACCTTACCGGGTCATAAAAGACCAAAGGTTATAACTCTTGAATTATGTTCCAACCATCATATCCGACCGAGATTCAAATCTGATTGGTGTCGGGATAACTCAGACTTAAGATGCCCGAGAAGAAAGGTGCAACACAAATTGTCGAGATGGCATTGTAAGATTCTCGAAATGAACTAGGAGCGAAGTTTCAACTCAAGACTTCATCATTTAAACCAAAGAGAGGATGACGGGTAGCTGATGGAGTCAAGAATAATCCTTGAGATTTCCAAAAGGTGGATTTCCACAATTATGTGAACAAGGAGATAGCATTTGTCAGATCAAATGGTATAATGATGTATGCTCGAGGAAAACATACACAATTAAACATTGGTTGAAAGGTTCACCCGAAATATGGGCTGGGTTGCACGGCCAACATTGGAATGGTGATTCAATAATCAATAGTCTAAGAATGAACGGTCGACCATTAACTTCAAAGCAATATGGTTACTAGAAGGGCGGAATCCAAACAGCACCGCTCACTTGTTGGTACCCTGGTTGGAATCAACACGAGGACCCAAGAAGAATGGTGATGGCGAGAAGTATCACCATACCAAGAATTCTTAAGAGGTGGTGAAATTCCCACGACATTCTTGACATAAAAGGTGGTAATATTACAAGGTAAAGAAGAACAATGCTGGGTAGCAAGGAACTCAAGCTATAACACAAAACACGAACAAGTTTGTGTTGAACGGAGGGCAATAAAGTGGTTGATGATAACACGAAACATCGAGGGGCAAGGATGGTATTACCCATCAAGAATTCGATATATATCTTGGTAGAGCTTAGGATGTTGATGATGATCATGACACAGTTGTCGAGAGATTTCATGAAGATGTAATTCAATCAGCGACGACATCAAGCCAAAGGAATGACGAAGCAAGAGGTTATTGGAACCACAGCTACGACACGAACTCGAACTCAACCTTGTTGTTTAAGGTGAAAGGGTATGATGAGGGAAATCGATGTAAGCTTAGCTATCGTCGCAAATTGGTGCTCCGAGAATAAGGATCAGGTAGCACAATTAGAATCGTCACGATAATGATATAGCCAAACAGGCTAGGAATGGCGTGATCGGGTACAAACTCGTACTTATAGAAGCTTACTGAAGAGTTGTTGAACCATAGTGCGGACTTGGTTCAGTTATCGGTGTCCTTGAGTGTTTAATAACTCAGAGCCCGTGAAAAATTGGAATCAGTGGGAAGGTAGCACTTGATGAATAACTCCTAAGAAGTTATGCAGTTCCATGATAATCTCGAGATACCAGGGGGTAATACTCGATGACAGATCAAAGTAGAGGTTGGACTGGGGCATTGCTCTGCAGAAGACAAGTGCTTAAACTTGCACGAGAAATGGTATTTAAAGGAGAACATGGTCGGAACCACGATTGCAAATAGGCCAGATCTCAGATATAAGATGAACTTATACTTAGGGAATAATTAATTTTAAAAGAAGCTTCGATGAGAAGATGTACATCGTGTCCATGGGCATGAACACAAAGTTCAAGGTCGACTCCCACTTCTCCAATGCACAACCTTCCATTCACTTCTCGCGTTCAATGAAGTTGTAGTGTTGAAATTTTATCTGGCAAAATACCAGAAGAGTACGACTCGTGAAAACTTTCGAGTTCACACATATTAAGGAAGGCATAGATTCAACCCATCGGGGCATCTTAGAATCATATACCAGAATCTTTAGAAGTAATTAACTCAAGCTCTAAGGCAGAGCATAGTTGAGAAAGCAGAGGATACAATTTACCAAAGGCATTATGTATCGAGGAAAGGCTCACAAGGTTATTGAATATGAAGGCGTTGTCGATAAAATCCAACAAAGGATCCGTGGTCCACAAGGGATCCGGGCGTGAGCATTGGTACTCAACTAGAGGAAGAAGAATACAAGGAGATCAGATTATAGAAACAACTGACTAACTCAATTGTCAAATGCAAAGGAATTATGATTTCCAAATCAAGGGATCAGAAGCAATGATCTGATTAGGGATGGATAAGTTGAATAGCCTTAGGGTACAATCAACGACAATTGGATTGGTCGAGAACCAATTCTAGTTAAAAGAATGGCAGCTCAGCCGGAAAGGTAATTTATAAGGATCTATGATGATTGCGTATATTCGCAAACATATTGAGTCAATAGACCCGAAATGATAGTGACAAGGAATGTCAATAAGACTATGAGACTTATGGGATTAACCATAATGCGAACAAGCAAGAATTTCAAGAGCCAAAGGCTCCAGAGGATTTTCGGAAGATCGAATAGTATTTTGAAGACTTTTGTGAAACTCATGAACAACTTGGGATGAGCGGATACTCGACAAGTGCGAGGATTTATTTGAAGGGGTATTCATGTGGCAAAGAACTGCTAGGCAGTAGGCACGAAGTATTCTCGAAACAATAGAGAAAACTTCGGGGTATCTTGTAATAACAAGATCAATGGAGGATGATCGTAAGAATGGCAAGTGTAAGTAGTTATCCATAAGGATTTATCGGTGGTCGGGAATAGCAAAAGTGATGGGCACAAAGTCTCGAGAGAATATCAAAGAGTATCTTCAAATCTTCCGTGCAATCGGTGATCATCTGGATCAAGGGCCTCCGGAGAAAGTATTTTCAAGAACCTAAAGTTAGATTTTAGTAAAAATTCGCTTAACCCGAATAGAAGAGAGTTCGAATCCCGAGTAAAGGTCGAGGAGTAAAAGATCCTAATACCACCTAATGGCGACGTGGGCCCATGGGCCGCACAGCCATGTTAGTAAAAGTTTTGTAAAGTCTAGACTCGACTTTGGCCAAGGAGTTGGAAAGGGATTCCTACAGCAATGGCTCGATATTAACTTCAGACGCCCCTAATTCAATCGTACACTAATCATGCACGCAAATGTGTACGATCAAGATCGTGGACTCACGGAAGATATCACAACACAACTCTAAAACATAAATAAGTCATACAAGCATCATAATACAAGCTAGGGGCCTCGAGGGCTCGAATACAAGTGCTCGATCATAGACGAGTCAGCGGAAGCAACAATATCTGAGTACGAGATATAAGTTAAACAAGTTGTCATAAGATGGCTAGCACCAATCGGGATACAGACGAAGAGGCGCAGCCCCCGCCTGGGATCCTCCTAAACTACTCTGGACGCCGCCAAGACGCAGCACGTAGTAGTAGGCACCTCCGGGTAGTAGTCGCCATGGACGGTGGCGCTCGCTCTGGGCTCCATCGTGCAGTCGCAGCAATCGGTAAAGAAAGGGGGGAAAGGGGAACAAGGCAACCATGAGTACTCATCCCAGTACTGCAAGCAAGGAGCTACACTACATATGCATGGATATATGTGTAAAGGGCCATATCGGTGGACTGAACTGCAGAATGCCGTAATAAGAGGGGATAGCTAATCTAGTCAAGATCGCGCTTCGGCAGCCTCCGCCTTGCAGAGATGCAGCAGAGAGTAGATCAAGTCCTCCAAGTAGCATCACATAGCAATAATCCTACCCGCGATCCCTCCTCGTAACCCCGAGAGAGAGCGACCACCGGGTTGTATCCGCACTTGGAAGGGTGTGTTTTATTAAGTATCCGGTTCTAGTTGTCATAAGGTCAAGGTACAACTCCAAGTCGCCCTGTTATCAAGATCACAGCTATTCAATAGATTAACTTCACTGCAGGGTGCACCACATAACCCAACACGCTTGATCCCATTTGGCCGGACACACTTTTCGGGTCATGCCCGGCCGGAAGATCAACACGCCGCAGCCCCACCTAGGCACAACAGAGGCCAGCACGCCGGTCTAAACCTAAGCATACAGGGTCCGGGCCCATCGCCTTAGCACACCAAGACGTTATAACGCGCCGGAAGCGTAACTAGCCCCTTAATACAAGAGCAGGCTTACGTTCCAATCCGGTAGCGCGCGCCATCGCCGGCATCACGAAGGCGTTTCGCTGATACCACGACGCCGAAAGTGCCCATATATTTCCCACGAGTTGGTTAGTGCGTATAGACCAAATGGCCGACTCGGATCAAATACCAAGAACTCGTTAAGCGTGTTAAGTATCCGCGAACGCCGAACAGGGCAGGCCCACCTCTCTCCTAGGCGGTCTCAACCTGCCTGCCGCTCCGCCACAAAGATCCATCCAGAGGGCCGTCGGGACAAAGGTCCTTTCAGCCCCAATCCGTGAATCACTCATGGTGCTCCACAAGCCGACCCGACTTTAGTCACCACATGTATCATGTATAAGATAAGATATACCCGTGATCACCTCCCGAGTGATCACGGCCCGATAGTATAGCACAACAGACGGACAAGAATGTAGGGCCACAGATGGAATACTAGCATCCTATACTAAGCAAGAGGATAGGTGTAAAGGTAACAACAAGAGTAGCAAGGACAAAGCTATGCAGAAGATAGGAGTAATCGAAAGCAGTAACATGCTACACTACTCTAATGCAAGCAGTATAGAGAAGAGTAGGCGATATCTGGTGATCAAAGGGGGGGCTTGCCTGGTTGCTCTGGCAAGAGAGAGGGGTCGTCGGTGATGTAGTCGACCACAGGGGCATCAGCATCGTCACGGGGTCTACCGGAGAGAAGAGGGGGGGGGGACAGTAAATACATAGCAAGCAAGTGCATAACAGGACAACAAGTAGAGCTAGACGTGTTCTAACGCGGTATGAGGTGATACCGGTGAAGGGGGGAAACATCCGGGAAAGTATTCCCGGTGTTTCGCGTTTTCGGGCATAGGATCCGGAGGGGGAAAGTTGCGAGTTCGGTAGGTTAGGGGGGTGTGGCGGACGAATGGGTTGCGTATCCGGAATCGTCTCGTCGTTCTGAGCAACTTTCATGTTGAAAATATTTTAATCCGAGTTACGGATTAAAAGATATGATTTTCTAAAGATTTTATTAATTTCTGGGATTTAATTAATTATTTAATTAATTCCAAAATGATTTAATGACATCAGCATGATGTCATGCTGACATCAGCAGTCAACAGAGTTGACTGGTCAACCTCACCAATGGGTCCCACTGGTCAGTGACACATTTTAATTAAACAATTTAGTTATCCTAATTAATATGAATTAGGGGGTGGGCCCCTTGTCATTGACTACTAAATTAACTAATTAATGTATCGAGTTAATTAGGTAACTAATGTGTAATTAGTTTAATTAGTAGGTTAATTTAATTAATCACAATTAATTAAATTAATCATTTCTTAAATTAATTATTTTTATTATTTATTATTATTATTTTTTAATATGTTCTGGGCGTGGGCCCCATCTTTCATAGGCCCATAGGGGCCTATCGGGTTCGGGCGCTCGGGTGCGGATGTCACCCGAGCGGGTGCTGGGCAGCGGGCACCCATCGGAGCGGACCTGAGGCGACGGGACGTGCGCGCGTGTGCGCCGGGAGCGAAGGTGAGGCGGTGCGGGAGTGAGGGCGCGCCTCGAGCGAGGCGGCGCGGTTCAAAGCGACGCAGCTTGGGCGAGGCGCGACTCAATGGTGGTGTCAACCACGGCAGCAGTGGCTGCGAGCGCCCGGCCGAGGGGCGACGGCGGGGGCGCGTGAGCGGAGTCGGGCGCTGGCACGCGTGGACTGGAGCGGGGACGCGGTAGTGCGCGACCAGAGAGCGAGGCACGGCGCGCTGGAGTAGAGCTCCAGCCGCGGCTACGGCGAGCACAGGACGACAACGGCGATGCACGGGGCATGCGCACGGGGACTGGGGAAAGAGGGGAGAGGCGACAACCGCACGCATCGTTGCAGGGAAGGCTCGGGGAGGCCGGTGGTGGTTGGAGGGCGGCGAATTCCGGCGATGGCGAGGCGGCATCGACGACGTCAACGAGCGAGCGCGGTGTCAGTAGGCGTCGGGTCGATGAGGGAGGAGCTGCGAGGAGGCCGGGAGGGGCGGCGACGAGGAGGCGCCGGCGGAGACGGGCGGCGGGGCGGCGTCGGCAGTGGTGGCGACGTAGGGCGGCGAGGCACCGGGGCGATGGCGTCGGGGTCGACGGGTTCGATCCCTCCCCTTCCCGATCCAGATCAGGTCGGGGAAGAGGAGCGAGGGGGAAGGCGAGCCAGAGACGGGCGGCGGCGGCTCCAGATCGAGCGGGAGGGGGCGAGAGAGAGTGGGGGGGGGACCGATCTCGATCCAGGGGAATCGGGGGAGGGAGTGGAGCGCGTGGGGGGGTGGGTGGGGGTGTGGTGGTGGATTAGGGTTCGGTCGGGTGGGGGATAAGGGGGACCGGGGTGGGCCGGCCTGGCAGCCCGTCGGCCTGCTGGGCCGAGGCCCAGATGGGGGGGGGGGTTTGTTCCTTCTATCCTTTTGTGTTTTAGTCTTTCCCCTTTTTGTATTTTCTTTCTTTTATTTATTTTCTTTCCTTTTTAATTAGTTTAGGCCATTTAGGTATTTTTAAAAATTGTGTTTGCTTTATTATAATTACCCTGGCATTTAACTGCACACTCCGAACATTTTAGTTTAATTTTTGAAAACTTTTCTTGTTTGCCAAATTTTTCAGTTGAATTCGAATCGGTTTCGAACTAATGCGAGATTAGCCACAGTAATCGAGGTGACGTGGCATCATTAGCAGAGGATTACTGTAGCGTAACTATCCGGGCGTCACACACTTGCCCCAAAGCCTTTTTATTTTGCAAGAAATAACAAACCATGAGTTGATTAAGGACTAACACATTCTTTACTTGGTAAGGTAGCACAAATACTTACCGGAATTTGCATCTTCCGGGTTCCAATCCACCTTGTAATCAGTAGCCCCAAAACCTTTTTATTCTGCGGGAAATAACAAACCATGAGCTCATTCAGGACTAACACATTATCGAATTGGTAAAGTGACACAAGTACTTACTCGAAGGTGCATGTTCTGGGTTCCAATCCACCTTATAAGCACTTGCCCCAAAACCTTTTACTTCTGCGTGAAATAACAAACCATGAGTTCATTCAGGACTAACACATTCTCAACTTGGTAAGGTAGCACAAGTACTTACTGGAGGGTGCATCTTCTGGGTTCCAATCCACCTTATAAGCACTTCCCCCAAAACCTCCTTATTCTGCATGAAATAACAAACTATGAGTTTACTCAGAATTAACACATTCTCAACATGACAAGGCAGCACAAGTACTTACTTGAAGGGGTCCCCAATGTACGGCATACACACTTTCACCAAAACTGTCTTTTTCTAGAGGAAATAACAACCTAGGAGTTAATTCACAATTAACAAATTTCTCTAGTTGGCAAGGTAGCACAAGTACTTACGAGAAGGAGGATCCCAATGCACCGCATAAGCACTTTCACCAAAATTGTCTTTTTCTAGAGGAAATAACAACCTAGCAGTTATTTCAAAATTAACAAATTTCTCTAGTTGGCAAGGTAGCACAAGAACTTACGAGAAGGAGGATCCCAATGCACCGCATAAGCACTATCACCAAAACTGTCTTTTTCTAGAGAAAATAACAACCTAGGAGTTAATTCACTATTAACAAATTTCTCTAGTTGGCAAGGTTGCACAGGTACTTACAAGAAGGAGGATCCCAATGCACTGCATAAGCACTTGCACCAAAACTGACTTTTTCTAGGGGAAGTAACAACCAAGGAGTTAATTCACAATAAACAAATTTCTCTAGTTGGCAAGGTAGCACAAGTACTTACGAGAAGGAGGATCCCAATGCACCGCATAAGCACTTTCACCAAAACTGTCTTTTTCTAGAGAAAATAACAACCTAGAAGTTAATTCACAATTAACAAATTTCTCTAGTTGGCAAGGTAGCACAAGTACTTACGAGAAGGAGGATCCCAATGGACCGCATAAGCACTTTCACCAAAACTGTTTTCTTCTGCAGTAAATAAGAATTAGGCATTGACTCACAATTAAAAAATTTGTCAACTTGGCAAGGTAGCACAAAGTATTTACTAGAATGTGCATGATCTGCCGCATAAGCACTCGTACCAAAAGCATTTTCTTCTGTAGGAAATAACAAATTATATGAGGTGATTCAGACTTGACGCACCCTCAACTTGGTAAAGCTAGTACTAGTACTTACGAGAAGATGGAGGTTCACCCCTGTCGCTGGACTCGGCAAAGGCCAAGACGAGCAAGAAAAACACTACTCCTATAAGCTTGATCGCCATGTCTAGATCACTATGAATAGAATTTCGTTGGATGAGGAGGACAGAATGGTCTAGTTGCCTATTTATACAGCACGGCCATTCTTTGGTAGTGGTAGGTAACAAACAGCCATTGTCTTAGCATTTATAGCATTCCATATATGGAAAGAGTTTAAATATTACCTATCTTAGTTCCTAAGGAAACGTTGTACTCCTCCAATTGCCATAACATCTGCCCGAAGATAATTCGTGAGGAAATGTTTTACTCCTATTCCTTAGTACTAATTAACTTCCATAATTTCTACCATTAAAAACTTTCCATAATTTCTCTCCCCAAAATCACTGGCTTTAATTAACTGCCATAAAAATTGTTTTTTTTACCTCACACGCTAGCCTTGATTGCAACGTCTTGAGCTATATCTGCCTACCATATTATTTCCGTAATTTACACTCTGCATTCCATACATTGAGTCTTCAAAATATTTATTAGAAGGAGTCTTCCAAATGTAGAATTTTAAATCGATTGAACATACACAAACCCTTCTTATAGCCTTTCTCCCCCAAACTCTGCTACTTTTCAAGTCATGAGTCATGAGTGAAGAGATAGTGATGTTCTTAGTTTCATAGCCAGGGTCTAACACTGATGCTTTTGCGGCAGAACTCAGGGCGGTCGAGGAGGCCATCAACCTGGCAGCTGAGCTGGGAGCCATGCGACTCATGATTCAAACGGACGCTCAACCGATCCATGACGCATTACCGTAGCTTAGGTCTGAATCTTCCATATTTGCAATGTCAATGGCGTAGCACATGCTCGTCAATTGTAATTGGCTGGTTTGGGGAAGTGATGTACAAACATAAAGGCATGGTAAGCAACCTGGACTAGACTAAGTACAGGAAAAACGTACCGATTCAGCTAATGGATTACTGGATTAGATGCCAAACATAACAAAGTGAGAAAAATGGCAGATCTTTACAAAACAATCCTAAATTATGGCACAGACTCTTTAAACAGAAAAGTCATAACACATTAAGAAGCAGAAGCAACACATTATCCAACTATGTGATGGAAATATGCCCTAGAGGCAATAATAAAGTTATTATTTATTTCCTTATATCATGATAAATGTTTATTATTCATGCTAGAATTGTATTAACCGAAAACTTAGTACATGTGTGAATACATAGACAAAACAGAGTGTCCCTAGTATGCCTCTATTTGACTTGCTTGTTTATCAAAGATGGTTATGTTTCCTGACCATAGACACGTGTTGTCATTTCATGAACGGGATCACATCATTAGGAGAATGATATGATGGACAAGACCCATTCGTTAGCTTAGCATTATGATCATTACAGTTTCATTGTTACTGCTTTCTTCATGACTTATACATGTTCCTCTGACTATGAGATTATGCAACTCCCGAATACCGGAGGAACACTTAGTATGCTATCAAACGTCACAACGTAACTGGGTGATTATAAAGATGCTCTACAGGTGTCTCCGATGGTGTTTGTTGAGTTGGCATAGATCGAGATTAGGATTTGTCACTCCGATTGTTGGAGAGGTATCTTTGGGCCCTCTCGGTATGCACATCACTATAAGCCTTGCAAGAAATGTGACTAATGAGTTAGTTGCGGGATAATGCATTACGGAACGAGTAAAGAGACCTGCCGGTAACGAGATTGAACTAGGTATTGAGATACCGACGATCGAATCTCGGGCAAGTAACATATCGATGACAAAGGGAACAACGTATGTTGTTATGCGGTTTGACCGATAAAGATCTTCGTAGAATATGTGGGAGCCAATATGAGCATCCAGGTTCCGCTATTGGTTATTGACCGGAGACGTGTCTCGGTCATATCTACATAGTTCTCGAACCCGTAGGGTCCGCATGCTTAACGTTTGGTGACGATCGGTATTATGAGTTTATGTGTTTTGATGTACCGAAGGTTGTTTGGAGTTCTGGATGTGATCACGGACATGACAAGGAGTCTCTAAATGGTCGAGACATAAAGATCTGTATATTGGATGACTATGTTTGGACATCGGAATGGTTCCGGGTGAGTTCGGGCATTTACTGGAGTACCGGGAGGTTACCGGAACCCCCTGGGAAGTATATGGGCCTTATTGGGCCATAGTGGGAGAGAGGAGAAGGGAGCCTAGGAGGGGGCGCCCCCCTCCCCCAAGCCCAATCCAAATTGGGTGGGGGGCCGGCCCCCCCTTTCCTTCCTCCTTCCTCCCCCTTCCTTCCTCTCCTAATCCAACTAGGGAAGGGGGGGGGGATCCTACTCCTGGTGGGAGTAGGACTCCCCTTGGGCGCGCCATAGAGGGTCGGCCCTCCCCCCTCCTCCACTCCTTTATATACGGGGGATGGGGGCACCCCATAGACACACAAGTTGACATTGTTTAGCCATGTGTGGTGCCCCCCTCCACAGATTTCCACCTCGGTCATATCGTTGTAGTGCCTAGGCGAAGCCCTGCATCGGTAACTTCATCAACACCGTCATCACGCCATCATGCTGAGGGAACTCTCCCTCGGCCTCAGCTGGATTAAGAGTTTGTGGGACGTCACCGAGCTGAACGTGTGCAGATAGCGGAGGTGCCGTACTTTCGGTACTAGGATCGGTCGGATCGTGAAGACGTATGACTACATCAACCGCGTTGTCATAACGCTTCCGCTTTCGGTCTACGAGGGTACGTGGACAACACCCTCCCCTCTCGTTGCTATGCATCACCTAGATGGATATTGCGTGTGCGTAGGAATTTTTTTGAAATTCATGCGTTCCCCAACAGTGGCATCCGAGCCAGGTCTATGCGTAGATGTTATATGCACGAGTAGAACACAAATGAGTTGTGGGCGATAGTAGTCATACTGCTTACCAGCATGTCATACTTTGATTCAGTGGTATTGTTGGATGAAGCGGCCCGGACCGACATTACGTGTACGCTTATGTGAGACTGGTTCTACCGACATGCTTCGCACACAGGTGGCTGGCGGGTGTCCGTTTCTCCAACTTTAGTTGAATCGAGTGTGGCTACGCCCGGTCCTTGTTGAAGGTTAAAACAACACATATTTGATGAAAAATCATTGTGGTTTTGATGCGTAGGTAAGAACGGTTCTTGCTCAGCCCATAGCAGCCACGTAAAACTTGCAACAACAAAGTAGAGGACGTCTAACTTGTCTTTGCAGGGCATGTTGTGATGTGATATGGTCAAGACATGATGCTAAATTTACTGTATGAGATGATCATGTTTTGTAACAGAGTTATCGGCAACTGGCAGGAGCCATATGGTTGTCGCTTTATTGTATGAAATGCAATCGCCATGTAATTGCTTTACTTTATCACTAAGAGGTAGCGATAGTCGTAGAAGCAATAGTTGGTGAGACGAGAACGATGCTTCAATGGAGATCAAGGTGTCAAGCCGGTGAAGATGGTGATCATGGTGGTGCTTTGGAGATGGAGATCAAAGGCACAAGATGACGATGGCCATATCATATCACTTATATTGATTGCATGTGATCATTATCCTTTATGCATCTTATTTTTGCTTAGTTCGATGGTAGCATTATAAGATGATCTCTCATTAAATTTCAAGGTACAAGTGTTCTCCCTGAGTATGCACCAAAAGTTCGTCGTGCCGAGACACCACGTGATGATCGGGTGTGATAAGCTCTACGTTCACATACAACGGGTGCAAGCTAGTTTTGCACACGCAGAATACTCAGGTTAAACTTGACGAGCCTAGCATATGCAGATATGGCCTCGTAACACTGAGACCGAAAGGTCGAGCATGAATCATATAGTAGATATGATCAACATGGTGATGTTCAGCATTGAAAACTAGTCCATCTCACGTGATGATCGGACATGGTTTAGTTGATTTGGATCACATGATCATTTAGATGACTAGAGGGATGCCTATCTAAGTGAGAGTTCTTAAAGTAATATGATTAATTAAACTTTAATTCATCATGAACTTAGTCCTGGTAGTATTAGCATATATATGTTGTAGATCAATAGCTCACGATGTAGCTCCCCGTTTATTTTTATATGTTCCTAGAGAAATATAAGTTGAAAGATGATAGTAGCAATGATTCGGACTTGGTCCGTTATCTGAGGTTTTTCCTCATTGCTGCACAGCAGAATTATGTCCTTGATGCACCGCTAGGTGACTGATGACCCACAAGTGTAGGGGATATATCGTAGTCCTTTCGATAAGTAAGAGTGTCGAACCCAATGAGGAGCAGAAGGAAATGACAAGCAGTTTTGAGTAAGGTATTCTCTGCAAGCATTGAAATTATCGGTAATAGATAGTTTTGTGATAAGGTAATTTGTAATGGGTAACAAGTAACAAGTGTAAATAAAGTGCATCAAGATGGCCCAATCCTTTTTGTAGCAAAGGACAAGCCTGGACAAACTCTTATATGAAGGAAAACGCTCCCGAGGATACATAGGAATTATCGTCAAGCTAGTTTTCATCACGCTCATATGATTCGCGTTCATTACTTTGATAATTTGGTATGTGGGTGGACTGGTGCTTGGGTGCTGCCCTTTCTTGGACAAGCATCCCACTTATGATTAACCCCTATTGCAAGCATCCTCAACTACAAAAGAAGTATTAAGGTAAACCTAACCATATCATGAAACATATGGATCCAAATCAGCCCCTTACGAAGCAACTCATAAACTAGGGTTTAAGATTCTGTCACTCTAGCAACCCATCATCTACTTATTACTTCCCAATGCCTTCCTATAGGCCCAAACAATGGTGAAGTGTCATGTAGTCGACGTTCACATAACACCACTAGGAGAGACAACATACATCTCATCAAAATATCGAACGAATAGCAAATTCACATGACTACTTATAGCAAGACTTCTCCCATGTCCTCAGGAACAAACGTAACTACTCACAAATCGTATTCATGTTCATAATTAGAGGGGTATTCATATGCATAAAGGATCTGAACATATGATCTTCCACCAAATAAACCAGCTAGCATCAACTACAAGGATTAATCAACACTACTAGCAACCCACACGTACCAATTTGTGGCTTTGGGACAAAGATCGGATACAAGAGATGAACTAGGGTTTAAGAGGAGATGGTGCTAGTGAATATGTTGATGGAGATTGACCCCCTCCTGATGAGAGGATCGTTGGTGATGACAATGGCGATGATTTCCCCCTCCCGGAGGGAAGTTTCCCTGGCAGAACAGCTCCGCCGGAGCCCTAGATTGGTTCCGCCAAGGTTCCGCCATGTGGCAGCGGTGTTTCGTCCCGTAAGCTTTGCTACCTCTTGAGCAATGCGTTGGATTTCCTTGAAGAGGAAAGGTGATGCAGCACAGTAGCGTAAGTATTTCCCTCAGTTTTTGAGAACCAAGGTATCAATCCAGTAGGAGGCTACGCGCGAGGCCCTCGTACCTACACAAAGCAAATAACTCCTCGCAACCAACGCGATTAGGGGTTGTCAATCCCTTCACGGTCACTTACGAGAGTGAGATCTGATAGAGATGATAGATAATATTTTTGGTATTTTTGTGATAAAGATGCAAAGTAAAATAAAAGAAAAGTAAAAGCAAAGGCATTAAATAAAGTGATGGAAGATTAATATGATGGAGATAGACCCGGGGGCCATAGGTTTCACTAGTGGCTTCTCTCAAGAGCATAAGTATTTTTACGGTGGGTGAACGAATTACTGTTGAGCAATTGACAGAATTGAGCATAGTTATGAGAATATCTAGGTATGATCATGTATATAGGCATAACGTCCGAGACAAGTAGACCGACTCCTGCGTGCATCTACTACTATTACTCCACTCATCGACCGCTATCCAGCATGCATCTAGAGTATTAAGTTAAAGAAAACAGAGTAACGCCTTAAGCAAGATGACATGATGTAGAGGGATAAATTCATGCAATATGATAAAAACCCCATCTTGTTATCCTCGATGGCAACAATACAATACGTGCCTTGCTGCCCCTACTGTCGCTGGGAAATGACACCGCAAGATTGAACCCAAAGCTAAGCACTTCTCCCATTGCAAGAAAAACCAATCTAGTAGGCCAAACCAAACTGATAATTCGAAGAGACTTGCAAAGATAACCAATCATACATAAAAGAATTCAGAGAAGATTCAAATATTGTTCATAGATAATCTTGATCATAAACCCACAATTCATCGGTCTCAATAAACACACCGCAAAAAGAAGATTACAGCGAATAGATGTCCACAAGAGAGGGGGAGAACATTGTATTGAGATCCAAAAAAGAGAGAATAAGCCATCTAGCTACTAACTATGGACCCGAAGGTCTGAAGTAAACTACTCACACTTCATCGGAGAGGCTATAGTGTTGATGTAGAAGCACTCCGTGGTGGATGCCCCCTCCGGCGGAGCTCCGGAACAGGCCCCAAGATGGGATCTCATGGGTACAGAAGGTTGCGGCGGTGGAATTAGGTTTTTGGCTCCGTATCTGATCGTTTGGGGGTACGTAGGTATATATAGGAGGAAGAAGTACATTGGTGGAGCAACAAGGGGCCCACGAGGGCGTTGGGCGTGCCTGGGGGGCGGGGAGGGCACGCCCCCTACCTCATGCCTTCCCTGTTGGTTGCTTGACGTAGGGTCCAAGTCTACTGGATCAATGAGAAAATCACGTTCCCGAAGGTTTCATTCCGTTTGGACTCCGTTTGATATTTCGTTTCTTCGAAACTCTGAAATAGGCAAAAAAAACAATTCTGGGCTGGGCCTCCGCTTAATAGGTTAGTCCCAAATATAATATAAAAGTGGAAAATAAAGCCCAATAATGTCCAAAATAGTAGATAATATAGCATGGAGCAATCAAAAATTATAGATACGTTGGAGACGTATGAAGCTTGCTTATGATTTTTTCCAGGGTAAAAGACTTCATACAACAGAAGATGGGCACCGGAGTCCTGCCAGGGGGCCCACGAGGCAGGGGGCGCGCCCACCACCCTCGTAGCCAGGGTGGCTCCCTTTGGTACTTTCTTCGCTCAGTATTTTGTATTAATTTCAAAAATAACTTTCGTGGAGTTTCAGGACTTTTGGAGTTGTGCAGAATAGGTCTCTAATATTTGCTCCTTTTCCAGCCCAGAATTCCAGCTGTCGGCATTCTCCCTCTTCATGTAAATCTTATAAAATAAGAGAGAATAGGCATAAGTATTGTGACATAACGTTTAATAACAGCCCGTAATGCAATAAATATCGATATAAAAGCATGATGCAAAATGGACGTATCAGTGACAGACCTATTGCAGGAGCAGATGCAGACGTTATGAACGTTTTGACAAAAAGCTCGGTATGATGACTACTTGATAGTTTAGTGCACCATGCTTTATGGCTTACACTACTGGAATCAGCTTATTTGCCGTCTGCCAGTTCTTTGCCGTCTGCTGGCGGACGGCAAAGAGGCACTTTGCCATCTGCTTGCAAAAAACAGACGGCAAAGAACTGACAGACGGCAAAGATGCCAGTTGCCATCAGCCAATTATTTGCCGTCTGCCAGCAGATGGCAAAGAATCTTTACCATGTGTCAAGGACGGCAAAGAGGTGGGGCTATCTCTTTTTTTGCGGGTACAAAGAAAATCGTTGACCCCCACCTCCTCTCTCTGTCTCCCCTCTCTCCGCACGGCCCCCGGCCACCTCCTCTCTCTCTCTCCCCTCTCTCTCTCTCTCCCGCTCGTCTCTCCCTCTCCCTCGCGCGAGCACCTACGGCGGCCGATTTCGGCGAGCTCCGACGGGATTCGACGCCGCCCAGCACACCCACGTGACCCCCTCGCCCCGCTCCTCCATCCCCTCCGACCAGATCTGACTCGCGCGTCCTCCAGCGACCACGCGTGACCCTCCCCTGCGGCTAGGGTTTCGGCCACCACATCGCCGGCGTGTCTCCGGTGTTGCTCCGGTGACTCAGGTGAGTCTCTTCACTCCTCGTCACATCCATCCCTCTCTTTCTCACCGCGTCGCGTCGCGTCTCCTCTCCCTCACAGATCCATCACGCCGGGAAGCCATGGACAGGAAGGACGCCATGGACGGGAAGGACGCCGTGGAGGACGCAACTCCACCACTGCCCCAACGCCATCCAGGTCCGCCCCTTCTCCTCTCCTCCCCTCTTGGATTTCTTCTTTTCCTGCCTAGCACCCATCCACTCAAGTTCTAAACCAAACAAGAAAAATTATCAATCTTGTTTTTGCTGCATATGCAATAATGGTTGAGGAGGACTCAGTTGTTCACTTCTATAATTGTGCCATAAATCGGTTTACTCTGCTTGAGGGCTGCCGTGGTTAGCTCGATTTGATAGGGTCCTTACTACATATGCTGCAGGGATTTAACTTGACTTGTTAATAATGAGTGTCAATCTATCAAACACAAGGAAACTATAAATGCTTACTATTTTGTATAGTGATCGTTGTGTTGTGTATAGGTAAAACTTGTGTTGTCCTTATCTACTTTGGAGGCATCATCATTTGTTGTCAATTTAGTTTCTGCCATGGTTTTGGTTTGGTCCTGCTTATGCCAAATCGATCATTCATTGCTTCTAAACACTCTACCTTTAATCTTTGCTTCTGTAAAACCGGCCTTTCTTCTATTGAATGGAGTGTTTGCTTGCTATGCGGGAAAAGTAGCTCATTCATCGCTGATTTGGCATGTGCAACCAAAGTGGACGGACCGCATTTAGGTCCAGTCGCCGTGAGGATCCTCTGGCGGTGCTGGATGTGCCGTGGCGCGGTGGTGCCCCCGGGTGGCGCCTCCGTGCTGCGGTGCCCCTGGTTGGCTCCTTCGTGCCCGTGCTCTCATTGGCGCCGCCGTTGTGGTGCTCTCTGGCAAGCTCCGGCTTGTTGTGGTGGTGTTGGTTGTGATGTTGGTCACACCATAGTGATGGTGTGGCTGCATCCTGCTTCGCCTACAACTCCTTTTGGTGAGCTTCTCCTTGCTCCCCTCCTGATCTCTCTAATGCATAGCTCTTGATCTTGTTGGATGTGAGGCTCTATTAGCTGTGGTTAGCTGCTGTAGATGAGCATCAACTTGTATTGGAGCTCTCTGTGATGGATTCTTGCTGTGTCGGGGTTTTGGTCAGTGACCATCTATGTGTATTTGTGAAGTATATATACTCATGTACTGCTCTGTTCTGTTTAGTTGATCCTGGATTTGTTACTTTGGTCAGTTACTTTACTCATGAACGGATACTCACTTGTTCATAGTTCTTTTACGTCCAATACTGATATGAACATATACCACTTGGTTTGGCTATTCCTATTTGTCTCTTTCTAATAGCCTATGAACAGATACTATACTTGGTTTTGGCTATTACTTTCCTGGTTTTCTCTCGATAAGACAGATACTACATCTGATTTGGGCGGTGATGCTGGTCTCGAGCCCCCTCTCTTAGGCTTAATTTACATGTGACTATCCTGTGCTGTGATGAACTAGCCCAGCACTTCCAGTTGTTCGAGCACATAATCCTCAAGTATACCTTGAGGTCTTTCGTAGCTCTCCTTAATAGTTATCTCTTCTAAGCTGCTGGTGGTTGGATGTGTTGGGACTTGGTCTGGTTGGCTGGTTGTGATGTATATCTCCTCCTGGAGCTTTGTTTTTGGCGTTGCACAGTGACATGTACCTATTGTCACTAGACAAAACTGATTGTGGTGATGAAGTCTAATCTTTGGCTTTAATCACTAGTTTTTAGTTGGCTTAATTCCTGGAGCTAGTACAGATAGTGGTCTTTGTGTTGGCATTTAACTTACTGCTAATTGTGGTGGCTTCTTGATTAGGTCCTTGGCTGGTTCTCTTCTTTGGCTCTTTGGTATTGGTTTACTCTATTTGGCTTTCTAATTAAGATCACTTTGAAAATCAGGATCTTAACTAAGATTATCTTGATCTCAAGTACTGGCTCCTACAGCATTGCATTTCACCAAGTGAAATGCTACATTTCTACTCCTAACCCATTCTCTCTTTCTTAGTGCTTTTGTTATGCAGGTTGGAAGAAAAGAAGAAGATCCAGAGAAGATCTTAGTAATAAGATAGTTTTTAGGAAAATAGATATTTAGTTTTAGATCATTCCTTGTAATATTTGTTGGATATGTGTTGGATATATATGTGTTCATGACTATATATTGGTAACATGTGTTGGATATGTGTTCATGGATATGTGTTGGATATATATGTGTTCATGAGTATTGGTAATATGTGTTGGATATGCTATATTGGTCATACATATAGTCTGTGTATGATTTTCTGTGAAAATGAATTGATATAAGAAGAAACAGAATTAATGCCTATTTGGTCCCTTTGCCGTCCGCCATCCTAGCCTTTGCCGTCCGCCACGGCTGATGGCAAAGTACCAGATTCCTGTAGTGTTAGATCCGGGACTTCAAAAATGTTTTGAACGCCACAGAGCATATAAGATGTTCCAAGAGTTGAAATTGGTATTTCATACTCATGCATGTATCAAGAGGTATGAGACCTCTGACAGTACTTTGCCTAAAAGATGGAGGAGAATAGATCAACCAGTGAGCATGTACTCAGATTGTGTGGGTACTACAATTGCTTGAATCCAGTGGGAGTTAATCTTCCAGATAAGATAGTAATTGACAAAGTTCTCTAGTCACTATCTCCAAGTTACTAGAACTTCGTGATGAACTATAATATGCAAGGGATGCCGAAAGTAATTCCTGAGCTCTTCGTGATGCTGAAATCGACTAAGGTAGAAATCAAGAAAAAGCATCAAGTGTTGATGGTTGACAAGACCACTAGTTTCAAGTAAAAGGGCAAAGGAAAAGAAAGGGAACTTCAAGAAAAATGTCAAGCAAGTTGCCACTCCCATGAAGAAGCCCAAAGCTAGACCCAAGCCTGAAACTGAGTGCTTCTACTTCAAAGGAAATGGTCACTGGAAGTGGAACTGCCCTAGATACTTGGCGGATAAGAAGGATGGCAAAGTGAACACAGGTATATTTGATATACATGTTATTGATGTGTACTTTACTAGTGTTTATAGCAACCCCTCGGTATTTGATACTGGTTCAGTTGCTAAGAGTAGTAACTCGAAACGGGAGTTGCAAAATAAACAGAGGCTAGTTAAGGGCGAGGTGACGATGTATGTTGGAAGTGATTCCAAGATTGATAAGATCACCATCGCACACTCCCTTTACCTTCGGGATTAGTGTTGAACCTAAAATAAATGTTATTTGGTGTTTGCGTTGAGCATGAATATGATTGGATCATGTTTATTGCAATACACTTATTCATTTAAATGAAGGAATAATTGTTTTTCTATTTACATGAATAAAACCTTCTATGGTCATACACTCAATTTAAATGGTTTATTGAATCTCGATCGTGGTAATACACATATTCATAATATTGAAGCCAAAAGATGCAAAGTTAATAATGATAGTGCAACTTATTTGTGGCACTGCCGTTTAGGTCGTATTGGTGTAAAGCGCATGAAGAAACTCAATGTTGATGGGCTTTTGGAATCACTTGATGCCTGCGAACCATGCCTCATGGGTAAGATGACTAAGACTCCGTTCTCCGAAACAATGGAGGGAGCAACTGACTTATTGGAAATAATACATACTGATGTATGCGGTCCACTGAGTGTTGAGGCTCGCGGCGGGTATCATTATTTTCTGACCTTCACAGATGATTTGAGCAGATATGGGTATATCTACTTGATGAAACATAAGTATGAAACATTTGAAAAGTTCAAAGAATTTCAGAGTGAAGTGGAAAACCATGATAACAACAAAATAAAGTTTCTACGATCTGATTGTGGAGGTGAATATTTGAGTTATGAGTTTGGTATTCATTTGAAACAATGTGGAATAGTTTCGCAACTCACGCCACCCGGAACACCACAGCGTAAAGTTGTGTTCGAACGTTGTAACCGCACTTTATTAGATATGGTGTGATCTATGATGTCTCTTACTGATTTACCACTATCGTTTTGGGGTTATGCATTAAAGAAAGCTGCATTCACGTTAAATAGGGCACCATCTAAATCCGTTGAGACGACACCGTATGAACTGTGGTTTGGCAAGAAACCTAAGCCGTCGTTTTTTAAAGTTTGGGGTTGCGATTCTTATGTGAAAAAGTTTCAACCTGATAAGCTCGAACCCAAATCGGAGAAATGCGTCTTCATAGGATACCCAAAGGAAACTGTTGGGTACACCTTCTATCACAGATCCAAAGGCAAGATATTCGTTGGTAAGAATGGACCCTTTCTAGAGAAGGAGTTTCTCTCGAAAGAAGTGAGTGGGAGGAAAGTAGAACTTGATGAGGTAATTGTACCTTCTCCCGAATTAAAAAGTAGTTCATCACAGAAATTAGTTCCAGTGATGCCTACACCAATTAGTGAGGAAATTAATGATGATGATCATGAAACTCCAGATCAAGTTACTACCGGACCTACTAGGTCAACCAGAATAAGATCCGCACCAGAGTGGTACGGTAATCCTATTCTGGAGGTCATGTTACTTGACCATGACAAGCCTATGAACTATGAGCCCAGATTCTACGAAATGGCTTGAGGCCATGAAATCTGAGATGGGATCCATGTATGAGAACAAAGCGTGGAATTTGTTTGACTTGCCCGATGATCGGCAAGCCATAGAGAATAAATGGATCTTCAAGAAGAAGACTGACGCTGACGGTAATTTTACTGTCTACAAAGCTCGACTTGTTGCGAAAGGTTTTTGACAAGTTCTAGGAGTTGACTACAATGAGACCTTCTCACCCGTAGCGATGCTTAAGTCCGTCCGAATCATGTTAGCAATTGCTGCATTTTATGATTATGAAATTTTGCAAATGGATGTAAAGACTGCATTCCTGAATGGATTTCTGGAAGAAGAGTTGTATATGATGCAACCCGAGGGTTATATCAATCCAAAGGATGCTAACAAAGTGTGCAAGCTCCAGCGATCCATTTATGGACTGGTGCAAGCATCTCGGAGTTGGAATAAACGTTTTGATAGTGTGATCAAAGCATATGGTTTTATACAGACTTTTGGAGAAGCCTGTATTTACAAGAAAGAGAGTGGGAGCTCTGTAGCATTTCTAATATTATATGTGGATGACATATTGTTGATTGGAAATGATATAGAATTTCTGGATAGCATAAAAGGATACTTGAACAAGAGTTTTTCAATGAAAGACCTCGGTGAAGCTGCTTATATATTGGGCATCAAGATCTATAGAGATAGATCAAGATGCTTAATTGTATGCCACAGACCACGCAGCCAAGCCTAACATCTAAGACCTGAGACCCCAACCAAGCCACTTACCGGGTATGGGGCACACACCGGTCCAGCACGCTCTCAGAGGCCGCCACTGCCAACTGCCACCACTCCAACTTCAGAGCTGTACTGATGCATCATCCTTGCCCGGTCTAGCTGTCGTCGATGCCACCATGGCGCCCAATTCCACCACCTCCCTGCGCGCGAACTGTTGAGCACGTCGCAGTCGCCGCGGTACACGTCAGCACCAAGCCGCCAAGTACCACCAGCCGACACAGCTTGAAGTCTTCGGAAGATCTATCATGCGTAGCACCTGCCGACCAGGCATGACAAAGCGTAGCACCTGTCGGCCAGGCATGACTTGACATCGCCACTGAAACTCCATGTAAGATGAAGCCGCTCCACCTCCTACCTTTGATTCCAGTGCTGCTCCACAAACGATGCTCCCAAGAGAGAAACGACACTGTAGTGCCGCCATGGTCCGATCTCAAAAACCAGATCCTAGGGTTCCCACGGGAGCAGCTCGAGTGGGTCGATAATAGTTACACGACGATGCCTTCATCAAGGTAATGACGCAGAATGCCGCCATCACCTACCGTCGGCTCAGTTTTCACCGGCAACTTCGTCTCCCCAACTTGCAGTTGGGACTAGATGACGGATCTCGAAATCCGACCACCCAGCCTCTGGCTGGCCACATCTGACGGAGACCACCACCGCCGGCTGCACCGGCCAGATTAGATATGACCGGAGGTGCCGCTAAGCAGTCCACCAGGCCCTCGACGCCGCCGCCGATCCAAAGTCGGATGATGCGCCGCCGCAGCATAGACCGCCCGCCGCCCAAACCAGGCCCGCCTCTGCGAGTAGCCGCCCGTGACCGAGCAACCCAACGCGCCTGCATCCGCTGGCCCAAGGCAGGACTGGCCTCCGCCGTCGTTGATACGTCTCCAACGTATCTATACTTTATGAAGTATTCATGCTATTATATTATCCATCTTAGATGTTTTATATGCATTTATATGCTATTTTATATGATTTTGGGACTAACCTATTAACCTAGAGCCCGGTGCAGTTTACTTTTTCCTTGTTTTTGAGTTTTACAGAAAAGGAATACCAAACGGAGTCCAATTGACGTGCCAATTTTTGTTGATTTTTTATGGACCAAAAGAAGCCCCTGGAGCAAAAGAGTTGGGCCAGAAGAGTCCCGGGCTGTCCATGAGGGTGGGGGGCGCGCCCATCCCCTGGGCGTGGGCCCCTGCCTCGTGGATGACTCAGAGACCCCCCTGACGTGAAACCAACGACAAAAATTCCTATAAATACAGAAACCCCCAGAAAATAACCTAGATTGGAAGTTCCGCCGCCGCAAGCCTCTGTAGCCACGAGAAATCAATCTAGGCCCTCTCTGGCACCCTGCCGGAGGGGGCCATCATCACCGGAGGCCACGGAGGAGGATCCCGGAGGGGCCATCATCGCCATGAAGGCCAAGGACCAGAGGGAGAACCTCTCCCCATCTAGGGGGAGGCCATGGAGGAGGAAGCACAAGGGGGAGAACCTCTCCTCCTCTCTCTAGGTGGCGCCGGAGTGCCATCGGGAGGGGAATCATCGCCGCGATGATCGTCTTCATCAACATCACCACCATCATCACCATCCTCATCTCTTTTACACGGTCCACTCTCCCGCACCCTGCCGTAATCCCTACATGAACATGGTGCTTTATGCCACATATTATGATCCAATGATGTGTTGCCATCCTATGATGTTTTGAGTAGATATCCTTTATCTTTGGGTTGATTGATGATCTAGATTGGTATGAGTTGTATGTTTTATTTTGGTGTTGTCCTATGGTGCCCTCCGTGTCGCGCAAGCGTGAGGGATTCCCTCCGTAGGGTGTTTCAATACGTTCATGATTCGCTTATAGTGGGTTGGTGAGTGACTGAAACACAAACCCGAGTAAGGGGGTTGTTGCGTATGGGAATAAAGAGGACTTGATACTTTAATGCTATGGTTGGGTTTTACCTTAATGATCTTTAGTAGTTGCGGATGCTTGCTAGAGTTCCAATCATAAGTGCATATGATCCAAGAAGAGAAAGTATGTTAGCTTATGCCTCTCCCTCATATGAAATTGCAATAGTGATTATCGGTCTTGTTTACGATTGCCTAGGATAATTCCGCACACCGACCCATCATTATTCCACACTCGCTATTTATAATATTTAGTAATATATTCTAACTTTATGATAATAGCACCTGCTTTTATGTTTTAAGCTCTCCGATATCATGCAAAGTTATCCTATTCATACCCACAACGTAGTTTTATTTCTCGTTTCTAGTTGGAAGCAAACATTCGGTGTACATAGAGTCGTATCAGTGGCAGATAGGGCTTGAGAGAATATTGATCTTACCTTTAGCTCCTTGTGGGTTCGACACTCCATACTTATCACTTCCACCTTTGGAAATTGCTACGATGATTCCCTACACTTGGGGATAATCAGTCTTCGTTGTAGCCGTCGCCGCCGCTTCGCTAGATCGACCGCCGCCGCCCCCGTCACTACAGCCATCGCCGCCGCTTCGCTAGATCGGTCGCGCCTTCACGCGCATATATAGGGGGGCCCGCACCGCTCCTGAGATGCGGGAGGAAGGAGAACCCTCGCCACCGCCGTTGGCCACCGGGTGCAGGCTGGTGGCGTCCTCCGGCGGCGGCGGGAGGAAGGGAGGGAGGGGGGTCGGCCCCGGTGGCAGCTAGGGTTGGAGTACCACCCGTGTTGCCCGGCGGGGGACGCGGGGTCGAGGCAAGATGAGTTTGTTTGGTCGATGGCACATCAAGAATCTGCTAGTGATGATCCACATACCTTTCAACTAGAGCAAGTTATAAGTGCTGATTACTAGAGCAAGTGATAATAAATTAACGAAATATGTATATGGCAACCGTAATCATTTCTGCAAAACTACCACACCACTCGGTGTCCCTTCAATTGGCATCACACGCATAAGTCTTCCTCCCGTATTCCTCCCCCGCACCAAGTCCCCAGCCAACGGTGTCTTCCTCTGATTCCTCCTCCCCGCCACCAAGTCCGAGCCCGCCTCGCCGCATCCTCCTCCGGCGAGCCGCCGCCGGCAAGCCAAACCGCAGCACCGACCCTTGCTCCCTCCTTTTCCCTTCATCTTCCTTCCTTCCTCCCTCTCTATCATCTCTTTCTCTCTGCTCACGGGAGCTCCCATGGCGCCGCCCATGGATCCGAGCAAGCTGCAGCCGGAAACACAACCCATCCACTGGACCCCCTCCGCCCTAACGGTCGCGACCTCTGGCCCCTCCCAGGCGTTCGTCACTTCCTAGTCGTCATCCTCGAAGCCCGTGATTGCAACACCTCCTCCAGGGGCGGACCAGGGAGTGTGAGGCTCCAGGAAATTATGTAGTTGGGAGGTGTAAACAAGCTGAATTGACCAAAAAATGGAGTTCTGAAGGTTGCTGGATCCTAGCAAAGTGAGGAGCCTGCTGCGTCGCTGTACAGGATGGACGAGACCAGGCGCAACCGCATCGCAGGAGTGTGCTGTGCATCCCTTGCCCGTTCAGTTCAGTTGTCCCTTGCCCATTTAGTTCAGTTGTGTTGCCTGGTTGTCTCTTAAGGAAATCTGAGGGGAAATGTATTGTCAAGAGATGCCAACACTGTCGTTGCTTCTTTGTAACTTTTTTGTTCATTTCTTACAAGAAATTGTAGCCTATTCATATCTGGTGCTGCTACAAACTTATAAAGTGTACAATTAGACTAGCCTAGTATATTCAGTACTTCAATTTATTGTTCAGTTGTACCACTTGTTGGTACAAAAAAACTATGTTCGTTCTACACATTTCCAGTGTTATGTGCTAGTTCAGTGTTAAGTACTACAAAAATGTTCAATTTTGGAGAGGTTCTGGTGCTTTGTTGCTGCTGTTATGTGCTAGAATTCCAGTGTTATAAATTGTTTCTTGTGTTCTTGTTAAGCCTGTAAGTGAGGCTCTAAAAATGCATCTAGTGCTTTGTTGTTGCTGTTATGTTGTACACAATCTGCACTTTAAAGAGGGTCCAATGCTTGGATGATGCCGTTTCTTGCTTTTAAGCGTGCAAGTGTGTCGTGAAAATCTGCAATTTGAGATATTCTAGTGCTTTGCTGTTTGTTTGTTATTCCTGTACTAGCACTTGTAAAAGTCAGAAATCAGGAGACACTCAAGTCCCATGTTGCGGTTGTTTTCTTGCTTCTGCTAAGTCCGCAGGTGTGCGCTAGTTTGTGTTCGAACAATCTCGTGCATTGGATCTATATTGGATGGCAGATAAAAGAGGGCATGTTACAACACGACTTGCTAGAGGCAAGTCACTGGATCTCGGTCCAGATAGGACAAATAATATTAGGGATTGTTGCGTCTGTGTTGTGTGGTGGGGAAACTTAGTTGTTCCTTGGCTAGGTACACCGCAATATTGGTACCAGTTTCGAGTTGAGATCAATCTTCATCGCGTAGATGAAAATTGATGCTATTTCCTAGTGTGAAGATTTTTTTTTTTTAATCACACCGTAATTTTTGTTTCCTTTTTTTGAAAGATTGACTACTCTTTTTTAATTTTTGAGGTTGACACCGTTATAACGGCAAGAAAAATTCAACAATTAGGTGATTAAGGGGTGTTCGCTTTTCACATGGTAATTTATGCATTATGGATTTGATAACTTACATAGAAACACCGTGATAATATTTTGTGTATGTTTCTTAATTGAGAATTTTTTTTATGTGTAAATAGCATGGTAATATATGTACAACAGATTCGATAACTTAAACACAAATCCCACGGTATTTTTGGCCCAGAAATTTTTTGTTGAAAAAGATAACGTCACTAACTTATGTGTAAATAACATAATAATTTACGCTCCGTGGACTTTATAACTTACATACAAACATTATGGTAACTTTAACAAGGAGGGTGGAGGGAGTTATTGAAAACACACCCCGGTAATTTTTGTATAAATAACACTGTAATATAAGTACCACATAATTGATAATTTACATACAAACACCATGGTAACTTTTGGTCCGGCAAAATTTTTGTTGAAAAACATAACCCCGGTAACTTTTTTGTAAATACTATGGTAATATACATTCCGTAGACATGATAACTTAAGTAGAAACATCGCGATAAAATTAAACAAGGAGGGGAGTTGTTAAAAAATATACCCCAATAACTTTACGTTAAAAGAACATGATAATATATGAACCGTGTACATCTATACCTACTAATAAAAGAAATAGATATTCTTAGTCCGTCATGCTATTTTATGAAAAACCCCTTAATGTTTTTGACATTAAACCCGCAGTACATATTACATATTTTCTTAAATACTCATATTTTCTAAACCGTAACTCCAAATTTAACATGTTATATATGAAATTTGATTAGAAAAATATGAATAATCTGAATATGATGTTATTTTACCTGTTAAGAATTTAAAATATACTATCTAGGCTCCAATGTTAATCGCCACAACAACGCTTCCTCGCTTCTCGCCATCAACCTGTCGTGTCGTTTATCATCTCCGGCGGCGGTACGATCCTCTACGTTTTCTCGGTAGGTGCGGTGCCAACATCAGCAAACGACCCAGTTGCCTACCAGCACGCCACCATCGGCATGTTAGACGACGCGCACTGATACGTCTCCAACGTATATATAATTATTGATTGCTTCATGCTATATTATCTACTGTTTTGGGAAATATTGGGCTTTATTATTCACTTTTATATTACTTTTGGGACTAACCTATTAACCGGAGGCCCAGCCCATATTGCTGTTTTATTGCCTGTTTCAGTATTTCGAAGAAAGGGAATATCAAACGGAGTCCAAACGGAATGAAACCTTCGGCATCGTGATTTTTTTGGAAGAATATCATCCTGGAGGCTTGGAGATCAAGTCAGAAGATCCTAGAGGACTCCACGAGATAGGAGGCCCCCACAGAGGCGCGCCATCAGAACGCCTCGATGCGGCTATATCTCCCACGTCGAAGCACGACTTAGAGGCATAACCGCATTGAAAGCAATGTCGCAAGTGAGGTAATCTTCACACAACCCATGTAATACATAAGGGAAAGAGATACATAGCTCGCTTACACTCGCCACTTCACACGATACATGAGTAAAACATTACATGATACAGATACAATCAAGGTCCGACTACGGAACCAAAATAAAAGAAGACTACCCCAAATGCTACACAGATCCCCGATCGTCCCAACTGGGCTCCACTACTGATCAACTGAAACAAAACAACACAATGAACAAGATCTTCATCGAGCTCCTCCTTGAGCTCGGGGGCGTCACCTGCACGGTTTCATCGGCACCTGCAAACTGGTTTTGAAGTATCTGTGAGTCACGGGACTCAGCAATCTCACACCCGCGAGATCAAGACTATTTAAGCTTAAAGGTAGGACAGGGTAGTGAGGTGGAGCTGCAGCAGCGACTCAGCATATATGGTGGCTACATACGCAAATGAGAGCGAGAAGAGAAGGCAAAAGCACGGTCGAACAACTATGATCAAGAAGTGATCCTAGAACAACCTGCGTCAAGCATAACTCCAACACGTGTTCACTTCCGGACTCACGAGAAGAGACCATCACGTTACACACGCGTTGATGTGTTTTAATTAAGATCAACTTCGGTTTTCTACAACCGGACATTAACAAATTCCCATCTGCCTCATAACCGGGCACGGCTTTGAAAGATAATACCTGCAGGGTGTCCCAACTTAGCCCATGATAAGCTCTCACGGTCAACGAAGGATATTCCTTCTACCGAAGACCCGATCGTCTCGAATCCCGGACTACAAGACATTTCGACAGCAATAAAACAAGACCAGCAAAGCCGCCCGGATGTGCCGACAAATCCCGATAGGAGCTGCACATATCTCGGTCTCGTGGCACACCGGATGAGCAAGACGTCGGGTTGGCATAGACCCCGATTGCCCGGGGCGCCGGACATCGCTCGGTTTGGGCCAAGACTCAAGGAGCACTGGTCCGGGGTTAAAATAAAGATGACCCTTGAGTCTGCAGAACCCAAGGGAAAAAGGCTTAGGTGGCAAATGGTAAAACCAATGTTGGGCCTTCTTTGGAGGAGTCTTATTCAAAGCGAACTGTCAAGGGGTCCCATAAATCACCCAACCGTAAGGAACGCAAAATCCGGGAACATAACACCGTATGACGGAAACTAGGCGGCAAGAGTGGAACAAAACACTGCATAAGGCCGAGCCTTCCACCCTTTACCAAGTATATAGATGTATTAATTAAATAAGATATATTGTGATATCCCAACAAGTAAACATGTTCCAACAAGGAACAACATCTCCATGTTCCAACAAGGAACAAACTTCATCTTCACCGCAACTAACAACGCTATAAGAGGGCTGAGCAAAGCGGTAACATAGCCAAACAACGGTTTGCTAGGAAAGGATGGTTAGAGGCTTGACATGGCAATATGGGAGGCATGATAAGCAAGTGGTAGGCATCGTAGCATAGGCATAGCCAAAGAGCGAGCAACTAGCAAGCAAAGATAGAAGTGATTTCGAGGGTATGGTCATCTTGCCTGAAATCCCGCAAGGAAGAAGAACGAGTCCACGAAGAAGACAAACGGACGTAGTCGAACGAATCCTCACAACTCCGGAACGAAACCGAAGCTAACAAGAGAAGCAACCCGGAAACAAGCAACAACATAGTAAACACACAATCATAAACATGGCATGATGCACAAGCGAGTATGATGCATGTCCGGTTTAATGAGGCTTGGCATGACAATATGCACCAAACAACACTACAAATTAAATGGAGCTCAATATGCAACGAGTTGCATATTGACAAAACACCATATCAATTATTTAGTTCTCTCTCGGTTAGGTACTCAACAATATTAAATGTTGTTAACATGGCAAGAGGTGAAGCATAATTAAACTACCTATTTAGGCAAGTTTAAATGAGGCCGGAACTAACAAACAACAATTCCGGAAATCCCCCTATGCATATTTCGAATTTGGTACTGTTCTGCCCTAAACACAATTTTAGAGTTGTTAAACATGCAAATAAAGTATACCATGTTAAACTAGGCATTTTTCTGCCCCATTTACATATATAGTTTATTTAAATCCGAGCTACGGTTATTTAGTTATGAAATAAATCATTTTAGCATGGCATATTAGCAAATTTAAATAAACAGCAAGTTAAACATTTTAACATGGGGTGAAAGTGGCAAATTATTAATCTACACAATTTTCTGAGCATATTACATATATAAAACATTCTAATCCGATGCACCATTTGTGAGTTATTAAATGCATGATGAACAGGGGGTTTTCTGCAAAATAGTAATTTACTGGATAATAGACAAATTCGCAGATCTAGGAAAAAAAACATATCGGGCCGAAATCTGGATCGACTGGGCTGCTCACCCTGGGCTCAAAGGCCCGGCTGGTGGGGAGGAGGCCAGGCAGGGGGGAAGGGCGCGCTGGGCCGGTCCGGTGGAGGAGGCGTGCGCTGGGCCTGCTGCGGATCTGGGCCACGCGCTGGGCAGCGGTTCGACGCGGTCAACGGGCACGGGCGAGCGGGACTTGGTGCGGACGAGGAAGAAAGAGGACGCCCGGTCAGGTGAAGCAGAGTCAGCGGCGGCGGGGCGACGAGGGCCTGCCGGATCTGGCGAGACGGCGGAGGCAGGACTTGCCGGCGGTGGGATCCGGGCGAAGAGGGCCTTGGCGAGTCGCGGAGCTGAAGAAGGTGGCGCCTGTCCTCTGTTCAACGAGGAGACAGTTTCAGAGAGAAACAAGTCGGGGAAGGGAAAGGAGAGGCCGAGAGGGGCCTCGCTGAACGGCATCGACTCACCGGCGGCGGGATCCGAGCGAAGACTCGGCGCGTGGGAGGTCCGGACGAAGGGACGCGTCCGCGTCCGCCGGGCGGGGGCATGGCGGCATGGCGCAGGGCGCAGCGGAACGGGGTTGCGCTGGGAAGATCGGGGTACTGCTGGCGGCGTTTCGCCGAGGTCCTCCGTGAAGAAGATGGCGCATCGCTGCACAGAGAAAAGAGAGGGAGATGAGTCCAGAAGAGGAGCAAGGAAGGAGAGGCGCGCGACGGGGCTCGCCTGGGGCTGCTGCTGCGTTGGCGCTCAACGGCGTCGGCTCGCCGGCCGGCGCGGCGGGTCGGACGGGTGCTCGAGGAGAGGGAGGTGAGGTGGCTTGGGGAGGCAGAGATGCTCCTGGTGGTGGTCGCCCGGCAGCGGCGTTGGTCGCCGGAGGGCGCGGCCTGGGCCGAGGCGGGGCTCGAGCAGAGGAGCAGATGCTCTGGACGAGGGGAAGGTGGAGGCTGGTTGGTGCCGGGAGGACGCTGCGGGAATGAGGAGATCCCGAGGAAGAAAAAGGTAGGTAGGTGGCGCGGCTCGGGAATGGGTGGATGGATGGGACGGACTCCTAGAAGTTAGGGTTTGGCCTAATTTAGACTAGGGAGTATATATATAAGGAAAGAGGGAGATTAGAATAGGTTTGGCCCCTCCGATCGTAATCGGACCATCGAAGATAAATGGCTTCGGGGAGTCCAACAAATAAACGCAGATGTTTACTAGATGTTTGGGGATGATCCGAATCCAACGGAGATGACTGAGCTGATTAGGTTGGGGCAGGTTTTGACGACGCAAGAGGGGGTTCGATGCCTTTGTCGTAGAGGGTTTGGACCGTGCGGTCGATCGGACAACTCCGGAAGCGAAGAGGGGAAGGAGGCTGGACTAGGTGGGCTGTGCAGAGAGGCTCAAACGGTCGGACAACAAATGAACGGTTGCTCTCGAGAGGGGAACAACGAAGGCAAGGGGGAACGCGGCAACTACGAACGGATGCAAGATTTGAAAAACATGCAGATGAAATGCAGATGATGCTATGAGACGAGATGCATAACAAGAAAAAAAGCAAAACAACAGACAAAAACCCAACCACGAAGGAAATATCATATAGCATCTCCGGAAAAGGCAATAGTCGGAGTTACGAATATGGAAAGTTGTATCCGGGGCGTTACAACACTCCACCACTACGAGAGGATCTCGTCCCGAGATCTAGGATGGCACCGGAGGGAAAAGGAAGAGAAAGATAAGAGGTAAACTAAGTTGCTTCTCTGACAAAAGAGTGAAACCAACGAACCTTGAGAGGTTGAGAAATATGAAGGAAACAAAACAACGAAGATTGCAAACAATCTGTTAGAAAAAGAGGAACAAGGAACATTACGAGAACTTGAAGGTTGCAAAGACATGGTTGACAAGCAGAATGGACAAGAGGGAATTGAAACCACTCTGGTTGGAACGAGATAAGAATGATATAATTTTGACAGCACTCCGACTGAAAAAGGAAGAAATTGAACATGAACTTGGCAAGATGAGAGGATACTTGATGAGATCAACAAGACACTACCTCCGAAACTAATGAAAGAATGGCACAAGGGGTAAGAAAGATTTCAGACAGCTCTCCGGTTGAGGAAAGAGGCAAAACCATATAAGATGAGAAAAACTTGAATGGATGACACAACACTCGGGTTAAACGGATAATGCAAGAAAAAGAACATGATCTAGACAAAACGAGACGATGGGTCGAAGAGAGCAACATCACAATGCCTTCGGAACGAAAGAATAGAAGGTAGATCTTTGGAATACCAGAATGTAGAAGAAAAATGTCAACTTCTGCCACAAAAGAGCTTGGAAAGCATCCTTGCAACAAAGAATTGAATGGAGTTTTTGCCAAAAGAACAACGAAAAGCACAAGCTTGTTGTGGGCTTATGGCAAACATCTCAAAATTATGAGGTGAGTTTCTGCCACCAACGGAAACAATTGATTGGATTTATAACAACAAGGAGACGAGAAACTTATATCACCAAGAGGACAGATGAAGAACTTGGGTCATTTATAAGCAGCATAAATAGCCACAATCCTTAGGGAAAGCTTTAGGTGAAATATAGCCCAAGATAACTCCAACGAAAAGATTGATGGATTTAAAATACCTCGTTCTTGACAACATGTGAATCATGAAGCATGAAGGAAAATTGTCAAGAATGACATGACACCATCTCAAGAGATAAGGTAGAAAGAATTGCACTTCAGAATGCAAGATGAAGAATGCTTGAACGCCTCAAAACAAAACATGTGTTGAACACCATGCTTATTTTAGAGTATAGCTTGGCGGATCTTAACTCCGAGAGAAAAATCTTGAAGAACAATTGAAGAATGAAAAGAATCCTTGAGGAAGCACCATGTAGAGCCTCCATGATGAACTCCGGTAAGAAAAGGATGATAAAAGAAAGAGAAGTTGCAAATACAAGGTGAAGCCTTGCAGTGATAAGATGAAGCTTTGAAATGATATAACCGAGAAAAACTTTGAACTCCGGAAATATAGATGAACAATTGAAATCACGAATTTTGATGAACCTCTGGAATAAGGAATTGAACTTACTCGATGAAACAAGAATAAGAATTACATTATGCTCATCCTTCGCCAATTAAATTGATGACAAGCAATGGATTTGGCATACTACTTATTCTCGTAGAAAGGATTGAAGAGAGATATTGCTCAACTTGGGAAGGTCTTGATGGAACTACCGGTGGAATTGGAAAGAACGAATGAATCGATATGATAATGAAGGAAGTGAAATCTTGAACGAACCACCGTAAGAATTGAAAATGAACGAAGAAAAAATAAAGAAACACCGGGAAGAATTAGAAAATGAACCAAGATACTTGAGAGAATTTAGATACAAGTGAATGCAGAGATCCCGAGCTGATTAGATAATACTTGAATGATGCACCGGTATGATTTGGAGAACGAGAGCTGAAAGCTGGAATGAATAATTCTGAGATGACGGGCTCCGAAGAATCAAACTGAAAAGACTCCTGAATTTCTCCGGATGGGTGAAAAGAATTCTCACAATCTAAAACAATTATGAGAGGATGGCAACAAACTAGAACCATGAATCTTGAAGAGAATGGAGCAAGATTTAAGAGAAACTCTTCTTCGGTCTTCAAAATTCGAGAATGACGACGAGAAACACCACCATGAATTGTTGAGGCACTCCGGAATGAAAATTAGAAAGGTTGAACCAACAATGAAAATAATTTGAAAGATCTTGGAGAAAGACATTTGACTGATGATAATTCATTCTTATGTCAAACTTTGCAAAGAATTTGGGAATAGCGCCGGGAAAATAAAAGAGTCAGGTAAGATCCTGGGAAAAGACCTGTGGGTTAGGGCCCACTCAAAAGAACCACCGTTGAACAATTTAAAAGATAGATTGCGCCGGTTGAATTAAATGGGTTGAATGAGAAAGCATCCTCAAAAGAACTAGAGTGAATTGAGAATGGAAACTTGAATCTTCAGAGATATCTTCATCACTCCGGAACAAATGAATAGCGAGAGGTGAATGATTAATTGGTGCACCGGAATGGGAAAACATTTGAAACGAGGAAGGGAATATGATCAACACCGAAAACTTGACTTGAGTCCACCGGAGAAGAAAATTAGAATGGAACAATGATAATGTTGAAACTTCCTTAGCGTCTTCATGAGAAATCACCGGATAAAACATTAAAGGAAAAGAATGAAGAAACTTCACTCAATAAAATGGATACTTGGTTAAGAAATTTGAGTCCTTGAAGAAAAAGGGTTGGGAGGGCGGGAAAACAAAGACAACCTGGGACGGATGAAACAAGCACCGTTGAGAAAACTTAGAATTGATCTCGCAGATGTTGAAAATGATCGGATCCACTTGAAGAGAAACACACCGGTTGGGAAAAGAATTAACATGACGACCTCGATGATCAAGAAGGATTAGTATTCACATAGAAATATGAGAACACCATTTAGAATAAGGTATGGAATCAACACTTGACTTCGAAGCAACTCGAATACCACAAAACAAAACAAAAACAAAGGATTGGCTTCAAGAATGAGCCGGAACAAACACATGATAGAGATTTACCCAATCCCATATCATGCATCTGTAGGAAAGATATTCTAGGAGCTACTTGAATTCCCACCTATAAACTCCCGAAACTTTCTGGTTATGCAATCAGGTGTTGGGGATACAGGGGACACAAAATATATCACCCAAACTAACAATACCTAGATCCAATTGTATCCATCCTTCAACACATAACCAAGAAAACTCCGAAATCGCTTACCTCGACCTTCAAAAGCATCCGTTATACGAAGTCATGGCAATACTCCCGACTCGCCTCAAGATCGGGCTATCGGGTTATCTCACCAACAACTGCACAAAAGAGATTTCGATGTCGGTAAAACTCAGGTATTCCGAACTGCAACGATAAAATTGTGACGACAACACCTCGGAGCTCAACTCCCGTGACACCGCCACAACCCCTAAATGTCGAGGCACCAAGAACAATGTTCTCGCCACAAAACCATCGAACGATTCCAAGATACCCGCGTGATCCTAAAAAATTTTTAGTGAAATTTGAGGAGAGAAGAGTCAAAACTCTACGTCGGGATACCTCACCAGAGCGACGAAGGGACCGAGGAGTAAAAGAATCCTACTCTCGATATATATAATCCTAAGACTCAAAACATTTTCCGTTCTAGACTCAACAACGCCAGCAAACAATCAAGTAGGGGCTCCTAAGTCGGGGAAGGCTCTGATTACCAACTTGTAACGCCCTCGATGCGGCTATATCTCCCACGTGTCGAAGCACGACTTAGAGGCATAACCGCATTGAAAGCAATGTCGCAAGTGAGGTAATCTTCACACAACCCATGTAATACATAAGGGAAAGAGATACATAGCTGGCTTACACTCGCCACTTCACACGATACATGAGTAAAACATTACATCATACAGATACAATCAAGGTCCGACTACGGAACCAAAATAAAAGAAGACTACCCCAAATGCTACACAGATCCCCGATCGTCCCAACTGGGCTCCACTACTGATCAACTGAAACAAAACAACACAATGAACAAGATCTTCATCGAGCTCCTCCTTGAGCTCGGGGGCGTCACCTGCACGGTTTCATCGGCACCTGCAAACTGGTTTTGAAGTATCGTGAGTCACGGGACTCAGCAATCTCACACCCGCGAGATCAAGACTATTTAAGCTTAAAGGTAGGACAGGGTAGTGAGGTGGAGCTGCAGCAAGCGACTAGCATATATGGTGGCTACATACGCAAATGAGAGCGAGAAGAGAAGGCAAAAGCACGGTCGAACAACTATGATCAAGAAGTGATCCTAGAACAACCTGCGTCAAGCATAACTCCAACACCGTGTTCACTTCCGGACTCCACGAGAAGAGACCATCACGTTACACACGCGTTGATGTGTTTTAATTAAGATCAACTTCGAGTTTTCTACAACCGGACATTAACAAATTCCCATCTGCCTCATAACCATGGGCACGGCTTTGAAAGATAATACCCTGCAGGGTGTCCCAACTTAGCCCATGATAAGCTCTCACGGTCAACGAAGGATATTCCTTCTACCGAAGACCCGATCAGTCTCGAATCCCGGACTACAAGACATTTCGACAAGAATAAAACAAGACCAGCAAAGCCGCCCGGATGTGCCGACAAATCCCGATAGGAGCTGCACATATCTCGGTCTCGGGCACACCGGATGAGCAAGACGTCGGGTTGGCATAGACCCGATTGCCAGGCGCCGGACATCGCTCGGTTTGGGCCAGCACTCAAGGAGCACTGGTCCGGGGTTAAAATAAAGATGACCCTTGAGTCTGCAGAACCCAAGGAAAAAGGCTTAGGTGGCAAATGATAAAACCAATGTTGGGCCTTGCTGGAGGAGTCTTATTCAAAGCGAACTGTCAAGGGGTCCCATAAATCACCCAACCGTAAGGAACGCAAAATCTGGGAACATAACACCGGTATGACGGAAACTAGGGCGGCAAGAGTGGAACAAAACACTGCATAAGGCCGAGCCTTCCACCCTTTACCAAGTATATAGATGTATTAATTAAATAAGATATATTGTGATATCCCAACAAGTAAACATGTTCCAACAAGGAACAACATCTCCATGTTCCAACAAGGAATAAACTTCATCTTCACCTGCAACTAACAACGCTATAAGAGGGGCTGAGCAAAGCGGTAACATAGCCAAACAACGGTTTGCTAGGAAAGGATGGTTAGAGGCTTGACATGGCAATATGGGAGGCATGATAAGCAAGTGGTAGGCATCGTAGCATAGGCATAGCCAAAGAGCGAGCAACTAGCAAGCAAAGATAGAAGTGATTTCGAGGGTATGGTCATCTTGCCTGAAATCCCGCAAGGAAGAAGAACGAGTCCACGAAGAAGACAAACGGACGTAGTCGAACGAATCCTCACAACTCCGGAACGAAACCGAAGCTAACAAGAGAAGCAACCCGGAAACAAGCAACAACATAGTAAACACACAATCATAAACATGGCATGATGCACAAGCGAGTATGATGCATGTCCGGTTTAATGAGGCTTGGCATGACAATATGCACCAAACAACACTACAAATTAAATGGAGCTCAATATGCAACGAGTTGCATATTGACAAAACACCATATCAATTATTTAGTTCTCTCTCGGTTAGGTACTCAACAATATTAAATGTTGTTAACATGGCAAGAGGTGAAGCATAATTAAACTACCTATTTAGGCAAGTTTAAATGAGGCCGGAACTAACAAACAACAATTCCGGAAATCCCCATATGCATATTTCGAATTTGGTACTGTTCTGCCCTAAACACAACTTTAGAGTTGTTAAACATGCAAATAAAGTATACCATGTTAAACTAGGCATTTTTCTGCCCCATTTACATATATAGTTTATTTAAATCCGAGCTACGGTTATTTAGTTATGAAATAAATCATTTTAGCATGGCATATTAGCAAATTTAAATAAACAGCAAGTTAAACATTTTAACATGGGATGAAAGTGGCAAATTATTAATCTACACAATTTTCTGAGCATATTACATATATAAAACATTCTAATCCGATGCACCATTTGTGAGTTATTAAATGCATGATGAACAGGGGGTTTTCTGCAAAATAGTAATTTACTGGATAATAGACAAATTCGCAGATCCAGGAAAAAAAACATATCGGGCCGAAATCTGGATCATTGGGCTGCTCACCACAGGCTCAAAGGCCCGGCTGGTGGGGAGGAGGCCAGCAGGGGGAAGGGGCTTACTGGGCGGTCCGGTGGAGGAGGCGCGGCGCTGGGCTCGCTGCGGATCTGGGCCACGCTACTGGCAGCGTTCGACGCGTCAACGGGCACGGCGGCGGGACTTGGTGCGGACGAGGAAGAAAGAGGACGCCCGGTCAGGTGAAGCAGAGTCAGCGGCGGCGGGGCGACGAGGGCCTGCCGGATCTGGCGAGACGGCGGAGGCAGGACTTGCCGGCGGTGGGATCCGAGCGAAGAGGGCCTTGGCGAGTCGCGGAGCTGAAGAAGGTGGCGCATGTCCTCTGTTCAACGAGGAGACAGTTTCAGAGAGAAACAAGTCGGGGAAGGGAAAGGAGAGGCCGAGAGGGGCCTCGCTGAACGGCATCGACTCACCGGCGGCGGGATCCGAGCGAAGACTCGGCGAAGCAGGGGAGGTCCGGGACGAGCGGGACGCGTCCGCCGGCAGCGGCGGGGCATGGCGGCATGGCGCAGGGGCGCAGCGGAACGGGGTTGCGCCGGGGAAGATCGGGGGTACCGCGGGCGGCGTTCTCGTCGAGGTCCTCCGTGAAGAAGATGGCGGCATCGCTGTTACAGAGAAAAGAGAGGGAGATGAGTCCGAGAAGAGGAGCAAGGGAAGGAGAGGCGCGCGACGGGGGCTCGTCTGGGGCTGCTGCTGCGTTGGCGCTCAACGGCGTCGGCTCGCCGGCCGGCGCGGGCGGGTCGGACGGGTGCTCAGGAGAGGGAGGTGAGGTGGCTTGGGAGGCGAGATGCTCCTGGTGGTGGTCACCGGCAGCGGCGTTGGTCGCCGGAGGGCGCGACACGGGCCGAGGCAGGGGTTTCGGGCAGAGGAGCAGAGATGCTCTGGACGAGGGAAGGTGGAGGCTGGTTGGTGCTTCGGGAGGACGCCGGGAATGAGGAGATCCCGAGGAAGAAAAAGGTAGGTAGGTGGCGGCGGCTCGGGAATGGGTGGATGGATGGGACAGACTCCTAGAAGTTAGGGTTTGGCCTAATTTAGACTAGGGAGTATATATATAAGGAAAGAGGGAGATTAGAATAGGTTTGGCCCTCCGATCGTAATCGGACCATCAAGATAAATGGCTTAGGGAGTCCAACAAATAAACGCAGATGTTTACTAGATGTTTGGGGATGATCCGAATCCAACGGAGATGATCTGCTGATTAGGTTCGGGCAGGTTTTGACGCACGCAAGAGGGGGTTCGATGCTTTGTGCTTGAGAGGGTTTCGATCGTGCGGTGCGATCGGACAACTCCGAAGCGAAGAGGGAAGGAGGCTGGACTAGGTGGGCTCTGCAGAGAGGCTCAAACGGTCGGACAACAAATGAACGGTTGCTCTCGAGAGGGACAACGAAGGCAAGGGGGGAACGCGGCAACTACGAACGGATGCAAGATTTGAAAAACATGCAGATGAAATGCAGATGATGCTATGAGACGAGATGCATAACAAGAACAAAAAGAAAAACAACAGACAAAAACCCAACCACGAAGGAAATATCATATAGCATCTCCGGAAAAGGCAAGAGTCGGAGTTACGAATATGGAAAGTTGTATCCGGGGCGTTACAGCTACCCTGTCTCGTGGGCACCTCGAGGCTCCCCCGACCGACTTCTTTCGCCTATATAGTCCCACGTACCCTAAAAACATCTAGAGAAGATAGATCGGGAGTTCCGCCGCTGCAAGCCTCTGTAGCCACCAAAAACCTCTCGGGAGCCCGTTCCGGCACCCTGCCGGAGGGGGAACCCATCACCGATGGCCATCTTCATCATCCCGGCGCTGTCCATGACGAGGAGGGAGTAGTTCACCCTCGGGGCTGAGGGTATGTACCAGTAGCTATGTGTTTGATCTCTCTCTCTCTCTCGTGTTCTCTCTCGTGTTCCCTCTATGGCACGATCTTGATGTATCGCGAGCTTTGCTATTATAGTTGGATCTTATGATGTTTCTCCCCCTCTACTCTCTTGTGATGAATTGAGTTTCCCTCTTGAAGTTATCTTATCGGATTGAGTCTTTTATGAGAACACTTGATGTATGTCTTGTCGTGCTTATCTGTGGTGACAATGGGATATCATGTGCCTCTTGATGTATGTTTTGGTGACCAACTTATGGTTCCGCCCATGAACCTATGCATAGGGGTTGGCACACGTTCTTGACTCTCCGGTAGAAACTTTGGGGCACTCTTTGAAGTACTTTTATGTTGGTTGGGTGAATCTGAGATTGTGTGATGCATATCGTATAATCATGCCCACGGATACTTGAGGTGACAATGGAGTATCTAGGTGACATTAGGGTTTTGGTTGATTTGTGTCTTAAGGTGTTATTCTAGTACGAACTCTTTTATAGATCGATCCGAAAGAATAACTTTGAGGTGGTTTCGTATCCTACCATAATCTCTACGTTTGTTCTCCGCTATTAGTGGCTTTGGAGTGACTCTTTGTTGCATGTTGAGGGCTTGTTATATGATCTATCTATGTTATTATTGTTGAGAGAACTTTCACTAGTGAAAGTATGAACCCTAGGCCTTGTTTCCTATCATTGCAATACCGTTTACGCTCACTTTTATCATTAGTTACCTTGCTGTTTTTATATTTTCAGATTACAAATACCTTTATTTACTATCCATATTGCACTTGTATCACCATCTCTTCGCCGAACTAGTGCACCTATACAATTTACCATTGTATTGGGTGTGTTGGGGACACAGGAGACTCTTTGTTATTTGGTTGCAGGGTTGTTTGAGAGAGACCATCTTCATCCTACGCCTCCTACAAATTGATAAACCTTAGGTCATCCACTTGAGGGAAATTTGCTACTATCCTACAAACCTGTGCACTTGCAGGCCCAACAACGTCTACAAGAAGGTTGTGTAGTAGACATCACGCACCACAACCTTTGATGAGCCGCTCCTCCATGTAGGCGGCAAGTTCTAGCCACATCAAGACGAGCCGCAGTGCCACATCGTCCTCCACCACCTGAAGTGGGGTCGGACTGTTGGACGATGTGCACCACAAGATCGTTTGTTTTTGTCGTTTTTCTTTACTCACCCGTAAAAACACCTCATCCCGAACATGACATGAATAAATGCATGATCACTTGCTCGTTTCTTTGTACATATTAAATCTGCATGCAAGCCGTGTTGAAATAGAACACCTGTAGAATCTTAAACTACGGTTTTATAGGTTAAGACCATCTTTGTTTGAGCCATAGCTACAAATTCTCACATTATAGACCATCTATTATAAATTAAGAGCGTGTGATATTTTTTTCTCCCGTTGCAACGCACGGGCCTTTTTGCTAGTGATAATTTACGTACAAACATCGCAGTAACATTGACCAAGGGAAAAATGTTATTGACAAATATACTCCTGGTAACTTCTGTGTGAATAGCTTGGTAAAACAGGAAACACCGACTTGATAACTTGGGTGCAAACACAATGGTAACTTTGTCCAAAGAAGGAAAAATTGTTGAAGAATATACCTCGATAACTTACGAGAAAATAGAATGGTAATATACGAATCGTATACCTGATAACTTACATACAAACACCACGATAACTTTGACTAAAGGGCAAGAAAGTTGTCGAAAAACATACCCCGCGATAACTTAAGTGAAAATAGCACGGTTATATATGAACTGCAAAACCCGATAACTTGCGTACAAATACCATGATAAGTTTGATTCGAGTGGATGAAGTTGTTGAAAATATACCTCGGGAACTCATGTGTAAATAGCACGGTAATAATCTTGATTTGGGGAAGGGTAGTAAAAAGTGGTCGAAAAATGCACATGGTAAATTTTTGTATGTAAATAGCATATAAATTACGCACCACAACCTTGATAATTTAGGTCCAAACACCGCGGTAAATTTGATCTGGAGAAAAAAATTGTTGAAAAGATACCCCGGTAACTTCTGTGTATATAGCATAGTAATATACCCTCGCATACCTGATAATTTACGTACAAATACCATGGTAATATTTGACTCGGTTGGGAAATTGTTGAAAACATACGCCCATAAATTTTGTGTAAATAGAAGCGGTTACATACGCATCACATACCTACGTACAAACACCATGGTAACCTTGATCAAGCGGAAAAAAATATTAGAAACATACCCCCCCCCCGCGGTAACTTATATGAAAAGATCATGGTAATATACGAACCACATACATAAAAACAACATGGTAATATAAGAACCGCATACCCGATAACTTATATGAATAAAGCATGGTACTATATGAACTGCAGGGTCGGTGAACCTTTTTTATGCCTTCGATAACTTATGTGAAAAATAGCACGGTAACTTGCATATAATGGGCATGGTAACTTATGTTGCCTAGGCGTGATAAATTTTGGCCGAAAAAAGTCATCGGAACATGTCAACATGGGATCTAGTTTCGAAGATCTCATCGCGACGAATCTTTTATGTAAAAACGGTTTTTACATCGGGCCGATGGTTTGAGTTAAAAACATTTTAAATGTTTGGAATAAAGAGAATCTAGAATGACATCAGTTTTTTTGTCCTCTAGTGTATGCATATAATTAGAAGAAGAAATGCACGTGAAAGGAGAAAGAATGCTAATGTATGCATGTAAAGTGAAGGAAGTAAAGGTGTGACAGTTTTACTTATATGGCACACATGTGCCAAATATCCCAATCCCATAAATTAATAAAGCCCCCAAGGTCATAGTGCATCACAAACAGGGTTTTACCTAACAACTCGAGCAAGTGATAAGTGCTTATTACAGACCAGCTCGTAACAAAGGAGCAAGATAACTAGGGTAAAGCATAATGCTGAGGGCCATTTCCATCGAAAGCATCAAGGCTGGCTGCTTCTGCTGACGAACTGGACGTCTTTAATCTTCTTTAGCACCACTCATGCCACCTTGTTGTCCTTTCACAGCTGAAAAAAATATGAACCATTCAAAGATGTAGTCAGCAGGTGGTGCCAGGCGATTTTGTGTTGTTGACACGGTTATCATACAGAAGGAGAAGGATCTCCTGAAATGTATAGGACAGAAGAAGAATGACTCACATACCTAATAGAACATGATGTAGTTTGTTGGCATGTAGTGGCAAATGCTTTCGCCACGCTCTCCGCCCAAAAGCTCAAAGTACTGCTCGTCCCAATCAGATGTGTTCATGTGGCACATGGCTGTTGCCGTCACGCGCGGCATTCCATCTTTCAAGCCCTTGAGTTGCACCCTCAGAGCCTGCACCTCTTTCGGCCGATGGCAGTAAAAAACCTCATATGGAAAATCCATAGGGTGGCATGGCACCACATTGTTGCTGAGTTGGGTGATCTGTGTAATAGTGTACATGGAGTTGGGGGTCTCATGCCCATGAATCCTTGTAATGGCTGCGCGTGTGCCGCTCAGTCCTAATGCTTTGGTGGCAAACCTTGCCATTGCTTCACGAGATGTGAAGCACATGTGAGGCCCCTCCTTGTCATCCAGTTTGCCGCATGACTCAAGGGTGTCAGCTACCTGCTTCGCCTTCATCGAGCCGTGAGGTATCTTGAACTGCGCAAGGATGCTTGGCAAGTACTTCGACTCCAACGGAGTAGAGCTGGAATCGACATGCTTTGGCGCACCGGCTCGGGCAAAAGTGGTTCCTTTCGGAAGTACAGTGCCAACATGCAGATTCTTCTTCAGGAACAACATGCCGGTTTGAACTTTTATCTGGTGGTGTTTTGCCATTGCTGCAGGAACAACAGAAGCTACACATAGTTATAACTTAAAATATCAGTTTAACAGAAATATGCTAAAGTTAATTCTGGAGATTTAATAAACATGCCAAGAGCTTATATTCAGACTAAACACTCCCTAAAATTGGTAAGCTACCACAAGCACTTAGCGGAAGGTGCATGTCTGGATACTAATGCACTGCATACATCACACTATGAGATGATTTAGAGCAAACACATTCTTATCTTGGTTAGGGTATCACAAGTGCTTACCAGAATGTGGATGATCAGGGTCCCAGTGCACAGCATATGCACTCACACCAAAACCGTTTTCTTCTACATGAAAAATAACAAACGATGAGATTCTCCAGAAGAACTATCACCATAACCGGCCGTTTGTACAGCACACTATGAGATGATTCAGAGCAAACACATTCTTAGCTTGGTTAGGGTATCACAAGTGCTTACCTGAATGTGGATGATCGGGGTCCCAGTGCACAGCATATGCACTTGCACCATAACCTTTCTCTTCTACGGGAAGTAAAAAACTATGAGTTGATTCAGAGCAAACGCATTCTTAGCTTGGTTAAGGTATCACAAGTGCTTACCGGAATGTGGATGCTCGGGGTCCCAGTGCACAGCGTATGCACTTGCACCATAACCCTTTTCTTCTGCAGGAAGTAAAAAACTATGAGTTGATTCAGAGCAAACACATTCTTAGCTTGGTTAGGGTATCACAAGTGCTTACCAGAATGCGGATGATCGGTGTCCCAATGCACAGCATATGCACTTGCACCATAACCTTTATCTTCTACAGGAAGTAAAAAACTATTGAGTTGATTCAGAATTAACACATTCTTAGCTTGGCTAGGGTATCACAAGTGCTTACTGGAATGCGGATGATCGGGGTCCCAGTGCACAGCATATGCACTTGCACCATAACCTTTATCTTCTACAGGAAGTAAAAAACTATGAGTTGATTCAGAATTAACACATTCTCAACTTGATGAGTTACATATCACATGTACTTACCTAAAGATTCACCACAAGTCAGAATGAGCAAGAAGGCAAAACAGAGAAAGCACAGTCCAGCTTGTTCCATGCCTAATCCAGGAAAAACAGAGCTATTCTGTTTCACATGTGCATGAACAAAAGGAAGAAACGAAGACAGAGAAGTCAGTAACAAAAACTGATTAGGCTCATCTTTGTAAGAAAGCTGCTGTGTTTCACATGTACATGAACAAAAGAAAAAGAAGAGGATGTAGAAATTCAGTGACACAAAGCTGATTGTTGTACTTTGGGGTGTCTTTATGTTTACCAAAATGTTATCGCACAATTGTAAGTTTTGCTGTTTTTCCCATTTAATGGAAACCACAGTTAGGGAACAAAAAGGAGAAGAATGATGTTTATGTCTGCTTTTCAGGCATGGACGTGAACTACCCTCCTGGTGCTTTGGATCTCAATTGTCCTGCTAGAGGCGATGAAGCTATCGATGGTCGAGGTGAGGCCGCACAACATTGTTTTACTCGGTTATGAGAGCATGGCCATATTATCCCTTACGCTGACCTCCCAGACTACCAACTCTCTCTAAATCATATACGGCCTATACTTGTAGGTCAGATCGATGCTAACTACTCCCTCCGTAAACTAATATAAGAGCATTTAGATCACTAAAGTAGTGATCTAAACGCTCTTATATTAGTTTACAGAGGGAGTAGTTTAGAAATCATGTCAGCTAGTACTTGCATCCAATTCAATTAAATTTGGGTGGCACACATGCGTGCTAACCAACTGGTTTAGAGCAGTCGGACCAAAAAGGCCAACCTGTGAACGTGCAGTTTGAATTTAAATTATATCAATAAAGTAGTACTAGAGAATGGACAAATTGCATGTGAAAAGTTATAGCTCTGTGAAGGAGAAGAAATGATAAGAACAGTATAGCTATGTGATAAAGGAAAGGACAGGGTAAGTGAGTGCTACATGCAAAAATCAGGGACTGAGCTCTGTCTGACTTATATATCAGTAGTACTACATCCACAGAGACAAAATTTGACTGCTGTATGCTGATAATGAATGGAAAAAGCAGAGTCACATCCACCCCACCCTACCCCCTTGCGACCCTTGGTTTTTGGACAGCATATATACTGGTGTGTGTCACATATGGCTGTATTTTTTGGTGCGAAAATGATGCATAGCATGACTAAAGTGCATGAGCGATGGCATGTAAGCTGTAGCATGTGAGAGTCAGAGATTCAGATATACTATATCATCAAGTCCTTGAGAAACCGGAAAAATGTGATGGTGTAACGATAACCGCCGCACGACGGTCTGACGATGTTGAGCTGATTGATGTCAATCAGCAGTGGCCGATTACGTCTGTGGAAACGTAATTAACAATGAACAATTCCGAGCTCGAGAAACTCACTACTCACTTGTGGTTGTGGAAGCCCGAAACGCAAGCCGCGGGCAGAATCTGAATCCCAGCGAGGAGACCTTGCCCCCGAGCGTGAGGAGCGGCCGCGTGCGTGCGTGGTGTAGTCGCCAGCCCCTTCCGTCCGTCTGTGTTGCTGCGTTCCGGCTGGAGTGAGTTTGCGAGTGAGAGTCAGACGATATATATAGGGATTCAGACTAGTGATGCCCTGGCCTGCAATTCCATCAGGCTACTCCGTGGCCGTTGGATTGGATATGTAGGAGAGAGTTGAGACGTTGGATTGGTGTGCCCTGGCCCTGTTACATCGCTGAGTACGTAGGTGCATGATGCATGATGCGCGATGCGCGCGCGCACGGCAATCCGGTACGGTTGATGATGATGCGCGCACGGCATCGCTACAGCCCGTCCGTCAGAGAAGGTGGCATGCATGAGTGGAGAATCACGAGCCGCCGCATCAAAAGATATTTGAGATGTTGATTGACAAGTCGACACGCACATGATCTGCTGCGCGCTTACGCTAAAGCTCTTCATATCCATGCATCATGGAGTGTAAAACCACCACGAGATACCCGCGGATTTGACGGATCGTCACGATGCATGGTATCTCGTATAGGTGGGTGCTGATTGCTGATAGTAGGACGGGCTGAAAAAAAGGGTGCTTTCGTCGTCCTCCCTATTCGCTTCTGTTATTAGGAGAAAGAAAGAAAGAAAAGCCTCCACTGAGAGAGACTAACCCTAGGCCGCTAGGCGTGCACGCCGCGATTTAGGCGCCGGCCGGAGCATTATTGAGCCCTCCGCGGCCGGACTCCGCACGCATCTGATCTATCTGTATCTATCTGGCCGCGCTGCACGCCTCCACGCACAGCACGCACAGCTGCACCGCACGACCGTGTGCCACTGGTTGAGCTCCAACTCGACGCTGGAGCTGCATGCAGCAGGTCAGTTCATGTGCGTGCGTGAGTATCAAACCTGTTCGGATCTGACTTCACGTGGCGGCCTCTTTGTCTTGAGCATCTCTAGTAGACCCGTAAAAATCGGACCTGCAAAATGCGTCTCGCTGCAGATTAGACCCCGTATATGAAACTGTAAAAAAAAATCGCCGGAGAAACTTGCAACGACATTCATCATACATAGTTGATCATCATACTACATCATAGATAGTTGTTCATCATAGTACATCATAGTACTACATAGGGGGGTCTGCGGCCGTGCAGCATACCCGAGCCCAGGCTACCAAAATCGACAGATGCGGCGGCGACGACGCGGCGGAGGAGCCGGAGGAGCTCAATCCTCGTCGGAGTTGAGGTCGATCCAGACCTTGGCCTGCTCGGCCTTCATGACGCGCAGGTCCGCTTCCTTGGACACGTGCGCCTGCGACTCCGCGACGCCCTGCTCGAGAAAAATCTCCTCGATCTCGAGCTCGTGGCGGCCTCCTCCTCCTCCCTCGCTGAGCGCTCCATGATGACGCGCTCGGGGTGGTCCTCCTGCCCTAGGGGGAGGTAGTCTTCGGGGCCGATGACACCACGACACGGCGGGTCCGTGTCAGCCTCGAGCTTGACGGCGAGCGGCCCGAGCTCCTCCGGCTCTCTCTTGACCAGAGTGAGCCGCGAGCTCGAGGCGCCCCGCAGACCAGCTCCCCGTGGCAGAGGAGCCGGAGGAGGCGCGTCGGCGGACCGCGAGCTCGTGCTCGTACTCGTTGAGCTCGCGGCGTTCGAACGCCGGCGGCGGCCGGCTCCAATAGTTGAGCCACTTTCGCGCCCCCCGCTTGCTTGCAGCGGCGGCGCTCCGCGTCATCCCCACCACTTCCGTAGCCGTCGATGGGTAGGGAAGGGTCGCTAGGGTTTTCTTTAGACTCGCCGGCAGCGAGAAATTGGGGCTGAGGGGGAGGGGAATTGCGGCGGAACGGTGGCGGAGGCGGATAGGGTTTGACCCGTATCCAAGCGGTGAAACCGCATAAATAGCGGTGGAGAGGGTCTTTTTCCAGGCCACGGTAAACCTTTTACGGGCTGGGCCCGGGATACGTGTTGGAAATATGCCCTAGAGGCAATAATAAAAGGATTATTATTATATTTCCTTGTTCATGATGATTGTCTTTTATTCATGCTATAATTGTATTATCCGGAAATCGTAATACACGTGTGAATACAAAGAACACAATACGTCCCTAGTAAGCCTCTAGTTGACTAGCTCGTTGGTCAACAGATAGTCATGGTTTCCTGACTATGGACATTAGTTGTCAATGTCGTTGACAACGGGATCACATCATTAGGAGAATGATGTGATGGACAAGACCCAATCCTAAGCATAGCACAAGATCGTGTAGTTCGTTTTGCTAGAGCTTTTCCAATGTCAAGTATCTTTTCCTTAGACCATGAGATCGTGTAACTCCCGGATACCGTAGGAGTGCTTTGGGTGTACCAAACGTCACAACGTAACTGGGTGACTATAAAGGTGCACTACAGGTATCTCCGAAAGTGTCATTGGGTTGACACGGATCGAGACTGGATTTGTCACTCAGATTACGGAGAGGTATCCTTGGGCCCACTCGGTAGTGCATCATCATAATGAGCTCAAAGTGACCAAGTGTCCGGTCACGGATCATGCATTACTGATGCACGAGTAAAGTGACTTGCCGGTAACGAGATTGAACGAGGTATTGGGATACCGACGATCGAATCTCGGGCAAGTAACATACCGTCGACAAAGGGAATAGTATACGGGTTACTTGAATCCTCGACATCGTGGTTCATCCGATGAGATCATCGAGAGTATGTGGGAGCCAACATGGGTATCCAGATCCGTTGTTGGTTATTGACCGGAGAGTCGTCTCGGTCATGTTCAAGATGTCTCCGAACCCGTAGGGTCTACACACTTAAGGTTCAAAGTGACGCTAGGGTTATTAGGAAGACTTGTATGTGATTACCGAATGTTGTTGGAATCCGGATGAGATCCCGGACGTCACGAGGAGTTCGGAATGGTCCGGAGGTGAAGATTTATATATGGGAAGTTGTCATACGGACACGAGAAAGTTTCGGGGCATATCGGTATTGTACCGGGGCCCGGAGAGGTTCCGGGTCCACCAGAGGGGCCACCCTCTCGGAGGGCCTCTGGGCAACAAGGGCAGGGAACCAGTCCCGGAGGGCTGGGCGCCCCTTGGGCCCATGCGCCTAGGGTTGGGGGAGGAAACCCTAGTGGGGCGCCCCCTTTGCTTTGGGGGCAAGCCCCCTCCTGGCCGCCGCCCCCCCTCTCGATCTCATCTAGAGGGGCCGCCCCTGCCCCTTCCCTATAAATAGAGGGGTGAGGGAGGCTGCAACACACATCCAAGGCGCAGCCTCTCCCTCCCAACACCTCTCCTCCTCCGCTGAGTGCTTGGCGAAGCCACTGCCGAGATCGCCTCTCCACCATCATCACGCCGTCGTGCTGCTGCTGGAGCCTTCTTCCGCAACCTCTCCTTTCCCCTTGCTGGATCAAGAAGGAGGAGACGTCGTCCGTTCCGTACGTGTGTTGAACGCGGAGGTGCTGTCCGTTCGACACTTGGTCATCGGTGATTTGAATCACGGCGAGTACGACTCCATCATCACCGTTCCCTTGAACGCTTCCGCACGCGATCTACAAGTGGTATGTAGATGCAACCTCTCTCCCATGACTCGTTGCTTAGATGAACTCATAGATGGATCTTGGTGAAACCGTAGGAAAAAATTTAATTTTCTGCAACGTTCCCCAACAGTGGCATCATGAGCTAGGTCTATGCGTAGTTCTCTATTGCACGAGTAGAACACAATTTTGTTGTGGGCGTAGATCTTGTCAACTTGCTTGCCGCTACTAGTCTTTTCTTGCTTCAGCGGTATTGTGGGATGAAGCGGCCCGGACCGACCTTACACGTACGCTTACGTGAGACAGGTTCCACCGACTGACATGCACTAGTTGCATAAGGTGGCTAGCGGGTGTCTATCTCTCCTACTTTAGTTGGAGCGGATTAGATGAAAAGGGTCCTTATGAAGGGTAAATAGAAGTTGACAAAATCACGTTGTGGTTATTCGTAGGTAAGTAAACGTTCTTGCTAGAACCCAATTGCAGCCACGTAAAAGATGCAACAACAATTAGAGGACGTCTAACTTGTTTTTGCAGCAATTGTCATGTGATGTGATATGGCCAGAAGTTATGATGAATGATGAATGATATATTGTGATGTATGAGATCATGTTCTTGTAATAGGAATCACGACTTGCATGTCGATGAGTATGACAACCGGCAGGAGCCATAGGAGTTGTCTTATTTTTGTATGACCTGCGTGTCATTGAAGAACGCCATGTAAATTACTTTGCTTTATTGCTAAACGCGTTAGCCATAGAAGTAGAAGTAGTCGTTGGCGTGACAACTTCATGAAGACACGATGATGGAGATCATGATGATGGAGATCATGGTGTCATGCCGGTGACGAAGATGATCATGGAGCCCCGAAGATGGAGATCGAAGGAGCTATATGATATTGGCCATATCATGTCACTACTTTATATAATTGCATGTGATGTTTATTATGTTTATGCATCTTGTTTACTTAGAACGACGGTAGTAAATAAGATGATCCCTTAGAATAATTTCAAGAAAGTGTTCCCCCTAACTGTGCACCGTTGCTAAAGTTCGTCGTTTCGAAGCACCACGTGATGATCGGGTGTGATAGATCCTTACGTTCACATACAACGGGTGTAAGACAGTTTTACACATGCAAAACACTTAGGGTTAACTTGACGAGCCTAGCATGTACAGACATGGCCTCGGAACACAAGAGACCGAAAGGTCGAACATGAGTCGTATGGAAGATACGATCAACATGGAGATGTTCACCGATGATGACTAGTCCGTCTCACGTGATGATCGGACACGGCCTAGTCGACTCGGATCGTGTAACACTTAGATGACTAGAGGGATGTCAATCTGAGTGGGAGTTCATTAAATATTTGATTAGATGAACTTAATTATCATGAACTTAGTCTAAAGTCTTTGCAAAATATGTCTTGTAGATCAAATGGCCAACGCTCATGTCAACATGAACTTCAACGCCTTCCTAGAGAAAACCAAGCTGAAAGATGATGGCAGCAACTATTCAGACTGGGTCCGGAACCTGAGGATCATCCTCATAGCAGCCAAGAAACAATATGTCCTAGAAGCGCCGCTAGGTGAAGCACCCATCCCAGAGAACCAAGACATTATGAATGCTTGGCAGTCTCGTCTTGATGATTACTCCCTCGCTCAAGGCGGCATGCTTTACAGCTTAGAACCGGGCTCCAAAAGCGTTTTGAGCAACACGGAGCATATGAGATGTTCGAGGAGCTGAAAATGGTTTTCCAAGCTCATGCCCGGTCGAGAGATATGAAGTCTCCGACAAGTTCTATAGTTGTAAGATGGAGGAAAACAGTTCTGTCGGTGAGCACATACTCAAAATGTCGGGTTGCACAACCGCTTTGTCCCAACTGGACATTAACCTCCCGGACGAGGCGGTCATTGACAGAATCCTTGATCGCTCCCACCAAGCTACAAGAGCTTTGTGATGAACTACAATATGCAGGGGATGATGAAGACCATTCTGAAGTATTCTCAATCTGAAGTCAGCAGAGGTTGAAATCAAGAAAGAACATCAAGTGTTGATGGTTAATAAAACCACTAAGTTCAAGAAGGGCATGGGTAAGAAGAACTTCAAGAAGGACAGCAAGGATCTTGCCGCGCCTGTAAGCAAGTTGCCGGAAGAAGTCAAAGAATGGACCCAAGCACGAGACAGAGTGCTTTTATTGCAAAGGAAGGGCCATCGAAGCGGAACTGCCCCAAATACTTAGCGGACAAGAAGGCCGGCAACACTAAAGGTATATTTTATATACATGTAATTTATGTGTACCTTACCAAGTACTCGTAGTAACTCCCCGGTATTTCATACCGGTGCCGTTGCTCATATTTGTAACTCACAGCAGAGCTGCGGAATAAACGGAGATCATGGCGAAGGGCGAGGTGACGCTATGCGTCGGGAATGGTTCCAAGGTCGATGTGATCGCCGTCGGCACGCTACCTCTACATTTACCTACGGGATTAGTTTTAAACCTCAATAATTGTTATTTAGTGCCAAGTTTGAGCATGAACATTGTATCAGGATCTCGTTTAATGCGAGATGGCTACTCATTTAAATCCGAGAATAATGGTTGTTCTATTTATATGAGAGATATGTTTTATGGTCATGCTCCGATGGTCAATGGTTTATTCTTAATGAATCTCGAGCGTAATATTACACATATTCATAGTGTGAATACCAAAAGATGTAAAGTTGATAACGATAGTCCCACATACTTGTGGCACTGCCGCCTTGGTCACATTGGTGTCAAGCGCATGAAGAAGCTCCATTCTGATGGACTTTTAGAGTCTCTCGATTATGAATCATTTGACACGTGTGAACCATGCCTCATGGGCAAAATGACCAAGACTCCATTCTCCGGGACAATGGAGCGAGCAACCAACTTATTGGAAATCATACATACCGATGTGTGCGGTCCAATGAGCGTTGAGGCTCGCGGAGGATATCGTTATGTTCTCACTCTCACTGATGACATGAGTAGATATGGGTATGTCTACTTGATGAAACACAAGTCTGAGACCTTTGAAAAGTTCAAGGAATTTCAGAATGAGGTAGAGAATCAACGTGACCAAAAATAAAGTTCTTACGATCAGATCGTGGAGGAGAATATTTAAGTCACGAATTTGGTACACACTTAAGGAAATGTGGAATCGTTTCACAACTCCCGCCGCCTAGAACACCTCAACGTAACGGTGTGTCCGAACGTCGTAATCGCGCTCTATTGGATATGGTGCGATCTATGATGTCTCTTACCGATTTACCGCTATCATTTTGGGGATACGCTCTAGAGACAGCTACATTCACTTTAAATAGGGCACCATCTAAATCCGTTGAGACGATACCGTATGAATTATGGTTTGGGAAGAAACCTAAGCTGTCGTTTCTAAAAGTATGGGAATGTGATGCTTATGTCAAGAAACTTCAACCTGAAAAGCTCGAACCCAAGTCGGAAAAATGCGTCTTCATAGGATACCCTAAGGAAACCATTGGGTATACCTTCTACCTTAGATCCGAAGGCAAGATCTTTGTTGCTAAGAACGGATCCTTTCTCGAAAAGAGTTTCTCTCGAAAGGAGTAAGTGGGAGGAAAGTAGAACTCGATGAAGTACTACCTCTTGAACCGGAAAGTAGTGCAGCTCAGAAAATGTTCTGTGGTGCCTACACCCACCGGAGAGGAAATTAATGATGATGATTAAGGTACTTCAGATCAAGTTGCTACTGAATCAGAGGTCCACAAGGACACGCTTCACACCAGAGTGGTATGGCAACCCTGTCACGGAAATCATGTTGTTAGACAACGGTGAACCTTGAACTATGAAGAAGCGATGGCAGGCCCGGATTCCAACAAATGGCTTGAAGCCATGCAATCCGAGATAGGATCCATGTATGAAAACAAAGTATGGACTTTGACAGACTTGCCCGATGATCGGCAAGCGATAGAAAACAAATGGATCTTTAAGAAGAAGACGGACGTGGATGGTAATGTTACCATCTATAAAGCTCGACTTGTTGCTAAAGGTTATCGGCAAGTTCAAGGGGTTGACTACGATGAGACTTTCTCTCCCGTAGCGAAGCTGAAGTCCGTCTGAATCATGTTAGCAATTGCCGCATACTATGATTATGAGATATGGCAAATGGACGTCAAAACGGCATTCCTTAACGGCTATCTTAAGGAAGAACTGTATATGATGCAGCCGGAAGGTTTTTTCGACCCTAAGAATGCTAACAAGGTATGCAAGCTCCAATGATCCATTTATGGGCTGGTGCAAGCATCTCGAGTTGGAACATTCGCTTTGATGAGATGATCAAAGCGTTTAGTTTATGCAGACTTATGGAGAAGCCTGCGTTTACAAGAAAGTGAGTGGGAGCTCAGAGCATTTCTCATATTATATGTAGATGACATACTTGATAGGAAATGATATAGAACTCTTGGACAACATTAAGGCCTACTTGAATAAAAGTTTTTCAATGAAGGACCTTGGAGAAGCTGCTTACATATTAGGCATCAAGATCTATAGGGATAGATCGAGACGCCTCATAGGTCTTTCACAAAGCACATACCTTGATAAGATTTTGAAGAAGTTCAAAATGGATCAGTCCAAGAAAGGGTTCTTGACTGTACTGCAAGGTGTGAGATTGAGCTCGGTTTAATGCCCGACCACGGCAAAAGATAAAGAAGAGATGAGTGTCATCCCCTATGCCTCAGCCATAGGATCTATTATGTATGCCATGTTGTGTACTGGATCGATGTAAACCTTGCCGTAAGTTTGGTAGGTAGGTACCAAAGTAATCCCGCAAGGAACACCGGACAGCGGTCAAGAATATCCTGAAGTACCGAAAAGGACGAAGGACATGTTTCGTTTATGGAGGTGACGAAGAGCTCGTCGTAAAGGGTTACGCCGATGCTAGCTTCGACACGATCTGGATGACTCTAAGTCACAAACCGGATACGTGTATATGTTGAATGATGGAGCAGAATCTGGTGCAGCTGCAAGCGAGAGCGTCGTGGCGGGATCTACATGTGAAGCGGAGTACATGGCAGCTTCGAGGCAGCGATGAAGCAATTTGGGTGAAGGAGTTCATCACCGACCTAGGAGTCATACCCAATGCGTCGGGCCGATCAAACTCTTCTCGTGACAACACCGAGCTATTGCCTTGCCAAGGAGCCCAGGTTTCACAAGAAGACCAGTCACATCAAGTTGCCGCTTCAACTCCATCCGTGAAAATGTTCAAGATGGAGACATAGAAATTGGCAAAGTGCATACGGATCTGAATGTCGCAGATCCGTTGACTAAACTTCTTCCGCGGGCAGAACATGATCAACACCAGAACTCTATGGGTGTTCGATTCATCACAATGTAACTAGATTATTGACTCTAGTGCAAGTGGGAGACTGTTGGATATGCCCTAGAGGCAATAATAAAAGGATTATTATTATATTTCCTTGTTCATGATGATTGTCTTTTATTCATGCTATAATTGTATTATCCGGAAATCGTAATACACGTGTGAATACATAGAACACAATACGTCCCTAGTAAGCCTCTAGTTGACTAGCTCGTTGGTCAACAGATAGTCATGGTTTCCCGACTATGGACATTAGATGTCGTTGACAACGGGATCACATCATTAGGAGAATGATGTAATGGACAAGACCCAATCCTAAGCATAGCACAAGATCGTAGTTCGTTTTGCTAGAGCTTTTCCAATGTCAAGTATCTTTTCCTTAGACCATGAGATCGTAACTCCCGGATACCGTAGGAGTGCTTTTGGTGTACCAAACGTCACAACGTAATCGGGTGACTATAAAGGTGCACTACAGGTATCTCCGAAAGTGTCTGGGTTGACACGGATCGAGATGGATTTGTCACTCCGATTACGGAGAGGTATCACTGGGCCCACTCGGTAGTGCATCATCATAATGAGCTCAAAGTGACCAAGTGTCTGGTCACGGATCATGCATTACGGCACGAGTAAAGTGACTTGCCGTAACGAGATTGAACGAGGTATTGGGATACCGACGATCGAATCTCGGGCAAGTAACATACCGTCTGACAAAGGGGATAGTATACGGGGTTACTTGAATCCTCGACATCGTGGTTCATCCGATGAGATCATCGAGGAGTATGTGGGAGCCAACATGGGTATCCAGATCCCGCTGTTGGTTATTGACCGGAGAGTTGTCTCGGTCATGTCTGCATGTCTCCCGAACCCGTAGGGTCTACACACTTAAGGTTCGGTGACACTAGGGTTATTAGGAAGACTTGTATGTGATTACCGAATGTTGTTCGGAGTCCCGGATGAGATCCCGGACGTCACGAGGAGTTCCGGAATGGTCCGGAGGTGAAGATTTATATATGGGAAGTTGTCATACGGACACCGGAAAGTTTCGGGGGCATATCGGTATTGTACCGGGGCCACCGGAGAGGTTCCGGGGGTCCACCGGGAGGGGCCACCCCTCTCGGAGGGCCTCATGGGCCACAAGGGGCAGGGAACCAGCCCCTGGAGGGCTGGGCGCCCCTTGGGCCCATGCGCCTAGGGTTGGGGGAACCCTAGTGGGGCGCCCTTGCTTGGGGGCAAGCCCTCTCCGCCGCTGCCCCCCTCTAGATCTCATCTAGAGGGGCCGGCCCCCCTTGCCCCTTAACCTATAAATAGAGGGGTGAGGGGAGGGCTGCAACACACATCCAAGGCGCAGCCCCTCCCCTACCCAACACCTCTCCTCCTCCGTTGAGTGCTTGGCGAAGCCCTGTCGGAGTACTGCCTCTCCACCATCATCACGCCGTCGTGCTGCTGCTGGAGCCTTCTTCCTCAACCTCTCCTTTCCCCTTGCTAGATCAAGAAGGAGGAGACGTCGTCCGTTCCGTACGTGTGTTGAACGCGGAGGTGCTGTCTGTTCGGCACTTGGTCATCGGTGATTTGAATCACGGCGAGTACGACTCCATCATCACCGTTCCCTTGAACGCTTCCGCACGCGATCTACAAGTGGTATGTAGATGCAATCTCTCTCCCATGACTTGTTGCTTAGATGAACTCATAGATGGATCTTGGTGAAACCGTAGGAAATTTTTTAATTTTCTGCAACGTTCCCCAACAATACGGTGTCTGTTCTAGCAACATAAACGGGCCGAACCCGTAAAATCGCCGGAATTATACCGGTTCTTTTACTGGATCTGCTAGAGATGCTCTTCGTATTTTTTATCAAACATGTTATTAGATACAGCCATAAGGGATTTTTTTAATAGAACCGGGGGTAGGGGGTACGATAGTATTATGCATGTTGTTAAATAGTACCCCCTCCGCTCCATAATTTAGTGCATATAAATTTTTGAAAATTCAATCCTCACAAACTTTGACAAGTTAATGAAGAAAAACATTTACATATAGAACACCAAACATAAGGTGTGGTTTCATATTTTATATATTTGATATTAGATATAAATAGTTCTCTCTATAAGCTTGATTAGGGCAAAAAACAGAACTGGCACTGGACACTAAGTTAACATGTTAGTCCATAAAAATAATATAAAATGATATGTAAAGCATACAAGATTGATAACATAATAGCATGAAATAATAAAAAAATTATGGATACGTTGGAGATGAATCAACGTCCCCAAGCTTAATTCCCACTCGCCCTCAAGTAGGTATATGATAAAAACAAAAAAATTGATGTTGAATGCTATCTAACATGTTCTCAAATATGTAATTCATTTGCGATATGAATATTGGAAAGCTAATTATTTGATGCACTAATTCATTAGTTTGACAACAAAATGATAGTAAGCAAGAATGTTAGAAAATAATCATTGTCCTTCAAATAGAAAATACTTAAGAACGTTATTCTTAAACATTTAATCATGTAAGCATGGCATATCTAGGTCTTCCTAATATAAAGTATCTATCATAAACACCCCGGTGTCAAACCAAGCAATTGGATCATACTTGTTTTCCTCATTTCAGCTTTTCAACTCCCACACAATACTTGAGTGTGGGCCATGGACTTACTACTTGGGATGGCAAAGAGAATGATGATTGGGGTTTATAAGGGTAGGCAAAAATATAGGAAAGTCTCGCATAAACTAGGTGGACCGTTAGACAATAGAGAGGCCTTACAATCGATATCAATGTGATGAGTAGGGATTGCCATGCAACAGATGCGCTAGACCTATAAGTGTATGAAAGCTGTCTACATCAAACTAAGTGAGTGTGTATCCAACTTGCTTGCTCAGGAAGACCTCAAGCATTTAAGAAAGCTCGTCATCGGAATATACAAGCCAAGCTCGATCTATAATGTAAAAATCCCATTACTATATGAAAGTGATAAATCATGGAGACTCTCTATATGAAGTACATGGTGCTACTCTGAAACATAAGTGTGGTAAAAAGGATAGTAACATTGCCCCTTCTCTCATTTTCTTAGAATAGTCTCATGGATGCCATCTCCACTTTTTCAAGGACTCATAAATCTCCATTATTATTTTTCTCACTGGGACAATGCTCTAATAATGGTCATCACACTTTGATTTACTTACAACTCGATAAACTAAAAAATATGATAAAATATGAATGGCTCTGGCAGTGTACCAGGATGTGCAATGATCTAGCGTAACATGTATAACAATGATGAACCGTGGTTTTTTCACAAAATATCATGTCAGCTCTATATAATCATGCAAGGAAACATGACAATGAATACTCAAGTCATGTGAATAGTAACAGTGAAAATTGCATGGCAATATATCTTGAAATGGCTATGGAATTGACATAATATGTAGGTACGGCGACTGTTTTGAGAAACGATATACAAGGTTTATGTGCGATAGAGCGTATACCACGGGACTTGGATGCACCGGTGAATTTTGCACCAAGTCCTGAGTAGAACGGGTAATGCAATGTACCGAAGAGACTAGCAAAATATGGATAGGTGGAAATGCTTATAGTCCACAAACTCACATTGGTCATAAAGAACTTAAATACATATTGTGAAAATCCAGAATCCCATAATAATTAGGGGAAGACTCGAGGGAAGTGCCCCGACCCCCGCGTCGCCCACCGCTGGCGACACGTGGGTAACCCTAGCTCCGCCACCGGAAGCCCTCCCTTTGCTTACCCCCGGTGCCACCGCCGCCGGAGGGCCGGCTCGTGAAGCCGCGTCGATCCCTAGGATGCTGGCGGCGGGGCAGTTCCCCCACCCTCGTCACGCGCTGTGGTTCCCCCAACCCCTGGAGATCCGACCTCAGGCGACCTGTGTGTCCCTCCCGCGACCACCCCCATCCCCTCCGGCGTCTTGGGCGCACGCTCCCGGGCCATGACCTTGGTGGTGGCGGCGCCTGATGTTTACTACGTAACCTTCTTCTTGTAGACTCTAGTTGGGCCTCCAAGCGCAGAGTTTTGTAGGACAGTAGCAAATTTCCCTCAAGTGGATGACCTAAGGTTTATCAATTTGTGGGAGGCGTAGGATGAAGATGGTCTCTCTCAAACAACCCTGCAACCAAATAACAAAGAGTCTCTTGTGTCCCCAACACACCCAATACAATGGCAAATTGTATTGGTGCACTAGTTCGGCGAAGAGATGGTGATACAAGTGTAATATGGGTGGTAGATATAGGTTTTAGTAATCTGAAAATATAAAAACAGAAAGGTAACTAGTGGTAAAAGTGAGAAAAAACGGTATTGCAATGCTTGGAAACAAGGCCTAGGGTTCATAATTTCACTAGTGCAAGTTCTCTCAATGATGATAACATAATTAGATTATATGACAATCCCTCAAAATGTGCGACAAAAGTCACTCCAAAGTTCCTATCGCGGAGAACTTAAGATGAAATTGCTTGTAGGGTACGAAACCACCTCAAAGTTATTCCTTCCGATCAATCCACTAGGCTATTCCTATAAGTGTCACAAACATCCCTAGAGTTCATAGTAAAATAACACCATATGACACATCAATCAACCCTAATGTCACCTAGATACTCCAATGTCACCACAAGTATCCGTGGGTCAATTATACGATATGCATCAAACAACTTCGGATTCATAATATTCAATCCAACACAAAGAACTTCATGAGCATCCCAAGATTTCTACACAGAAAGGAAATATGAAAACGCATACCAACCCCTATGCATAGATTACCCCAATGCCACCACGGGAATCCGCAAGTTGATAACCAAAACATACATCAAGTGGATCAATAGAACATCCCATTGTCACCACGGATATCATGTCGCAAGACATACATCAAGTGCTCTCACATCCAAAGATTAAATCCGACATAACAAAACCTCAAAGGAAAAGACTCAATTCATCACAAGGTAGAGAGGGGAAAACACCATAAGATCCAACTATAGTAACAAAGATCGCGGTACATCAAGATCGTGCCATATCAAGAACACAAGAGAGAGAGAGAGAGAGAGAGAGAGAGAGAGAGAGATCAAACACATAGCTACCGCTACATACCCTCAGCCCCGAGGGTGAATTACTCCCTCCTCGTCATGGAGACCGCCGGGATGATGAAGATGGCCACCGGTGATGGATCCCCCTCCGGCAGGGCACCAGAACGGGCTCCCGATTGTTTTTTCGTGCCTACAGAGGCTTACAGCGGCGAACTCCCGATCTAGGTTTCTTTCTGGGGGTTTCTGGATTTATAGGAAGTTTTGGCGTCGGTTTCACGTCAGGGGGGGTCCACGAGTCAGCGACAAGGCAGGGGACCGCACCCTAGGGGGGTGGGCGTGCCCTCCACCCTTATCGTTGACTCGGGACTCTTCTGGCCCAACTCTTGTGCTTCGGGGGCTTCTTCTGGTCCATAAAAATCACCGTAAAATTTCAACTCGTTTGGACTCCGTTTGATAATCCTTTTCTGCAAACCTCAAAAACAAGGAAAAAACAGAAACTGGCACTAGGCTCTAGGTTAATAGGTTAGTCACAAAAATAATATAAAATAGCATATAAATGGATATAAAACATCCAAGATGGATAATATAAGCATGGAACAATAAAAAATTATAGATGCGTTGGAGACGTATCAGCGTTGTTTCCTTCCCCGTGCCCATCCTCCGAGAATTGGATCCCCCATCCCGGAGATTGGATCTCATGAGAGTGCCGCCCTCCCCTGGCTACCCTCCCCTTCCCGGCCTGGCCGGTGGCACAATTTGGAAGCTCACCTCGAGAGCCTCCCCTCCCTCCTCGTTGACGCAACCAGCCTTGCTGCTTGTGCTGCGGCTGGCGGGGGTTTGGACGCAGATGCTTTGGCCGGTCACGGGCCTGCCTCATGTAGGCGGCCCATGTCTTCTTGCGTTTATGTAGTTTGTTGTACCCCAATCTGAACTCATTCTAACTCCTATAAATGAATGATGCGCAAGCTTTGCGTATTCGCGAAAAGAAAATCTAGAATCCCTCGTAGCAAAGCATTACTCGCATGCCACTAGGGGGAAGGTTGGGAGGATTTAACCATCGCGCGCCCCCGATCCGAACAACACAATGGATATCAATCTAGGATAGATTATGCTCCAACTTCCTAGGCATGTTAAAACGGACACTTTAATGAGCTGGAAATCACAAACCTTAACATCAACATTTTTACTGAACCAAAATTATCAACTAGTAAACCTTCATATTATAACCTTGATATCATTTATGAAACATAACATATTGATTGATCTACATGTTGTTTTTATCATACCACCCTTGTATACTTATTATTTTTGGACCAAACATATATAACTCATGCAAATTATCACTTCCTAGTTAACTCTCAAAAAGATATATGTGAAGCAACAGAGTGCAAATGATTGCTATAAAATATATGTATCGACATGCTCAAAAGATATAAGTGAAGCACATGAGCAATTGCCTTAACTCAAGAGATATAAGTGAAGCATAATGAGCATTGTATAAATTGTGATGAACGTGCGTCTCTCATAAGAAAGGTATGATCAGGAACAAATCATTGTGGAAACAAGAAAATCAAAAAATAAAAACACCAAACGCTCCAAGGCAAAACACATAGTGTGATGAATAAAAATATAGCTCCAAGTGATACTACCGATAGATTGAATACGAAAGAGATGATGGCTTCTGGGGCATCCCCAATCTTAGATGCTTGGATCTTCCTTGAATATTACCTCGGGGTGCCTTAGGCATCCCCAAGCTTAGGCTTTTATCGCTCCTTATTTTCTTATATCGTCATCTCACCCAAAACTTGAAAACTTCAGTCACATAAAACTCAACAAAACCTCGTGAAATCCATTAGTATAATAAAATAAATCATTAACTTAGGTATTGTCAAAGCAAGATTAATAATTGTTCTTACATAATACCTACTATATTCTATCATCTCCATGACTTATACCCCTCAATACAATCCATAAAAACATTAAAATAATCATACTATGTAGTAAAAAAGAATAGTACCCAAGGGTCTATTCGGTTCGTGAAATCACATGGAAAGTAACAGGACGGCTCTGCCCAGGCACCTGTTCTTGTGTTTGGTTGGGAAAGAGAATCTGAAGGCACCCTCCGTAAAAGGGAATATAACCCCCAGAACTAGAACGCAGTAGTTCCTCCAAATCGGCGGAAAGACACATAATAGAAGCCCCATTGTAGCGACCAGACCCGAATGGATCTAGTGCTCTGTGCTCAGTGTCATCCCTGGATCAGTAATGCTGACACCACACAAGATTTCAAGGATTTATAGCAGAGTAGCAATCACACACTTATTACATCGTTGTCCACAAGGGAACTGAATACAAAATATGGCTTAAGGCCATCTAATGATAACAATGAAGGCTTGGAAGATAAGCGAGTCCATCAACTCCAACGGCATCACCGAGTATAGAACCACGACCTAACACCTTACTCGTCGTTCGAAAAGTCTGCAACGTGAAAAGTTGCAGCCCAAAACGGGTCAGACATGGAATATGCCGCAATGTAACACATAAAGAGCAATGAATGAATAAGCCTATACTACATGCTTATTTGGCTGGTGGTAAGGCTCTACGGTTACATTTGCATAAAGCTGATTTTTCCCTACATCAAAGGAATAATTTTTATTTAACTATCATGGTGGTTGTTAAACATTGAGAATGGTTGACAGCATTCTCAATCCCAATTAAAAAGGTACTCATCAAAACCCAATAACTTTTATTTAGAAATAACATGTTGAGATTCACATGATAATCAAGTACCGGATACTCAAATTGTCCATAACCGGGGACACGGCTAATCATGATTAGTTTATACACTCTGCAGAGGTTTGCACACTTTTCCCCACAAGACTCGATCGCCTCCGCTTGGTTCTCGTGACTACATGGTGTTTGAGAAACGGATGACCGAGACATAGTCTTCGAAGCGCTTAGCACCTTACATGTGGGTAGACCGTACCAACCTATATCCCCTACATCAGCTAGCCTACCCGTAAGAGTTCGTGACGACTTAGTCAACTACGCCAGAGCCCATAATTGGCTTGTGGCTGCACACGGAAGTTTCCAGCTTGACAAATCTTATGATCCCTTAGAGCCCGGGTGGCGGTCCAAGAAATACAGCAAGTCTCGATGGAAACCAGTGCCTCAATCCACCCAGATGTGTGTTAGGTTGCCACCTTAGATAAACCATTAATTAAACAATCTCACATCTGTCATGGATATTCACTCACCCAATCCACGCCTACAAGCATAGCATGGCATGAACAGCAAACGAGAAGTAACTCCCAAGGTTTCATAAGTAAAACAGTAATAGGTACTACTCAATCTACTTCCCAAACCCACAATTTAATTAGATCCTAATCATGCAAGTGTTTGAGGAATAGATCTAATGCATAAAACTGGGTATGAGAAGGGTATGATCAAGTGTTACTTGCCTTGTCGATGATCCATGAGTCCTAGAGATTCAAGTAACAAGCGGCGACCGGGTGATCTAACGCAGACAAACAACAAGCATACAATAAGTACTCATCTAATGCACAGGAAATCTCGAATAAAAGATCTAACCAGAGAGTTCAACTTAAGAACCCTGGTTGCAAAAGAATCGAATCAAAACAAACTCCGAAAGTCGAAACTCGAGAGAGAACGCCTCGGCTTAGCGATCTGAAATTAGGTCAAAATTTCACAGTGGCAAAACTCTGTGAAAGTAGGGTAGTCGAACGGCGGTTTCACATTTAAACTCCAGCGCTTGAATCACCTGATCCGATAAACGAGCGAGAAATAAAACAGTTTTGAAAATCAGATCCAAATCAAATCGAAAATAACGGATTAATTCCGATTAAAAAGAAAACGACGAACGAGTTAAATTGCGAACGTTCGTTAATGTAATCTAATCTAACGAACGCTGTTCACTGAAACGAACGGTTCGGTGAACGTCCGCTAAATAAGAAAAACGAAAAAAACAAAACCAATCTAGGTTTTTTTAAAAAACCAAACATGTTTTTTTTAAAATAAACCGGATCGGTTTAGGGAAAACCGGTCGGGCGGCGGGCGGCTACCTCCGTGGCTCTCGCCGGGCGAGGCTCGCGGGCTCCGCGGGCTCTGGAGGTCCGCGGGTCGGGGGGGGGCGAGGGCGGCGAGGTCCGCGCGCCGGGCGGCGGGTAACGGCGGCGGCGGCGGCCTTGGCGGGCGGGATTCGGTCAAGGGCGGCGGGCGGCTCGTGGGTTGGGTCGGGGAGAGAGAGAGGGGGGGGTATTTAAAGGCGAGGGGGGGGCGGCGGTGGCTTGGGGAGGGGGTCAAGGGGAGCGCCGGGTCGGGGTGGGACTCCGGGGCGGCGGCGCTGTGTTTTTTTTTTTAAAATAGAAATTAAACCAAAACGAATTAAAAAAAATACCAAACGATCTCGGATTTAAATAAAACAAATTTTCCCCGACTCCTAAAAATGAGTCGAACAAAATGAACTTTAAAAACAAAATACATGCATAAATTTTTTTAAATGCTCATTTTTGCCTAAGCAAAATAAATCTTCCAAAACCAAATTTGGTTTATTTATAATATCTTCATTTTTCCTAATTGTTTGGGAAAGTCATATTATTCCTCTCAAGATATTTTTATAGGAAAACTTTATGAAGATAATTTAAATAATCCAATGATCCTATTTTCAAAATTTGGAAAATCCCAAATATGAAAATTATGAAACTTCCAACTCTCTCCGAGGGTCCTTGAGTTGCGTGAAATTTCTAGGATCGAAAAAAATGCGAGAAAATATGATATGCATGATGACCTAATGTATAACATTCCAAATTGAAAATTTGGGATGTTACAAACCTACCCCCTTAAGATGAATCTCGCCCTCGAGATTCGGGTTGGCTAGAAAATAGGTGAGGTGGTCCTACAAAACTTCCTCTCTTTCCTGTGTGGCTTCATCCTCGGTGTGGTGGCTCCATCGAACTTTGCAAAACTTGATAACCTTGCTGCGAGTAACTCTGCTGGCATAATCGAGAATCTTAACTGGCCTTTCCTCATATGTCAAGTCATCCTTCAACTGAATTGCCTCCAATGGCACTATGTCTCTTAACGGTACTTCTGCTATCTCGGGGTGACATTTCTTCAACTAAGAAACATGGAATACATCATGAACTCCTGACAGTCCTTCTGGCAATTCCAACTTATACGCAACTTCTCCCATGCGTTGCAAAATCTTATATGGTCCAACGAAACGGGGTGCTAACTTTCCTTTAACTCCAAAACGCTTCACTCCTCGTAGTGGGGATACTTTGAGATATACTCTATCTCCAACTTCATACTCGATTGCTTTGCGCTTTGAATCGGCGTAGCTCTTCTATCTGGACTGGGCTACCTTGAGCCTGTCTCGAATCAACTTAACTTTCTGTTCAGACTCCTTAATCAAATCTGGTCCAAACAACTGACGATCTCGGCCAGTCCCATGACAACGGTGTCCTGCACCTTCTTCCATACAAGGCCTCGAAAGGTGCCATCTTTAAGCTGGTTTGGTAACTGTTATTGTAGGAAAATTCTGCATACGGCAAATTGTCATCCCAACTAGATCCATAATCTAGTGCACAAGCTCTCAGATGTCCTCCAAAATCTGATTGACTCTCTCAGTTTGTCCATCGGTCTCGTGGGTGGAAAAGTGTGCTGAATTCCAATCGGGTTCCCAATGTTTCGTGCAACTGGTTCCAAAATTTTGAAGTAAACTGGGTTCCTCTCGTCGATACAATGCTCCTTGAACTCCGTAAGCATACAATTCTGGTCATGTATATTTTTGCCAACTTAGCACTGCTATAGGTAGTCTTGATTTGGAATGAAATGGGCTACCTTGGTCAAACGGTCGACTATGACCCAAATCGAGTCATATCCTGAACGGGTCTTTGGCAAACCTGTGATGAAATCCATACCTAGTTTATCCCACTTCCATTCGGTATCGGCAATGGTTGTAATAATCCTGCTGGCTTCGATGCTCGCCTTTACTTTTTCGACATACGCCGCAAACTGCTACGTACTCGCAATATCCTTCTTCATTCCGTCCACCGAAAATATTCTTCAAATCCAAATACATCTTGGTATTTCTGGGTGAATCGAATAGGGTGAATCATGGGCTTCTTGTAAAATCAACTTCCGATCTCGGGTCATTGGGCACATAAACACGGTCTTCAAACCATAGGGTATCGTGCTCATCCTCACGAAATCCTTTAGCTTTTCCTTTGCTCATTTTCTCCTTTATAGAGGCAACTTCCTTATCCGCCTTTTGGGCTTCTCGATTTTGTCCATCGATGTCGATCGAATCTCCAATGCTGCTACATAGCCTCTCGAACTATTTCCAAACATAGCTCTCAAGGTCCTCGGCTAACTCATTGGGTATTCCTCCCATCATTAGGGTATTGACGTGGCTCTTACGGCTCAATGCGCCTCGCTATGACATTAGCCTTTCCGGGTGATAATGCAATCTCATATCATAATCCTTGATTAGCTCTAACCATCTCCTCGTCTCGAGATTCAATTCTTCGTGTGAAGATGTACTTCAAACTCTTGTGATCCGTATATACTTCACAATGATTTCCAATGAGAAAATGTCTCCACGCCTTCAAGGCATGCACAACGGCTGCTAACTCCAAATCATGAGTGGCATAATTCAACTCATGGGGCTTAAGTTGTCGTGAAGCATACTGAAACAACTCTTCCTTCCTGCATAAGCACTGCTCCAAGTCCTCGACGTGAAGCGCCGCAAAACACCTCATAATCCTTAGTTTGATCCGCAATATCAAAACTGGTGAGGTAACCAATCTTTTCTTCAACTCCTGAAAACTTGCCTCACAGTCCTCGGTCCATATGAATTTGTTTTCCTTCTTCAACAATTCTGTCATAGGCTTTGCAATCCTTGAGAAATTCTCAATGAATCTTGGTAGTATCCTGCGAGTCCAAGGAAACTCGAATCTCTCCAACTGTCGTTGGTGCTTCCCATTTGGTTACGGTCTCAACCTTTGTGGGGTCAATCTGCTATTCCTTCTCCGGATATAACATGTCCGAGAAGTCCAACTTCCTTTAGCCAAAACTCACATTTGCTGAACTTGGCATACAACTGGTGTTCCTCGCCCAAAACCAATCTCAAATGTTCCTTGTGTTCCTCTTCATTCTTCGAGAAAATCAAATGTCATCAATGAACACCACGATTTAACTTGTCCAAAAACTCCATAAACACTTTGTTCATCGGTTCATGAAATAGGCTGGTGCGTTAGTCAGTCCAAATGACATAACGGTATACTCGTACAATCCATATCTCGTGGTAAATGCTGTCTTGGGTATGTCTTGCTCCCGAATCTTCAACTGATGGTACCCTGATCGCAAGTCGATCTTAGAGAACACTTTGGCTCCTTGCAGGCGATCAAACAGATCATTTATCATCGGTAGTGGGTACTTGTTCTTGATTGTTACTTCATTCAATCCACGATAATCAACAACCATTCTCAACGATCCATCCTTCTTCTCCACCAATAAAACGGGTGATCCCCAAGGTGAAGAACTTGGGCTTAATAAAACCTTTATCCAATAGTTCCTTAATCTGCTTCTTAATTTCTGCCAAATCCTTTGCGGGCATCCTGTACGGTCGCTTCGATATCGGGCCTGTTCCTGGCAACAGCTCGATCAAAAACTCAATGTCTCTATCCGCGGCATTCCCGCAACTCTTAGGAAGTACATCAGATATTCCTTCACCATCGGTACTTCTTCCGTACCACCTGTTAAGCAATTAACTTGTGCTCTCCTCGGCTCGTGCCGTGATACATACTTAATCCTTCTTCCTTCGGTGTGGTGAGCAAAATTGACCTTGCGGTACAATCTATGTTTCCTCCATACCTTGATAACCAATCCATTCCTAATATCACATCCAATCCTTGGGATTCCGTAACTATTAGGTCCGAGGGGAAAACATAGTGTCCGATCCTTAGTGGCAATCGATCACACCATTTACTAGCCATGTACTCGCTCCGTGAGGTTACTAGCATGGGTGACCTAAGGGCTTGGGTTGGTAACTTGTACTTATCCACAAATCCCTTGATATGTATGAATGCGATGCAAAAAGATCAAAAGAACAACTGCAGTAAAAGACTTAACCAAAACTTACCGACATCGTGATCGGGCTGATCTTCAACCTCCTCCACATCAATGTGGTTCACCTGTCCCTGTTGAAAGGGTTGGGCTTCTTTCCGAGCTTCCATTGCCATTTCCATTCTCGCCTTCTCGACAGTCATTTGCATAATGCCCATCTTGCGGCACTTAAAGCAAGTAATGTGACTCAGTCTACCTTGGATGGTGTAGACGGGTTGGTGCGGTTCGTCTGCTGCTTCCTCCATTCCTGCTCCCATTCTTGGTGCCATTATGGTTGTGCGAATTACCTCCTCCATGGGTATGCTGAAACTGAATTCTGATTTAGGGTATAACGTGGCTTCGCTGGGATCCCGAGTTATACTTCCCTTGTCCATACTTCCGCTTGCAGTTCTCAATTTGTCTGCTGCTTTCCTCAATCATCGAGCTCGGTCTACTAACTCCTGGTAGTTATTGAAACTTGCTACCATCAACGGCATGCTGAACTCATCATTCAGTCCTTCTAGAAACTTCTCCTGCTTAGCTGCATCCGAGCAACGCCATCCGGGGCATAACGAGCTAATTTGCTAAAGTCATCCACGATCGCCAACAGTCCTTCCTCCTTGGCGAAGTTGCGAAACTCACGCTTCTTCATGGCCATGGCTCCTGCTGAAACATGGGCTGTGCGAAAAGCTTGCTGAAACTGGTCCCATGTGGCGGTGTTCACGGATAAGTGGCTGTGAAATTCTCCCACCATGCCTGCGGGTCCTTCAAGCCGATGTGCTGCAAACTTCACTCTTTCACCATCCGCATCCCGCAGTAGTCAGCTCCTTCCTATCTTGCGGAGCCACCATCTGCTACAATTGGCTCGGTGCTACTTGGAATACACCGCGGTTCAGTCTAAGGAAACGAGTCGATGATCCGCAGTGGTGGTGGTGGCGGGGTTGTTGTTGTTGTTGTTGTTGTTGTTTCGCACCAATGTTTGAATCAGGTATTCTGCTGCTGGATCAATTGGGTGATCTCTGGCGGGAAAACGAATCCGGGGTCGCGTCTCGGAGGCATCTGAAGGGTTTAGAAGAGAAGAGAAAAATAGAATAGAATGAGGTCTAAGGGGAAATCACTACCCAAATGCACATGAGCAAATGCACACAAATCACTTCATTCAATCAAACAAGGGCTACAACGATCTAACTATCGCAAAAGTGCGTGTACTATAAAGGTTTACATGGAGGGAATACTACTATTATGTGGGGGACTTCTACTAATTTGAACCGGTGGAAGACTCCATGATGTCTGCTCCAGCTTCGTCTTCAAAATCGGGTTCACTTGGATCCGAATCTGTGTCATCGATGTTGATGTAGTCGATTGGGTGTTCGACATACTGGTCTTCATTCCTGAGCGCCAACTTCTTCTTGAGTTCTTCGATCTCGTACTTAAGATCGTTATTGTGTCTTGCCAGAGCTACGATCTCGTCCATGTAGTCCTTGCGTGTAGTCTTTAGTTCTTCTTCCAATTCGATGATCCTTTCCTTTGTCTTCTGCAACTCCAACAGGTCATTGCACATTTGGTTCTCCTGGCGTCGAATGTGCTGATTTAACTCCTGGATGAACGCTGCAATGGATCTATCCTTCTTGGTGTTGACGACGTCCCAATTGTCATCTCGGCGTCCGCAAATCTGGTAGATGGTGTCCTTGAGATCTTCTTGATAGACTTCTCCAATGCGTCCCATGGTGATGTGAGCTGCCATGCTCTTTCCTGCACTCCAAGTGGGTGCATCAAAACACTATCTATTGGCTTGGTGATCGGGCAAATGTCCTTCCCGAACGTGAGCATGAATCTTCCAGCGCTCCTCTTCAGCAGAGTGGCGTTGAAAGTCCCGTGAAGCTTGGTAATCCAATGTTCGTGTACTTAGTAACTTCCTTCAAGTGAAATCCAAAAGGTGTGCCTTCATCCGTTGGGTGTACTTGATCTTCGCGTCCGTCATCCTAAAGAGAGTAGAAAAGATGAGGAGTTAGAAAATGGGAAGAGAGAGTGATCTATGGCTTTAACTTAGTGGTCGTGTCTCTGATCGGCGTGTGCTCGATACCATTCTCTCAGAGCGACCTGACCGAATGGATCTAGCGCTCTGTGCTCGGTGTCATCCTGGATCAAGAATGCCGACACCACACAAGATTTCAAGGATTTATAGCAGAGTAGCAATCACACACTTATTACATCGTTGTCCACAAGGAACTGAATACAAAATATGGCTTAAGGCCATCTAATGATAACAGCGGAAGGCTTGGAAGATAAGCGAGTCCATCAACTCCAACGGCATCACCGAGTATAGAACCACGACCTAACACCTTACTGTCGTCCGAAAAGTCTCGCAACGTGAAAAGTTGCAGCCAAAACGGGTCAGACATGGAATATGCCGCAATGTAACACATAAAGAGCAATGAATGAATAAGCCTATACTACATGCTTATTTGGCTGGTGGTAAGGCTCTACGTTACATTTGCATAAAGCTGATTTTTCCTACATCAAAGGAATAATTTTATTTAACTATCATGGTGGTTGTTAAACATTGAGAATGGTTGACAGCATTCTCAATCCCAATTAAAAGGTACTCATCAAAACCCAATAACTTTTATTTAGAAATAACATGTTGAGATTCACATGATAATCAAGTACGGATACTCAAATTGTCCATAACCGGGACACGGCTAATCATGATTAGTTTATACACTCTGCAGAGGTTTGCACACTTTTCCCCACAAGACTCGATCGCCTCCGCTTGGTTCTCGACTACATGGTGTTTGAGAAACGGATGACCGAGACATAGTCTTTCGTAAGCGCTAGCACCTTACATGTGGGTAGACCGTACCAACCTATATCCCCTACATCAGCTAGCCTACCCGTAAGAGTTCGTGACGACTTAGTCAACTACGCCAGAGCCCATAATTGGCTTGTGGCTGCACACGAAGTTTCAGCTTGACAAATCTTATGATCCCTTAGAGCCTGGGTGGCGGTCCAAGAAATACAGCAAGTCTCGATGGAAACCAGTGCCTCAATCCACCCAGATGTGTGTTAGGTTGCCACCTTAGATAAACCATTAATTAAACAATCTCACATCTGTCATGGATATTCACTCACCCAATCCACGCCTACAAGCATAGCATGGCATGAACAGCAAACGAGAAGTAACTCCCAAGGTTTCATAAGTAAAACAGTAATAGGTACTACTCAATCTACTTCCCAAACCCACAATTTAATTAGATCCTAATCATGCAAGTGTTTGAGGAATAGATCTAATGCATAAAACTGGGTATGAGAAGGGTATGATCAAGTGTTACTTGCCTTGCCGATGATCCATGAGTCCTAGAGATTCAAGTAACAAGCGGCGACCGGTGATCTAACGAGACAAACAACAGGCATACAATAAGTACTCATCTAATGCAGGAAATCTCGAATAAAAGATCTAACCAGAGAGTTCAACTTAAGAACCCTGGTTGCAAAAGAATCGAATCAAAACAAACTCCGAAAGTCGGAACTCGAGAGAGAACGTCTCGGTTTAGCGATCTGAAATTAGGTCAAAATTTCACAGTGGCAAAACTCTGTGAAAGTAGGGTAGTCGAACGGCGGTTTCATATTTAAACTCCAGCGCTTGAATCACCGATTCCGATAAATGAGCGAGAAATAAAACAGTTTTGAAAATCAGATCTCAAATCAAATCAGAAAATAACGGATTAATTCCGATTAAAAGAAAAACGACGAACGAGTTAAATTGCGAACGTTAGTTAACGTAATCGAATCTAACGAACGAAGTTCATCAAACGAACGGTTCGGTGAACGTCTGCTAAATAAGAAAACCAAAAAAACAAAACCAATCTAGGTTTTTTTAAAAAACCAAACATGTTTTTTTTAAATAAACCGGATCGGTTTAGGGAAAACCGGTCGGGCGGCGGGCGGCTACCTCCGGTGGCTCTCGCGGGCGAGGCTCGCGGGGCTCGCGGGCTCGGGAGGTCCGCGGTCGGGGGCGAGGGCGGCGAGGTCCGGCGTCGGTGGGGTAACGGCGGCGGCGGCGGCTCTTGGCGGCGGCGGATTCGATCGGGCGGGCGCGGCGGCTCCGCGGGTTGGGTCGGGAGAGAGAGGGGGTATTTAAAGGCGAGGGGGGCGGTGGCTTGGGAGGGGGTCAAGGGGAGCGCTGGTCGGGTGGGACTCAAGGCGGCGGCTGTTTTTTTTTTTTAAAATAGAAATTAAACCAAAACGAATTAAAAAAATACCAAACGATCTCGGATTTAAATAAAACAAATTTTCCCGACTCCTAAAATGAGTGAACAAAATGAACTTTAAAAACAAAATACATGCATAAAAATTTTAAATGCTCATTTTGCCTAAGCAAAATAAATCTTCCAAAACCAAATTTGGTTTATTTATAATATCTTCATTTTTCCTAATTGTTTGGGAAAGTCATATTATTCCCTCTCAAGATATTTTTATAGGAAAACTTTATGAAGATAATTTAAATAATCCAATGATCCTATTTTCAAAATTTGGAAAATCCCAAATATGAAAATTATGAAACTTCCAACTCTCTCCGAGGGTCCTTGAGTTGCGTGAAATTTCTAGGATCGAAAAAAAATGCGAGAAAATATGATATGCATGATGACCTAATGTATAACATTCCAAATTGAAAATTTGGGATGTTACACCCATACTCTCAACCCCATTCTACCCCGTCTCTCTCGACTGCGCCTCTCCCTCTCTCTTTTCTCCAATGGTGCTACACCACGAGGTATAGTTGGTGATGAGGATGGTTAGGAGGACTGATCGTGAGCTAGCACCTAGCAGTGACCCCTTCTCCCAAAGTCATCTCTTGCAACAGCAGCCGGGATGAAGCCGATCCATCTCTCCTTCTCCAGGGATGACCGAGATTGCACTCATCTGCCTTTCCTTGACCAGCGGTGGAGTAGCAGAAGCCAGGAATGGCTCGTCTGAGTGAACGTGATGCAAAAATAATGATGCTCAAGTGCATCATCATAGGTAAGGAATTTAGAGTTATTTGGGATGGAATAAAAGAAAATATTGGTCGGTAGCAATCGAAAGACTCTCAAAATTTGGTGGTGATTAAGTATTTTTAAACAAAAGTCTGGCCCATAGGCATGCTTTATTGATCAAATAACAAGATTACATAGTTTAGCAACAACTTTAAATATATCTAATAGAACATGACGTAATTGGTAGGCATGTAGTGACAAATAGGTTCACCACGCTCTCTGTCTAATAGCTCAAAGTATTGAGTGTCCCAATCAGATGTGTTCATGTGACACATGGCTATTGATGTCACGCGCGGCATGTCATCTTTCAAACCCTTGAGTTGCACCCTCAAAGATTGCACCTCTTTTGGCCGATGGCAATAAAAAACCTCATAGGGAAAATCCATAGGGTGGCATGGCACCACGTTACTATTGAGTTGGGTGATCTGTTCCACAACGTACATGGAGCCGGAGGTCTCATGCCCATGAATCCTTGTAATGGCTGCTTGTGCATCGCTGACTCCCAATTCTCTAGTGGCGAACCTTGCCATTGCTTCACGAGATGAGAAACACATGTGAGGTTCCTCCTTGTCAGCCGGTTTGCCACATGAACGAACGGTGTCAGCTATCTTCTTTGCCTTCACCGAACCATGAGGTATCTTGAAGTACGAGAGGATGGTTGTAAAGTACTTTGACTCCAACTGAGTAGAGGCAAAATGAACATACTTTGGTGCACCATCTCGTGCAAACATGGTTCCTTTAGGCAGTGTAGTGCCGATGTGTAGATTCTTCTTTAGGAATAACATGCTGGTTTGAACTTTAATATGCCTGCGTTTTTCTAGTGCTTCAGGAATGGAGGAAGCCGCATTGTTATAAATTAAAACAAAAGTTTAACAACAATATTGGCATAGTGATGTTATTTATGGATATTAAATGCATATATTTCTTCACGGATATAAAGAAACTAAGTCATTATATTAAAAACAATCTCACCATGATATGGTAGCACAAGCACTTACGAGAGTGTGCATGATCTAGATCCCAATGTACTGCATCCGCACTTGTATCAAAACTGGATTTTTCTATAGCAAATAACAAAGTAAGAGTTGCTTCAGAACTAACAAATTCTCCACTTGATAAGATATATAGCACATGTAATTACTGGAAGGTGCATCTTCTGGTTTCCAATCCACCTTATAAGCACTCGCTTCAAAACCTTCTACTTTTGCAGGACATAACAGAGCATCAGTTCATTCAGGACCAACACGTTCTCGACTTAGTAAGGTAGCACAAGTACTTACTAGAAGGTGCATCTTCTGATTTCCAATCCACCTTATAAGCACTTGCCCCAAAACCTTTTTCTTCTACAGGAAATAACAAACCATGAGTTCATTCAGGACTAACGCATCCTCGATGTGGTATGGTAGCACAAGTACTTACTGGAAGGTGCATCTTCTGGTTTACAATCCACCTTATAAGCACTTGTCCCAAAAACTTCTTCTTTTGCACGAAATAACAAACCATGAGTTCATTCATGACTAACACATTCTCGACTTGTTAAGGTAGCACAAATACTTACTAGAAGGTGCATCTTCTGATTTCCAATCCACCTTATAGGCACTTGCCCCAAAACCTTTTTCTTTTGCAGGAAATAAAAAACCATGAGTTCATTCAGGACTAGCACATTCTCAATGTGGTAAGGTAGAACAAGTACTTACCGAAAGGTGCACCTTCTGGTTTCCAATCCACCTTATAAGCACTTGCCCCAAAACCTTCTTCTTCTGCAGGAAATAACAAACCATGAGTTCATTCGGGACCAACACATTCTTGACTTGGTAAGGTAGCACAAGTACTTACTAGAAGGTGCATGTTTTGAGTTCCAATCCACCTTATAAGCACTTGCCCCAAAACCATTTTCTTCTGCAAGAAATAAGAAACCATGAGTTCATTCAGGACTACCACATCCTCGATGTGGCATGGTAGCACATGTACTTACTAGAAGGTGCATCTTCTGGTTTCCAATCCACCTTATAAGCACTTGCCCCAAAACTTTCTTCTTCTGCAGGAAATAACAAAGCATGAGTTCATTCAGGACCAACACGTTCTCGACTTAGTAAGGTAGCACAAGTACTTACTGGAAGGTGCATCTTCTAATTTCCAATCCACCTTATAAGCACTTGCCCCAAACCATTTTTCTTCCGTAGGAAATAAAAAAACCATGAGTTCATTCAGGACTAGTATATTCTCGATGTGGTAAGGTAGCACAAGTACTTACCGGAAGGTGCATCTTTTGGTTCCCAATCCACCTTATAAGCACTTGCCCCAAAACCGTATTCTTCTACAAGAAATAACAAACCATGAGTTCATTTAGGACCAACACATTCTTGACTTGGTAAGGTAGCACAAGTACTTACTGGAAGGTGCATGTTTTGATTTCCAATCCACCTTATAAGCACTTGCCCCAAAACCTTTTCTTCTGTAGGAAATAACAAACCATGAGCTCATTCAGGACTAACACATCCTTGATCTCCACTACTATTAAACAATCAAACAAGAACTTTTTTACGTGCACCCCGTTAAGTGTACACCGGTTAATTAGCACCGTCTGATTATCTAAATCAATGTAATCTAACAGATTGGATTAATCTAATGAGTAATCAGCGGTGCAGTAATAGGCTGACCACCACTCCACCGCAGACAAAAACTTCCCGAAAAGTTTCTCTCTCAACCAGAAATCTCTCTCCCAAATAGATAAAGAAATCAACAATCAATCCCTAATTAACAGCGATGTCATTATAGCTAATTCTTGCAACCAGGCATATGTGATCCATGCAATGATGCAAACCGGCTATTCCCGCATCAATTCCTTACCCAATCAATGCCTCCATAGTTTGTACTAGGTAGGAAGTGCGTCTTGCCGCACCCGGAAGCACACCTCTGTCGGGTATAGTCATATCCAACCCGGCAAGCATTGCAAATATAAAAAATAGCAGATAAATCAATTATCACATAACTTCAACTTCCATCATGAATAGTATATATATAAACCAATTATCTTGTACATGAAAAGGAATTGCATCTACATATCTAAACTAAGCTCAATGCTTTCAACACATGCATGGATACAGCCATGACGCAAGACCCTGAGGTTCTTGTAACTTGCCCTAGCCTTCTCCCTGTCTGCCTCATGAACCGAGCAAAGGAAGCAAGCAAACGAACCGAGTGATGCAGCATTGAGCTACATAAAAAGAGCAAGCCAAGAGAGGAAATCCAAACCAGATCAGTGCACAAAATCAGTAATAAAGGCACCAATCTCATAGATCTTGTCTATGAATGCAAATTTCCTAATGTCCCAGGTTGGCACCTAATTTGTTACCAAATACCAACATGAACCTTGAGCCAAAGCCTAAGACACTAACCTAAGATCTCTTGAATAATTCCAGGAAATGGACATTGTAGGTTTTAGATAATGCTAAATTGCACAGAGAATAGTTCAGGATCACATCTTATTTTTTATTGATTCACTCAAAATAAAATTCACCTTTCATACTTAAATAGGCGTGTCCTTAAACTAAGAGAAGCAGAGGAAGGCACGGAACTGCACCATCAATCTTACCGGGTGGAGACCAATGTAGTTGTTTATGGCGGATGCACTCCACACTTTTAGGGCGATACTCGACATGCGGTCATGTGCATTGATTATAATGTGAAATTTAGACATGACTCATATATATTGTTTTATGACAAATATTGCCAACAAACTCTGATGATAATTATAAGTTGCCACAATGGAATATGCTACCTCTTGTCTTGGTCCTCTCACAAAGGCATGGTTCACTGCACATAATCTTAACCTCTGGGCCTCTACCTGAATAACCAAACCAATTGTCATGGAAAGCATTAAATTACCTATACAACTCAGAGGCAGCGGAGTTTACTACCCCATGTATATATGTGTACCTTCAACATCAGTGAGATAGATCAGGTTGTCGATCGTCGGTCCTGTCAATGTGCTTACCACCTGAACCCTGGTAAAAGTTAAATTCAGACCAAGAGTATTGTTGTGAGCATAAAAACACATGGAATTATCAATACCGAAGCAATACACTAACTCGTAGGATAGTGATGCACATGAAAAACTGGTATAGTGGTGACACCAAGATTAACCAATAGAACTTAGTAATTTTACCGGCTGGAAAAAGCATTCACTCATTAGGAATAGTATATGAGGCAATTATGCAAGGCAGAGCAGTATTCACATAATTAAATGGCATCACAGTTATCATAACCTCAAAATGCAGGAAGGTTTGTACCAAAATAAAGATCCGGGCAAGCTTGAACCATATAGAAACTTTTTATATGTGTGTTAAATTAGAGAATGAATGTTTCTAATTATCCTACCGCCTTGTTGGGTAAGAAAATTCCATCTAAAAAACCAAACAGGGGGCTGCAAGTAAAGATGGTTTCAAACACAGGAGACCAAAAATGGAACTACTAACGATGTTAAAATAACACCCCTCCCGGCACAAACTCCCATTACTAATATTTTTAACACAAGGGATTTTCTTAGGCCAGTTAGCAGTAGGATCCTCCCTTGGTTAATATACAGAATGACAAACATACTTCATGATATCTTTCCTGGAGAAATATCAAATTATATATGCCACTTCGCAACAGAACATAAATTCTACTAACAAATTCATGGAAAAGATGAGCTACAATTAAATATGAATAAGGTAGCACTGGGTACTTCTGTACAAACAATGCCCAGGGTATTGATGGCAGGAAGGGGATGGTTTATGACCTGTAGGAACAAAATGGAGTAAAAAGAAACAGAGTTAACTAATGACTTGATAAAAAATTCAGAGAGAAATCAAACTGAAACTACACAGAGTTGTAGATTATGAGCCGATGCCATAGCACTATTAGAGAATTTGGAGCATACACATGACGGAAAGGCAAAAGAAAATACCTTTTGTGGCAATCGGCACTGGCTCGCCTCGACTTGCTGCGCAAAAACAGTAGCAACACCTGTAGTACACCGACAAAAGGCAAGCATGTCAATCTCATGCCACAAGTGAAAAAACACAAAGGGATCATTAGCTGGTCAGAATGATTGCTAAACCATGAAACAGGAAGTCATATAAAATCAATCAAATTTGCAATGCAAACAACTGATGATTAAATGCAAAATAGTTGGATAAACCATGAAAGAAGCCACATGCCCTGAGAATGCTCCATTTTGTTCCACACTCTAACAATGGGATGCTGTTAGATACTGGGCGGTGCCGAACCTTCGGCCTTACCCTGATAGACTCGATCTATTTTAAAAGATTGGGCAAAGGGAAGAAGGAGGATAACTATGTAAGCATGTAATTGTATCCAGAACTCCTATAGAAATCAATATGCACTAACCATGGCATGGTGCTACTGCTAACCAAGGTAGATTAGCATCTTAGCATAACCTCTATCTGGATAAAAATAGAAACCTAGACCATATCTTCCTGAAACCATCTAAACTGGCCAGTGGAATTGACTCAAATTACTATGTTTGAAAATTTGTTTGTAGAGTCAAAACATCTTGCTATGTTTAGCTAGCTTCAATGGTATACAAACTTAAGTTAACCATGTTACAACAGAAGCAAAGAGCAGTGTCTTAAATTAGATAAAAACTCACTTACAGACTATATATTAGTCATCAACACGCTTTAAAAAATCAAGAGGGCACACTAATGCTCTAGTTATCAATGTATAGAAATACAACATGTGTCTACAGTCAATTTTTAACTTTCTACCTCAACCAGTCTGACTACATAAGCATATATCCTCTAAGCAAGTCAAAGCATGTTATCCAAGCCAAGGCGATAAAACTAAATGGTTTCTAGATAAGTCGCAATCGGCAAATGGAACTGAAGCCTCATAGTGTCTAGTAGAAGCGACCTAGAGCATCCTTCATGTAAATGTTGTCTATGACTAAAAGATCTTTACGGTAAAACAAGGATTAAGAGTAAGCAAGTGGGACGGCTATTACCTTGTTGGTTGGTGTTGCCGCACGCCACACCCCTGCGTTGTGCAAAACAACAAACCTAATAAGCAGCATCATTAAAGATGGAGAGCACAAACAATGTTGAGAAAAAGGTGAACAAAAAACAACCTCTTCCAATGCACAACGATAAAGAACGGCAAGCCCGAATGGCGAGGCGAAGAGCAATCAGATCCTGATTCACGTGTGAAATGACGGGCGGAATCAACGATATAGTCAAGGTCAACGGCAAAGAGAATAGGGAAGGGAAAGAGAGCTAGCAGGAGGCACCTAAAATCATCAATGTAGTATATCATGAGCATGTTGCAGATTATATAATGGGTGAGTGGCAAGAAATCGGCCGCATGACTGAATGGGTATGTACAAACTTAAGTAGAATATGCATAGCATCAATGGTTAGAGAGAGCAATATTCAGCAAGCCATAAGGCCAGTACAACATACTTAACGGATGAAACTTCCATACAAGGAAAGCAAAGCTCGAGTAGTGCATCAGTGTAACTAATATGTAGCCAACATAAAAGTGGGTGCTTATGTGAACCTGAATTCTTATGTTTTACCAAGCAAACTTATTGACCATGTATGTATTCACAGATATACATGAAACCACATTCCCAGAAATTCACCATGTTTAAAATATGAATTTAGAGAGAAATAGAAGCATGTGGTTAATAATAGGATTGCAACAATCATGTCAGTGTTCATGTATGTCATGTCTCAAGAACATATACACTTGAGATTTTTATTTTGAGCCGAGTACATATTCTAAAGAGACATATAGTTGCATTGGTGCAACTGAAGCTGCTAACCCTGCCATGAACTCCCCCGACTGGCCCGAAAGCAGCAAGGTAAACTGCTACATTAGTATATGTATACATGACTACTTCCTTACCATAGAAAACAATCTAAGAATTTAAAATCCAAATGTTGTGAGGCACCATTATTTACACAAACAAATATTTCCAGCATCCAAACCAATAAGACTGAAATAATCTAAGAGTACTATCACTACAGAGCAACAATTTCTGAACTTGTTGTCATTCAAAAGTAATAATGGATGGAAACCTATCTTGCAGTGCAAGAGTTAAACTTAGCAGACCTCACAAACCAGACATGAATGCCCTCAGAATGAATTGAGACATACCAGAACCTTTTATGGAGCAGAAAGGAAGATATTGGAGTGACATATGGGTCTGAGCCAGGCACAGGCAACCTTATGTAGTGAAGCCAAAAAAACTACCATAGTCATTCGACATTTATCATTAGAAGGAAGCAACCTTATGCAATGCAGCAATCATAATCAGAGTTGTTCGTATGCATAAACAAATACCAAGCAAGCAGTAAAATTAAACGACTATCATCATTTTCCAAACTCGTCATGTGATTAGCTGCCTTGCCAGGCAGACCTAGTCAGCTTTCTTTTAGCTGCAATCAGAGATAAGATTTGTTAAAACATTCGGTGACTACATACAAACAGAGGTAGATGAAAATCCCTCACCAAAGGAAGATCTTTGGCCGCTTCAAGAAAGCCTTCTCATTCTGAACAAAACAAGATTACCGTACATCAAAATGGTTGCATTCTGCAATGCTGATTCATGAACTAATGCACTATGCTCAATATCAGAGGTAAACATTTCAATGAAAATAAAAAGATCTGCTACAGGCATCTAAATATCGTGGCATTGGCATGTCACAAGACAATGGATTTCTGTCAAGTGGCTTTCAGGCCATGTCCACTTTGCAAAACAATGGGGATTAAGCTTGAAAACTGAGAGAGAGGAGAGATGGACCTGTAGGTCATCCACAATTAGTACAATGACATCCCTCTTCCCTTACTGTATCTTCTTCTCACTTCATCTCTCTCTTTCCGTCTCCTCTTTCTTCTAGAACTTACTGGTCATGGTAGGCAGCACACGCAGTCGGTTTCCAGCTGCAAGAGAGATGTGGCGCGGGCTCAGCAAGGGAAATATATGGAAAGTAGAGGAGCACTCCTGACGGCGACTATAGCCAGCACAAAACCCAAAGGTAACTAAAGGGGTAAAGTGGAGAGGGTGCTTACTGCGGCCTTCCCGGCGTCGTGGCTGATGACTTCCCTATTCCCGGCGGCGTCGAGACTAAGGGCGAGGGAGAAGGGTTGGTAGCCAGAGGAGTGGCCGGTGGTTCCTGCCCCTCTCGTCAATGGCGATGCAGGTGCATGCGAGGACGACGACACCGACGCCGGAGATGCCCTGGAACGGCAGTGGCCAGTCACCAGCCTTGCTCCTCACGCTACTACTCACGCTCGCTGTGCCCAGGGGAGGAGGCCGGGGACGGTGCTAGGGGAAGCAGCGGATCCCGCCTCTCTCGTCTTCCTCCAGATCCGGGGCTGGCTGCGCGGGGGAGGAGAGAGACGGCTGGGGCGAGCATCGAGAAGGGGCTAGCATTGCGGGAGAGGTGAAGAGGGAGAGGGAGGCAGACAAGGCGCGGGGAGAGGAAAGGAGCCGGCGGTGGCGGCAAGAGGGGATGTGGGTCACGGGGGAGACACCAGGTCGGCCCGCCTACTGAGCAGCGAGACGGCGAGGAGAAGGGGAAGGCGCGGCGACAAGTGGGCATGGTGGCGGCTCCAGGGGACAGGAGGCGGCAGCGGCGTGGAGAATGGGCTAGGGTTAGGGGATGAGGAGCGGGGGGAAGTGAGGAGATGAGGAGAGGACGACGCTATCGACGCCCTATCGACCCCCCTCTCCTGTGAGGTGAAATGACGAGAATACCCTCGATGGGGCACGGAATTTACAGGCGGTGGCATGGCGACTCCGAGCGGACGGCCAGGGTCGCTGCGGGCTCGATCGGACGGCCCGGATCGGTCCACCCGGAGATCCGACGGCCAGGACGCGCTCGGGAAGACGATCCGACGGCTGAGAGGGCACATGGCTTGAGATTGCTTCATTTTTCTCCAGACTCTAACAATGGGATGGGATGCGTTTGCTGTTACGGAGGATGAAGGACGCATCGCCAGGCCATGTGTTCGGGTAAGGGGCGGCACCCTTGCCGGCGGCGGGGATGGCTGCTGCCACATGGCGAGGTGGAGCAGGGTCAACGCGGCGGCTCAAGCGGTTGGGGATGTCGCGGCTGCTCGATGCAGAACGCCAGGGGAGGCAGTAGCTGGAGCTTGCAAGCGGGAGACGAGACACTCACCGCAGGACGTGTCACCGCTAGCGTGTGAGTTGGCGCTCAGACAGTGACGTCGCGATGGCCGTCCGGTGAGGCAGGGAGCAACATGACGGGAGCGGGCGGCACACTGCCCGGACGAGATGAGGAGCATGAGGGGAGACGCGGAGGAAGAGGTCGTTGCCGGCGCCGCCGCCGGATGCGTTGGATGCGCGCGCTCGCCCGCGGTCATTGCAAACGCAACAGCGGTCCCTGCTACCCCACTGCTGCTCCTCTTCAGCACTTCAAGCAACAACAAGGACTGGATTCTCTCTCTCTCTCTGAAATTTTTGTAAACTTGAGAAATTTATGTTCAGAATTATGTAATATCCAGATTTGAGGAGTGCTTGCAGTCAGTGATTGGTTCAGTTTCGTATTTGTAAATATAATGATACATTTTGTGTGTTCAAGAAACAGAGAAGCAATGTATATGTTAAGAAAGAGAAATATGGGATTTATCGGCATGACAAGTTTTGCATCTATATGGGATCTATCAGCATGCCAGCGTGTAGGTGAGGAGCTGCCCCTTTTTGAATTTTGCATGATAAGTTCTGTGGCTATATGGGATTTCTACATGACCATCAGCATGGATGTTCAGGTACAAATTTCTTCAGAACCATCAACACTTAGAACAATATGTATGCATGCAGAGAACAGTTATACAAAGATGTGTGTATCTATCATACAATTCTACCGCTCCATGCATGTATTTGTTTATGGATCATTCATAGTTGGCAAGTTTTCATGGTCTCTAGGCAAACTTAATGTAATTTCACATGAGACAATCATCATGTGCAAAGACCTATAGAACAATTGTTTGAATGTGCATGAGACGATTGCACTGAATGCTTGACACTATATCAATCGTGAGACAAGATTAGTCCAAAGAAACTTTATGCCTGATCTGCTTGGAATATAGGAAGTATGTGTGCCTTGTGTCTTCTTATGAACCTACCTTTGTGAACAAAATATATTCACTGCATTTTCAGCTACCTATATGCTTAGGAAGACACAACTCACATAGTTTAGTTTTTTTGCTTTTCTATTCTGTTTAATAGATGCGGACCAACAAACAAGTTTGAATTATTTTACTATCTTTTTTTATTGAGAATTGTTTGCCATTAATCTTTCTACCTGTTGATTTATTTTCCCCTTAGCATCTATCAACCATCATTGCCCGTGACCAGTCTCACTTTCCTTAATGCACAAACAAACAAAATGCCTTGCATGCACTGCATAATTTAGTTCATTCAATGCCAGCACATGATCTTCTTACGGTATGTGAACAACAGACTGCAATTTTATTCATTGGGTTCATATGTGGCATTTGCTCATTTGAATTTCAATTAAATGATCTTCTTACATTATATGAACAACATGCCGGAATTTTATTCCCTCGTTCCATATGTGGCATTTGCTCATTTGATTTTCAATTAAATTTGCGAGCGGGCTACTTTAGTTAGAATACAATTTAAAAAAAATAAAGGAGCGTTCTAAGAGGTTAGAGTGGAATGAAACTTCCTAAGGAATGTATTGCAAAAGAATTTGTAGATTTTTTCTATAGGATTAATTCATTCATATAATAAGAGTGCCTAGAAAAAATCATCTGGATTCAACCCTCTGAATTTTCAATGAAAATATTCTGGATCAAAGATACCCTAAGGTGGAATAGAAAGACTACCATGGCCACAATTATTATCAAAAGTGGTTGATGTTTGTTATGAACTATTTTGGCTACAAATAATAGGAAATATGCCAAACATTTACAAGACTCGAAGAGGATGTGGCGTGCAATGGTGTCCGATTTCTTAAATGGCTCGGTAAAAAAAAACTCACTAAAAGAGCAATAAGATTCAAAATAGATGTTTTATTGCAGATTATAATATGTGTGTTGCACGTGCATGCTTACTAGTTTTGAACTAATAAGACTTTATTCCTCAAATAATAGACAGGTTATTTACAATAGCATGAGAAATAAAGCCAAGGATAGTAGATTCACAGAACATGGAAGTTTTTTGACTAAAAGAATTTTATGCTAATTCATGAGCCACCTCATTTGCTTCACGAACGAAAAGGGATAATTTCCCACTACATACCTGGGGATCCCCATCAGTGACTCTCGGTTGTCCGTTGCGGATTTGCGATCCTCGGTGCTTAAGCTCCAGCATAGCATTGAGCCCTGGCAGGGTAGATGGCTCTCTAAGGTGGCTCGGACAATCCTCATCAACTCCTCCCTATCGAGCCTCCTCCTGTTCATCATGAGCTTCTACAGCCTGCCTGAGACTCTGCACCATGAGATTGGTTCGATCCAGGAACACTTTTTTTGGGCAGGCGAGGGGGACAAGCAGAAATATCACATGGTCCGCTGGCCTGACATCTGCAAACCTCGCAACCAAGGCGGCCTCGGTATTATGTCCTCCAAACGCATGAACATTGCCCTCCTGACGCATTGGCTATGGCGGATTGCCAATGGAGAGGGCGGTCTTTGGCTACAGATCATTCGGAACAAATACCTGCGCGGACAACCTCTAGCTTTTGCCAGAGGGCGGGAGGCTCCCAGTTCTGGCAGTCCATCATCCAGCTGCTCACGGTCCTCCGGATTGGGACTTCCATCGCTATGGGAATGGGATCAACCATATTATTCTGGTTCGATAGATGGGCGGGTGAATATCCCTTTGCGGCTCGCTTCCCGGACTTGTTCGCCATCACTATAGACCCTCGGGTCTTCGTGGAGATGGACCTTATTGACTTAGGGCGCCTCGCGTTCAGACGACCGTTTGGCCCCCCGGAAACGATTGCGTGGCATGAACTCTTGGACATCGTTGCTCTTCACGAGCCACACCCTGCGTGCCCCCACGATCTCCTTTCCTGGAGCTTAGAGCCTTCGGGCATCTTCTCCACCAAATCCCTATACTGGGCCATCGCCGCCACTCCAGCCCCTGAGCCACTAGTGGCGGTCTGGGCGGTCAGACTTCCTCTGAAGATCAGGATCTTCTTGTGGCAATGGATCCGTGGACGGATGCCGTCTGGCGTGGAAGTGTTAAAACAGAATGGCCCCAGAGACGAGATGTTCCCTCTCTGTGGGACGGTCGAGGACTCCAACCATATCTGCTTCTCCTGTGTCTCAGTCCAGTTCCTCTGGAGCTGCCTCCGCGAGGCGGTCGACGGTCGTTGGTGTAACACCAACTTCCCTGACCTCTTCGCCGAGATTCAGGCATCGCCCCCTTCTAGCCGCCACATTAGGTGGCTGGCGATTGGGGTCCTTACCTGGACGTTGTGGATGGTCCGCAATAAGCTTGTGATCCAACGTGTCCAACTTCGACGTGCGACTAACGCAATATTTAAAATGTGTGGTTACTTGCAGCTTTGGCGGCCGCTTAGCCGCCCCCAGGATCATGACGCCATCAACAACATCATTGTTGATCTTCGTGTGATGGATCTTTGCTTGGCGCCGCCGCTTCCTCCACCACCACCTGAGCCGGATTAGATCTCGTCTTGTCGCGGCTTGTCCTTGTTGTTGTCTTATTGTTTTATTGGGCTTGTTGAGTTGTGCCCTCAGAAGAACCCCGTACTTACTGTTGTGTTGATACTCTATGTGTGTGTGTGTGGGTGTGAACCTTGATGTATCCTTTGGCTGTGGTGGTTTGCTTTATTTATGAAGCGGGATGAAAGCCTTTTTTGATAAAGGTGTGATAGAACCTAGGTGCCCCGACACCCACTTATCCAATGCGTTCAATGATTCCAAGATTCATGGCGTGAAATTGTTAGCAGTAGTTCACTTGTTGTGTCATGGTAATAACACAGACAATTTGCAGAGGCAAATAAGGCCGGTGCTAGGCTGCTGGCAGTCAGTGTAGGATGCTAGTAGGTCACGGGTAGGACAGTGCGTTGTAGCCCTGGCAGGAGGCTAAGAGGGCCATCAGGGTGAAAAGACAACACACAAGCGGTGGTTTATCTCATGTTGGGCGAGTCGGATGCATATGCGGGGTCGCGGCGCTGCTCCGGCGTCAGGGTTGGTCGGCTTCCCCAGAAGAGTCTTTTCCCGAGCCCTTGCTCCGGGGTTTTTTGCTCTCTTGCCGGTCATTTTGATCGGCGTTTTTATTTTTTGCTTTTCCGATCTAATCTTGATCGGTATGCGTCGCCCTCCGTCGCCGTCGACCCCCGTGCGTCTCTACTCCGACCCCGGCGCGATCAGCCGGCCTCTCCTCCAACCCGGCGGCCACGCGCGCCGAGGCGGCCCGTCAGGGCCAGCCGCCGTCCGCGTGTCGGTCCGCACGTCCCCCTGTGTTAGCCGTCACCGCCCTGCTCCGACCGGGACACCTGCCTCGCCCCGACCTGGCGGCCTCGCGCCATGCGACGGCCAATCATAGTCGTCGGTCATGCGCCGGCCCACCCATCGATCCACGTCACCTGCCTCCACCGCGTCTGCACGGCGGCCCGTCGGTCTACCTTGTTGGCCTCGTCCTCGGCTGTATCGGGACAACTGCGTCAAGCTCGTCGGATGGTCAACTCGGGCGCCGCTGCTCCGTTGGTCACTCAGGCCTCGCTGCCCGGGCGCCGGCGCTGCTTTGGTAGCCCGGGTGCCCGTGCGGACACGCTCGTTTGCACGACGTCCCACGCCGTCTGTCGTCGCCGGTCTGATCGCGGACTCCGCCGCCACCCGCCCTCCACCGAGCGGTGTCCCCGACCTTGCGCGCGATCGGCTTGATCACCCGCTCGCCGCTGCGATCCGCCTCATCTATGCCGCGCGACCGACCTGGTCTGTCGGTTACGTGCGCCTCCGCAGGTCCCGAGTACCGCGCGGCTCTCCACCGACCGAGCATCCGGCTGCCACTACATCGTCCTGTCGGGCCACAGCGCCGCCGTCCCATGGTTCTCCTCGCGGCTGCATCGACTCGTGCGTCGTTGCTGCGTCACCCCTTCAGGCCGTAGTGCCGCGATATGCAGTCCCAGCCGCCGCCTCGAGGCCGTCCCTGCGGCTGCACCGACTCGCGAACCGCCGTTGCGTCGCCTCTTCGGGCCGCAGAGTCGCGGCCCGCGGTCCCCGCCGCCACCTCGAGGTCTTCCCGCCGTCGCCCCGACCCGCCTGCGCCACTGCGTCGCCACTTCGGGCCGTAGCGCCGCGGCCCGCGGTCCACTCCGCTGTCACCGCGCGTTGACCTCCCGTGGTATGCGCCGTGCCGTCTCCCTTCGCGCGGGAACACCACCGTCCATGCCGGTCTTCGTCACGCTGTCAGGGTTCTTCTCCTACTTCGAGCACTGCTACCTCTTGAGCATGCGTTGGTTTTCCCTTGAAGAGGAAACGGTGATGCAGCAAAGTAGCGTAAGTATCTCCCTCAGTTTTTGAGAACCAACGTATCAATCGACCACACACAAGTCCCTCGTACCTACACAAACAAATAAGAACCTTGCAACCAACGCGATAAAGGGGTAGTCAATCCCTTCACGGCCACTTGCAAAAGTGAGATCTGATAGAGATGATAAGATAAATTTTTTGGTATTTTTATGATAAAGAGTAAAAGTAAAGATTGCAAAATAAACGGAGACAGAAATAGCTAGTTGACGGGAGATTAATATGATGGAAAATAGACCCGGGGGCCATAGGTTTCACTAGTGGCTTCTCTCAAGATAGCATAAGTATTACGGTGGGTGAACAAATTACTGTCGAGCAATTGATAGAAAAGTGCATAGTTATGAGAATATATAGGCATGATCATGTATATAGGCATCACGTCCGCGACAAGTAGACCGAAACGATTCTGCATCCACTACTATTACTCCACACATCGACCGCTATCCAGCATGCGTCTAGAGTATTAAGTTCATAAGAACAGAGTAACGCATTAGGCAAGATGACATGATGTAGAGGGATAAACTCAAGCAATATGATATAAACCCCATCTTTTTATCCTCGATGGCAACAATACGATACGTGTTGTTTCCCCTTCTGTCACTGGGATCGAGCAACACAAGATTGAACCCAAAGCTAAGCACTTCTCCCATTGCAAGAAAGATCAATCTAGTAGGCCAAACCAAACTGATAAATCAAAGAGACTTGCAAAGATAACAAATCATACATAAAATAATTCAGAGGAGATTCAAATATTGTTCATAGATAATCTTGATCATAAGCCCACAATTCATCGGATCTCGACAAACACACCGCAAAAAGAATTACATCGAATAGATCTCCAAGAAGATCGAGGAGAACTTTGTATTGAGATCCAAAGAGAGAGAAGAAGCCATCTAGCTAAATCACTATGGACCCCAAGGTCTGAGGTAAACTACTCACACATCATCGGAGAGGCTATGGTGTTGATGTAGAAGTCCTCTGTGATCGATTCCCCCTCCAGCGGAGCACCGGAAAAGGCCCCAAGATGGGATCTCACGGGTACAGAAGGTTGCGGTGGTGCTCCTGGTTGGTTTCGGGGTATATGGGTATATATAGGAGGAAGAAGTAGGTCGGTGGAGCTGCGAGGGGCCAATAAGGATGGGGGGCGCGCCTGGGGGGGGGGGGGCAGGCGCGCCTCCCTGCCTAGTGGCCTCCTTGATTGTTTATTGACGTCCACTCCAAGTCCTCTGGATCACGTTTGTTCCAAGAATAACTCTCCCGAAGGTTTCATTCCGTTTGGACTCCGTTTGATATTCTTTTTCTGTGAAACACTGAAATAGGCAAAAAAAACAACAATTTGCACTGGGCCTTGGGTTAGTAGGTTAGTCCCAAAAATAATATAAAAGTGCTTAGTAAAGCCCATTAAACATCCAAAACAGATAATATAATAGCATGGAACAATAAAAAATTATAGATACGTTGGAGACGTATCAAGCATCCCCAAGCTTAATTCCTGCTCGTCCTCGAGTAGGTAAATGATAAAAACAGAATTTTTTATGTGGAATGCTACCTAGCATATTCTCAATGTAATTTTCTTTATTGTGGCGTGAATGTTCAGATCCAAAAGATTCAAGAGAAAAGTTTAATATTGACATAAAAATAATAATACTTCAAGCATACTAACAAAGCAATCACGTCTTCTCAAAATAACATGGCCAAAGAAAGTTATCCCTACAAAATCATATAGTCTGGCTATGCTCTATTTTCATCACACAAAGTATTTAATCATGAACAACCCTGATGACAAGCCAAGCAATTGTTTCATACTTTTGTTGTTCTCAAACCTTTTCAATCTTCACGAAATACATGAGCGTGAGCCATGGATATAGCACTATATGTGGAATAGAATGGTGGTTGTGGAGAAGACAAAAAGGAGAAGATAGTCTCACATCAACTAGGTGTATCAATGGGCTATGGAGATGCCCATCAATAGATATCAATGTGAGTGAGTAGGGATTGACATGCAACGGATGCACTAGAGCTATAAGTGTATGAAAGCTCAACAAAAGAAACTAAGTGGGCGTGCATCCAAATCGCTTGCTCACGAAGACCTAGGGCATTTTGAGGAAGCCCATCATTGGAATATACAAGCCAAGTTCTATAATGTAAAATTCCCACTAGTATATGAAACTGACAACATAGGAGAATCTCTATCATGAAGATCATGGTGCTACTTTGAAGCACATGTGTGGTAAAAGGACAGTAACATTGTCCCTTCTCTCTTTTTCTCTCATTTTTTATTTGGGCCTTATTCTTTTTTTATGGCCTCTTTTTTTTCTTTCTCCTTTTTTTCGTCCGGAGTCTCATCCCAACTAGTGGGGGAATCATAGTCTCCATCATCCTTTCCTCACTTGGGACAATGCTCTAATAATGATGATCATTACACTTTTATTTACTTACAACTCAATACTTAGAACAAAACATGACTCTATGTGAATGCCTCCGGCGGTGTACCGGGATGGGCAATGAATCAAGAGTAACATGTATGAAAAATTATGCATGGTGGCTTTGCCAGAAATACGATGTCAACTACATGATCATCCAAGGCAATATGACAATGATGAAGCGTGTCATAACAAATGGAACGGTGGTAAGTTACATGGCAATATATCTCGGAATGGCTATGGAAATGCCATAATAGGTAGGTATGGTGGCTGTTTTGAGGAAGGTATATGGTGGGTGTATGATACCGGCGAAAGGTGTGTGGTATTAGAGAGGCTAGCAATGGTGGAAGGGTGAGAGTGCGTATAATCCATGGACTCAGCATTAGTCATAAAGAACTCACATACTTATTGCAAAACTCTATTAGTTATCAAAACAAAGTACTACGCGCATGCTCCTAAGGGGATAGATTGTTAGGAAAAGACCATCGCTCGTCCCCGACCGCCACTCATAAGGAAGACAATCAATAAATAAATCATGCTCCGACTTCATCACATAACGGTTCACCATACGTGCATGCTACGGGAATCACAAACTTTAGAACAAGTATTTCTCAAATCCACAACTACTCAACTAGCATGACTCTAATATCACCATCTTCATATCTCAAAACAATCATCAAGTATCAAACTTCTCTTAGTAGTCAATGCGCTTATATGAAAGTTTTTATTATATCCATCTTGGATGCCTATCATATTAGGACTAATTTTTTAGCCAAAGCAAACTACCATGCCATTCTAAAAGACTCTCAAAATAATATAAGTGAATCATGAGAGATCAATAATTCCTATAAAATAAAACCACCACCGTGCTCTAAAAGATATAAGTGAAGCACTAGAGCAAAATTATTTAGCTCAAAAGATATAAGTGAAGCACATAGAGTATTCTAATAAATTCCGATTAATGTGTGTCTCTCCCAAAAGGTGTGTACAGCAAGGATGATTGTGGTGAACTAAAAATCAAAGACTCAAATCATACAAGATGCTCCATGCAAAACACATATCATGTGGTGAATAAAAATATAGCTCCAAGTAAAGCTACCGATGAACGAAGACAAAAGAGGGGATGCCTTCCGGGGCATCCCCAAGCTTAGGCTTTTGGTTGTCCTTGGATTTTACCTTGGGGTGAATTGGGAATCCCTAAGCTTAGGCTCTTGCCACTCCTTGTTCCATAGTCCATCAAATCTTTACCCAAAACTTGAAAACTTCACAACATAACACTTAACAGAAAATCTCATGAGCTCCGTTAGCGAAAGAAAACAAAACACCACTTTAAGGTACTGTAATGAACTCATTATTTATTTATATTGGTGTTAAACCTAATGTATTCAAACTTCTCTATGGTTCATAACCTCCTATACTAGCCGTAGATTCGCAAACAACACACGAAAAACAGAATCTGTCAAAAACAGAACAGTCTGTAGTAATCTGTATCAAAAACATACTTTTGGAACTCCAAAAATTCTAAAAATAAATTGCTGGACGTGAGGAATTTATCTATTAATCATGTGCAAAAATAATCAGCTAAATAGCAATCTCCAGTAAAAAGTTGTAGCTAATCTCGTGAGCGCTAAAGTTTCTGTTTTTTACAGCAAGATCAAAAAGACTTCACCCAAGTCTTCCCAAAGGTTCTACTTGGCACAAACACTAATTTAAAACATAAAACCACATCTAAACATAAGCTATATGAATTGTTTATTACTAAACAGGAACAAAAATCAAGGAACAAAAATAAAATTGGGTTGCCTCCTAACAAGCGCTATCGTTTAACGCCCCTAGCTAGGCATTGAGATTTTAATGATGCTCACATAAAAGATAACAATTGAAGCACAAAGAAAGCATCATGTAGCATGGGAGAAACAAGTTTAAGTCTAAAATACTTCCTACTCATAGGCATTATATAAGCAAACAAATCTTCAAGGCAATAAAAAACTAGCATATGCAAGGAAGAAGATAGAAACAATAGCAATCTCAACATAACGAGAGGTAATTTAGTAACATGAAAATTTCTACAACCATATTTTCCTCTCCCATAATAATTACATGTAGGATCATAAGAAAATTCAACAATATAGCTATCACAAACATATTCTTAACACAATCCACATGGATGCAAAGTTGACACTCTTCCAAAATAGTGGGATTAACATTAACTAAAGTCATGACCTCTCCAAACCCACTTTTAAAAACTTCATAAGATTGAACATTCTCCAAATATGTGGGATCTAAAGTTGATACTCTTCCAAACCCACTTTCAATATTATTGCAAACATTATTATCAATCTCATATTCATCATGAGGCTTAAATAAATTTTCAAGATCATAAGAAGAATCGCCCCAATCATGATCGTTGCAACAAGTAGAGGATATAGCAAAACTAGCATCCTCAAGCTTAGGGTTTTGCATATTATTAGCACAATTGACATCAATAGAATTTATAGTAGAATCAGTGCAATCATGCTTTTTATTCAAAGATCTATCATGAATCGCTTCATAAAATACTTCATCACAACTTTCAGATTCATGAATTTCAAGAAATAGGTTCATCATAATTGGATCTCTTAAAGAGATTAGCAAGTGGATGAGGATCCATAAACTTTTTAGCAAGGGAAGATGCAAGCAAAAAAGAAGGTACATGGTAACACAAGCAAACAAAAGGACGAACGGAAGAAGGGCGAAGAAAAGGCAAAGGTGAAGTGGGGGAGAGGAAAACGAGAGGCAAATGGCAAATAATGTAATGCGAGGGATAAGAGTTTGTGATGGGTACTTGGTATGTCTTGACTTGTGCGTAGACTCCCCGGCAATGGCGCCAGAAATCCTACTTGCTACCTCTTGAGCATGTGTTTGTTTTCCCTTGAAGAGGAAACAATGATGCAACAAAGTAGCGTAAGTATTTCCCTCAGTTTTTGAGAACCAAGGTATCAATCCAGTAGGAGGCCACACGCAAGTCCCTCGTACCTACACAAACAAATAAGAACCTTGCAACCAAAGCGACAAAGGGGTTGTCAATCCCTTCACGGCCACTTTCAAAAGTGAGATCTGATAGAGATGATAAGATAATATTTTTTGTATTTTTATGATAAAGAGTAAAAGTAAAAATTGCAAAATAAACGGCGACGGAAATAGCTAGTTGACGGGAGATTAATAAGATGGAAAATAGACCCGGGGGCCATGGGTTTCACTAGTGGCTTCTCTCAAGATAGCATATGTATTACAGTGGGTGAACAAATTACTGTCGAGCAACTGATAGAAAGTGCATAGTTATAAGGATATCTAGGCATGATCATGTATATATGCATCACATCCGCGACAAGTAGACATAAACGATTCTGCATCTACTACTACTACTCCACACATCGACCGCTATCCAGCATGCGTCTAGAGTATTAAGTTCATAAGAACAGAGTAACACATTAGACAAGATGACAAGATGTAGAGGGATAAACTCAAGAAATATGATATAAACCCCATCTTTTTATCCTCGATGGCAACAATACAATACGTGTCGTTTCCCCTTCTGTCACTGGGATCGAGCAAAACAAGATTGAACCCAAAGCTAAGCACTTCTCCCATTGCAAGAAAGATCAATCTAGTAGGCCAAACCAAACTGATAATTCGAAGAGACTTACAAAGATAACAAATCATACATAAAAGAATTCAGAGGAGATTCAAATATTGTTCATAGATAATCTTGATCATGAACCCACAATTCATCGAATCTCGACAAACACACCACAAAAATAATTACATCAAATAGATCTCAAGAAGATCGAGGAGAACTTTGTATTGAGATCCAAAGAGAGAGAAGAAGCCATCTAGCTAATAACTATGGACCCCAAGGTCTGAGGTAAACTACTCACACATCATCGGAGAGGCTATGGTGTTGATGTAGAAGCCCTCCGTGACCGATTCCCCCTCGGGCAGAGCGCCGGAAAAGGCCCCAAGATGGGATCTCACGGGTACATGATAACCCACAAGTATAGGGGATCGCAACAGTTTTCGAGGGTAGAGTATTCAACCCAAATTTATTGATTGGACACAAGGGGAGCCAAAGAATATTCTCAAGTATTAGCAGTTGAGTTGTCAATTCAACCACACATGGATAACTTAATATCTGCAGCAAATTATTTAGTAGCAAAGTAGTATGGAAGTAACGGTAATGGTGGCAAAAGCAACAGTGATAGTTTTGTAGTAATTGTAACAGTGGCAACGGTAAAGTAACTAAGAAAAGAACAATATGTGAAAAGCTCGTAGGCATTGGATTGGTGATGGAGAATTATGCCGGATGCGATTCCTCATGCAATAGTTATAACCTAGGGTGACACAGAACTAGCTCCAATTCATCAATGTAATGTAGGCATGTATTCCGAATATAGTCATACCTGCTTATGGAAATGAACTTGCATGACATCTTTTGTCCTACCCTCCCGTGGCAGCGGGGTCCTAATGGAAACTAAGGTATATTAAGGCCTCCTTTTAATAGAGTACTGGACCAAAGCATTAACACTTAGTGAATACATGAACTCCTCAAACTGCGGTCATCACCGGTAATGGTCCCGATTATTGTCACTTCGGGGTTAACGGATCATAACACATAATAGGTGACTATGGACTTGCAAGATAGGATCAAGAACTCACATATATTCATGGAAACATAATAGGATCAGATCTGAAATCATGGCACTCGGGCCCTAATGACAAGCATTAAGCGTAGCAAAGTCATAGCAACATCAATCTCAGAACATAGTGGATACTAGGGATCAAACCCTAACAAAACTAACTCGATTACATGGTAAATCTCATCCAACCCATCACCGTCCAGCAAGCCTTCGTTGGAATTACTCATGCACGGCGGTGAGCATCATGAAATTGGTGATGGAGGAAGGTTGATGATGGCGATGGCGACGGATTCCCCTATCCGGAGCCCCGAACAGACTCTAGATCAGCCCTCCCGGGAGAGATTAGGGCTTGGCGGCGGCTCCGTATCATAAAACACGATGAATCCTTCTCTCTAATTTTTTCTCCCCGAACATGAATATATAGAGTTGGAGTTGAGGTAGGTGGAGCACCAGGGGGCCCACGCGGCAGGGTGGCGCGCCCAGGGGGTAGGCGTGCCCCCACCCTCGTGGACAAGGTGTGGGCCCCTGGCCTTGATTCTTTCGCCTGTATTTTTTATTAATTCCAAAAATATTCTCCGTGAAGTTTCAGGTTATTCCGAGAACTTTTATTTTTGCACAAAAAGAACACCATGGCAATTCTGCTGGAAACAGCGTCAGTCCGGGTTAGTTCCATTCAAATCATGCAAGTTAGAGTCCAAAACAAGGGCAAAAGTGTTTGGAAAAGTAGATACGACGGAGACGTATCAACTCCCCCAAGCTTAAACCTTTGCTTGTCCTCAAGCAATTCAGTTGATAAACTAAAAGTGATAAAGAAAAACTTTTACAAACTCTGTTTGCTCTTGTTGTTGTAAATATGTAAAGCCAGCATTCAAGTTTTCAGCAAAGATTATGAACTAACCATATTCACAATAACATTTAGGTCTCATGTTTACTCATATCAATGGCATAATCAACTAGCGAGCAATAATAATAAATCTCGGATGACAACACTTTCTCAAAACAATCATAATACGATATGACAAGATGGTATCTCGCTAGCCCTTTCTGAGACCGCAAAACATAAATGCAGAGCACCTCTGAAGATCAAGGACTGACTAAACATTGTAATTCATGGTAAAAGAGATCCAGGCATAGTCATACCCAATATAAATTAATAGTAATGCATGCAAATGACAGCGGTGCTCTCCAACTGGTGTTTTTTAATAAGAGGGTGATGACTCAACATAAAAGTAAATAGATAGGCCCTTCGCAGAGGGAAGCAGGGATTTGTAGAGGTGCCAGAGCTCGATTTTTGAAATAGAGATGAATAATATTTTGAGCGGCATACTTTCATTGTCAACATAACAACCGAGAGATCTCGATATCTTCCATGCTACACACATTATAGGCGGTTCCCAAACAGAATGGTAAAGTTTATACTCCCCCACCACCAACAAGCATCAATCCATGGCTGGCTCGAAACAACGAGTGCCTCCAACTAGCAACAGCCCTGGGGGAGTTTTGTTTGCAATTGTTTCGATTTGATTTGCTTAGAGCATGGGACTGGGCATCCCGGTGACCAGCCATTTTCTCGTGAGTGAGGAGCGGAGTCCACTCCTCTTGAGAATAACCCACCTAGCACGGAAGATAGAGACAACCCTAGTTGATACATGAGATATTCCAGCATGCAAAACAGAATTTTATTTGAAGGTTTAGAGTTTGGCACATACAAATTTACTTGTAACGGCAGGTAGATACCGCATATAGGAAGGTATGGTGGACTCATATGGAATAACTTTGGGGTTTATGGGAGTGGATGCACAAGCAGTATTCCCGCTTAGTACAAGTGAAGGCTAGAAAAAGACTGGGAAGTGACCAACTAGAGAGCGACAACAGTCATGAACATGCATTAAAATTAATGAACATTGAGTGCAAGCATGAGTAGGATATAATCCACTATGAACATAAATATCGTGGAGGTTATGTTGATTTTTTTTCAACTACATGTGTGAACATGTGCCAAGTCAAGTCACTCGAATCGTTCAAAGGAGGATACCACCCTATCATACCACATCACAACCATTTTAATAGCTTGTTGGCACGCAAGGTAAACCATTATAAACTCCTAGCAAATTAAGCATGTCATAAGCAACTATAATCTCTAATTGTCATTGCAAACATGTTTGTTCATAATAGGCTGAATCGGGAACGATGAACTAATCATATTTACAAAAACAAGAGAGGTCGAGTTCATACCAGCTTTTCTCATCTCAATCAGTCCATCATATATCGTCATTATTGCCTTTCACTTGCACGGCCGAACAATGTGTATAATAATAATAGTGCACATGCATTGGACTAAGCTGGAATCTGCAGGCATCTGACACACAGGAGAAGACAAGATAATATGGGCTCTTTGTTAAATCAACAATGATGCATATAAGAGCCACTTCAACATTTTAATTATGGTCTTCTCCTCTCGACCCCCAAAGAACAAGAAAAGAAATAAAACTATTTACACGGGAAAGCTCCCAACAAGCAAAAGAAGAACATGAAATCTTTTTGGGTTTTCTTTTAATTACTACTACAGGCATGGGAAGTAAACTAGCTAAAAGCTATAACTAATTTTTTGATTTTTCTTTAAGATTTTTCAAACACACAAGAAGAAGGCGAGAAAAAGAAAATAAACTAGCATGGATATTACAATGAAAAAGTATGAGCACCGACAACTAGCATGAGTGTGTGAACATGAATGTAATGTCGGTGAGAAATACGTACTCCCCCAAGCTTAGGCTTTTGGCCTAAGTTGGTCTATGGCCACGGCTGGCCTGGCGGATATCCAAAGTTGTAGCTGGGGTCGTACTGAGATGCAGCAGCTATTGCCTCATGATCTGCCGCTTGGAGGCGAGCTGTCTCCGTCCTCCTCTTATACTCGTTCGCCTCCTCCCTGGTTATAATAAATCTTCCTTTTGTCTGAAAGTCAAAGAAAGTAGGAGCAGGGAGAGCAACATGGAAAATGTGGCGCCTGTCGAACATTAGTCGGTACTAGAGAGGTTGTTCGTTCCTCTCAATAAACTGATGGCGAACCATAGCCTCATATCCTAGATAAGTGGGAGGCAATTCCATATCATTTTCATGTATGGGTATCCCAGGAAAATTAGCCACACTGGTTGCATAAATTCCACCAAACAAGTCTCCATTTAAACCATTATTATGCAACCTCCGTGCAACAATGGCCCCCAAGTTATATTGTTTATCTCCTAAAGCAGCACTCCTGAGAACACTAAGATCAGGGACACACATGTGACATGCTTCATCCTTACCATTTATGCACCTACCTATAAAGAGAGCAAAATAATGTATAGCAGGAAAATGAATGCTCCCTATGGTAGCTTGTGTTATATCTCTAGATTCCCCCACTGTAATACTAGCAAGAAAAACTTTAAACTCAGATTTGCAAGGTTCACTAGCACTACCCCATTGTGGAAGTTTGCAAGCAGTATTAAAATCCTCTAAGTCCATAGTATAAGATTTGCCGTAGATATCAAATAGGACAGTGTGAGAATTACGTGAAGATGAAAATTTGAACCTTCTCACAAAGGAATCAGTTAGGTGATAATACTGAGAGCACTTATCTAGCATGAAGCCCTCGAGTTCAGCATTACGCACATATGCGTCAAATTCCTCCTTAATTCCTGCTCGGACCATGAAATCGTCTGACGGCCATTCACAAGGCCGCACTTGAGCTTCTCTTGGTAGTTCATGGTCCGGCTCACGCATTGCGGGCCTGGGTCCTTGCTTCCTTGAAGAACCACCTTGGTATATTTTCCCAAACGTATTTCTTCCTCTAAAAAATTTCTGAAAATATTAGTAACTCGAAATAAAAGTGAACCAAACTCAGCAAAATTGATAGCAACTACTCCCACAAGTGCCTAGAGACTATATCATGCATTAGAACTACTTGGGACCATATAAATTTGTCATGAAAGCTCAAGAACAGGGTCACCTAGGCAGCAAAAATTTGCAATGAATAAAGCACTAGAACAAAAACTAATTGGACCATTGGAGGAGTCACATACCAAAGAACAATCCCCCAAAGCAGTTTTGTGAGTGGAGCTTTGAGCAAGGAGATCGAAGATGGCAGCAAGATGAGCTAGAACTCGTGCTTGAGCTGGTTGGTGATTTTTTTGGAAGGAATAAGGAGTGTGTGGTGGCTGGAATAAGTGGAGGGGGCCACTAGGGGCCCATGAGGCAGGGGGTGCGCCCAGGGGCGTGGGCGCGCCCTGGTCCCTCGTGGCCAGGTGCTGGCTCCCCCTCATGTGTTCTCAGTGTCAGATATTCTCAAATATTCTAGAAAAAAAATCATATTTCATTTTCGGGGTATTTGGAGAACTTTTATTTTCGGGGTATTCTTTTATTGCACGGATAATTCAGAGAACAGACAGAATATACTATTTTTGCTTTATTAAATCTAAATAATAGAAATTAAAAGGATGGTACAGAAGGTTGTGCTTTCTAACTTCATCCATCTCATGCTCATCAAAAGGAATCCACTAACAAGGTTAATCTAGTCTTGTTAACAAACTCATCCCGAATAACATGGAACCGGAGAAATTTCGAATAACACTATGTTGGCTCAACGGGGATATGCACATCCACAAGAATATCATAGTTCTTCTTGACAGTAGGAAGAGGAAATTCAAAACCTCCAATAACAATTGATGGAATTTTTGCAATAGAGTTTATACTATGGACTTGAGGTTGTTTCCTCGGAAAGTGTACCGTATGCTCATTACCATTAACATGAAAAGTGACATTGTTGTGGCACCCCGGCTCAGAGCAACCGGTTTACCCTGCATTGCCAGCCCAGAGATCGAGTCTTCTGGCAATACACAACAACATGGTACAGAAATAACTGCTTTATTGATACTAGCGTGGTACAAAGGTCTGATATTACATCGAGATTCGAGGCCAAGCGGCACACACGGTGCTGCTGGACAGTATGTACATTATTTAATGAACATGGTTGGGGCCTCGATCACATGAAACTACGCGGCAGCGGAAGAACGACGTAGCGGAACTCCATGGCACAGGGACACTGACGTGGACACGGCCTAGACACGAGATGCGCTCCGATGCGAATCAACTTGCCTGAAAGCTGGCATGACACGCCAGGTCAGTACATTGAATGTACTTGCAAGCTCACAACAAACATAAGCACGATGACAGACAATATCATGATAATTAATCAAGTTAAATTAATGTGAGAAATTACTACAAATGAAAAGCTACGCAAAGCAACCAAACAGCGCACCGAGTCACAGACTGACTACACGAACGGTTACCTCGTAACCAAGCGGTGACCACACCGGGGTCACACCTGAAACCAATCACTCATGAACACCTCGAGTGTTCAAGGTTCACCATTAAACAATGCATCACAACAATTACTAGTTTGCAGGATTAATTATAAAAGTTGATCCATGGTGTGACTTACTCCCGAGTCTTGCGCATAACCGAGGGCGCGGCTACCGATAGAATAAATACACTATGCAGAGCTAGCGCACTTTACCCACACTACGGAATACCTAGCCTTGTACTCCCATTCGGGTGGACCAAAGTATTCCGACGAAACCCTCCCTTTGCCATGCACTATCCCCGGCCACTCCGACCATCTCCCTCTCAGGGCTAGGTCTTGCGTGGCCCCATGTCTACCAAAGACAACGACCACCGTCGTGGCAAAACGGTCCCAAACAGGGACAAGGTACCATAAAAACAAAACGAGCACACAAGGTTATGACTGCCTACCGGGCCAGGGTATGCACGCCCATAACCTTCCCTCGCGGGAGGCACCGGTGAGAGCCACGACAAAGGACCAAATGTGGTTGCACTGAATTAAAAACCCGATTCAGTGGCACCATGATGTGATCAACATCATATTCAGGTTGAACTTAATCAAGTATTAACTCTCAAGAAAACTTTTTATTACTAACATGGCATCATACCGGAATTCATGCAACTACTCGTCACACAGAGCAAGCAACTCTTAAGCATGGATCAAACAAGCGACATAACTATCTTGCAATACTAATATCAGAACTTTCTCTGGTTATAACTCATTTTTATCTACAAACAACATTTTTATTAGTTCATCATTTAGTTGAAAACTATTACTAGCAAAAATAGCTACCATAACTTTCCATAACAAAATATCTAGTGCAAAATCTTACTCTACTTAGCCAAACAATTCTATGAACTCAACCAGAAGCTAAAACAAGCATATCAAGCATCATAAAACAACTATCAATTAACCATATTAATTTATCAAATTTTAAATGCAAATAAAGACTCATATTCAAGTAGAAAATCATAGGTATTGAAATAACACCATCCAAATGATGTTGTGGCTTGCCTTAGTGCAGAGGAGGGTCACACTCCTCCTGGTTAGCTTCAAGGCAAGATCCTCCTTCTGAAAATATTTTAAAACCACAAAAATAAATGTCAAAACACATTCTGAAAATCACCAGAAATTCTAGACAAAAAGGAAAATCCACCTGTTGGTGTGCTGCTAGAGTTTTGTGTAACAAAGACAATGCAAAAAGAATCAATTCATTTGGAATTATGGTTTAGAAATGGTGGCTGGTCAAAGTTTAGTCAAATTTATGAATTAAGTTTGAATAAATAGAAAATCCTGGGGGTGACGTCGAAGGCGTAAAGTGGGAGTGTGCCTCCACTCGTACCGCTTCGAGCGCGAGTGGTGAGGCTGACACAGGGCCCCATCAGTCAGGAGAGAGGGAAGGGGATCGAGATCAGAGGGGAGGCGGTGCTTCGCCGGAGCTCATGCCGGTGACGAGGGGGTTTGAGGCTAGGCTAGAGGGATAGATCGAAAGCGGGGCTCGCGGCGCACCTGCCCGTACCCGTGGCTTGGCGAAAGGTGGACGGAGCTGGTCACAGTCGAGCTCGCAAGCTTTGGTGGTGGACGGGGTTCGCCGGAGAGGTGGAAGACGGTGGCTAGAGGCAGCTCCGAGGGCTTGGCAGGGTCCAGGCAGCTCTAGCAGACCATCAAGGCCCTGCCCAAGCAGCTGCTTGAGCTCGAGAGGCCCTGGAGAGCGGCAGCTGGCCTGCGGGCATCGCCAGAGTCCTCGGGTCGGGGCGACGGCCATAGGCCTGCCCGACCGGGCTTCTGCTCGTCTACGTGTTCGTGGAGGTGGTGCGGAGTGGTGCGTGGCTAGCAAGGGAGGCGGGGTGGCTTTATATAGCCGGAGCAGAGGGGGGGAAAGGTGTCGCCGCCGGAGCGCTCTGGACACGCGGCGAACATCGACGAGAGGCTCCAACGCGAGGGGACAAGGTGCACTATCAACACCGGCGCTTGCCCACGCTCGCGGACGAGCACAGGAGGCGGTTTGAGATGGGGACAAGCACACGCGCGCACTTTGCCATTTTGGCCGCGACTTGACCGGGCTTGCTGCAGCGGCTCCAGCGTCGCGAGTGCCAGGGAGGGGTCATGGGTGATGGGTCGAGGGTTGTGGCACGTTGCGCGCCGGAGGGAAGGCGCTTGCATGCCTGCCGAACAGAAGCAAAGCGCCAGCCAGAGCGCGTCGAGACGCTGCCCGGCGCCATGTCCTCGCACGGTCACCAAGCTGGCATGGCCAAAATGACGGCCAGGAGCGGCCAAACCTTGTCTACGAGCTCGACCGTGTAGTGCTACGTCTAGGAGAGGTGATGGATCATACCCAGGCCGACCAGACGCAACTCTACCAAGCTGGCCAGTTTCTGATCAGAAACTTGGTCGCCAAGTTTGGCCACCTTCTAGAAGGCCATTAGGGCTAATCTGCTGGGGTTTAGCGTTTCTTAGGAAGGTCTTTAAGCTCAAGAAATCTCAAGGCCAAAAGCTCAAGGAAAAATGCACTTGTTGTACAAAGTGCATTTCTGGTCCATAAGTGAAAATATTTTCTACAGCAAAAAATTTACAAAATGTGATGCAATATTTTTGCATGAGAAGATGTGCCATGGTCCTAAGAATATTTAGGAATTATCTCAGATTTTTCTAAGCAATAAAAATTGAGGTTGCTTTGGAGCACAAAGTTCTGAAATGAGCTTAAGAGAGAAAAATGAATATTTTCCTTTTAGGAAAAATATTCATTTTATTATTTTGGGAATTTGTGGGAGGAATAAGGTAGATAGGTCACTTGGGTGAAAGCCAAGGATATGCCCAAGTGACAAGTCCATTTGAATTGATCCAAAAATCCAAATCAAATCAGGGCAAAAACCACGATGAAAACCAAGTCCGGAAAGAGAGAGAAGGCAAGTCCGGTAAAAAGAGAGAAGGCAAAATCCAGGCTGTCACAAACCTCCCCCACTTAGGATGAATCTCGTCCTCGAGATTAGGTTGCTTGGGAAAACCATTCTGGGTATGCAGTCCTTAAAAATTCCTCTCTTTCCCAGGTTGCTTCTTCTTCAGTGTGATGCTCCCACTGAACCTTGTAAAATCTTATCTCTTTGCTGCGAGTGAACCTTTCTGTCTGATCCAATATTCTGATTGGCTTTTCCTCATAAGTCAAATCCTTAGCCAATTCTATCTCTGACATATCAGTCCTTTTCTCCGGTGGCGAGATGCATCTTCTTAGCTGTGAGATGTGAAACACGTTGTGTACTTCTGACAATTCTGGTGGCAATTCCAACTGGTAGGCAACTGTTCCGACTCTGGCCATGACGGGGAATGGACCGATATATCTGGGTGCCAATTTTCCTCGGGTCTGAAACCTCTTGACTCCTTTCATAGGGGTGACTCGGAGATATACGTGTTCTCCGGGTTCGAAGCTGATCTTATGATGTTTGGCATCATAGTAGCTCTTCTGTCGGGATTTGGCCAGTTGCAGTCTGTCTCAGATTTCCTTGCCTTGCTTCACTGCTTCGAGCATTAAATCAGTCCCGATAATACGGCTATCTCCGGTTTGAGACCAATTTAAGGGGGTGCGGCATTTCCGGCCATACAGGGCTTCATAGGGTGACATCTTTAAGCTGGCCTGGAAACTGTTGTTGTAGGAAAACTCGGTGTAGGGCAGACAGTCTTCCCACTGGGTTCCTTGGGCCAATGTACATGCCCGGAGCATATCTTCGAGTATTTGATTTACTCGCTCAGTCTGTCCATCTGTCTGAGGATGGTAAGACGTGTTGTACTTCTGAGCGGTCCCCAAGGCTTGATGAAGTCGGGACCAAAATGCGGACGTGAATAGAGATCCCCTGTCGGAGGTGATAGTCTTGGGTACTCCATCCAGACTGATGATTCTTGATACATGCAGCTGTGCAAGTTGATTTGCACGGTATGTGGTCCAGATGGGTAGGAAGTGTGCCACCTTGGTTAGAGTGTCCACTATGACCCATATCACGTCGTTTCGTTGATGAGACCTTGGTAATCCGGTGATGAAATCCATGCAAATATCATCCCATTTCCATTGGGATACCGGCAAAGGCTGGAGAAGTCCGACGGGTTTTTGGTGTTCCTCCTTTACCTTATTGCAGATATCGCATCAGGCCACAAAGTACGCGATGTCTTTCTTCATTCCATCCCACCAAAATATCTGACGAAGATCCTCATACATTTTGGTACCAACGGGATGAATTGAGTATGGTGCTTCATGTGATTCCGCCAATATTTTCTTCTACAGACTGTCTTGGTTGGGTACGCAAAGTCTTCCTCGGAACCTTAGCGAACCTTGCTGATCCATAGTGAAATCAGGTGGTTGCCCTCGGTGCAGCTTCTGAACATATATCTGTAACGCCTTATCATCCGCTTGAGCTCTGCGGATTTCTTCTTCGAGAGTAGGAGCAACTTCCAATACATTGGTAAGACGGGCGTCGGTGATTACCAGATTTAGCAGCATGATTTCTTCACAGAGCTCTGGATGCAAGGAACCCATTAGAGCACTGAGGTTGGCTTGTTTGCGGCTGAGGGTGTTAGCCACCACATTACCTTTTCCCGGGTGATAATTTATTCCGAGGTTATAGTCCTTAACCAACTCGAGCTATCTTCCCTGTCGAAAGTTCAAGTCGGGCTGAGTGAATATATACTTGAGACTTTTATGGTCCGTGAATATCTGGTCTTTCCAATCATATAATGTCTCCAGATTTTCAAAGCGTGCACCACTGCGGCCAATTCCAAATCATGAGTAGGATAGTTTCCTTCATGTTGTCGCAGTTGGCGAGATGCATAGGCCACCACTTTGCCATCTTGCATGAGTACACGCCCCACTTCTTTTCTGGAGGCGTCGCAGTAAACATCGAAACTGCGGTAGATATCTGGAAGAGTTAATATGGGTGCCGATGTCAGTCCGGTTTTTAACTCATTGAAGCTCCGTTTGCAGTCTCCAGTCCATACGAACTTCTTGTCCTTCTCGAGGAGCTCCGTCATTGGCTTGGCGATCTTGGAAAATCCTTCGATAAAACGGTGATAATATCCGGCCAGTCCAAGGAAACTCCAGATTTCTGAAACAGTGGTGGGTGTGGACCAATCAAGTACATATTTTACCTTGCTTGGGTCCACCAAGATTCCTTCTGCCAAGAGGATATGTCCGAGGAATACCACTTGCTGGAGCCAAAACTCACATTTGCTGAATTTGGCATACAGCTGATGATCGCGAAGTCGTTGCAGAACTGCACGAAGATGTTCCTTATGTTCGTCCTTGCTTTTGGAGTAAATGAGGATGTCATCAATGAACACCACCATAAACTTGTCCAAGAAGTCCATAAACACCTTGTTCATCATATGCATAAAGAATGCAGGAGCATTGGTGAGGCCGAAGGACATAACAGTGTATTCGTAAAGACCGTACCGAGTGGTGAACGCGGTCTTAGGAATATCTTCCTTCTTAATTTGAGTTGATGATATCCCGTCCTCAAATCAATCTTTGAGAATACTTTGGCCCCACTGAGTTGATCAAACAGATCGTCAATCCTCGGCAGTGGATACTTGTTTTAAATTGTGACGTCATTCAGCTGTCGGTAGTCTACACACATTCGTAGACTGCCATCCTTTTTTCCACGAAGATTGCTGGTGATCCCCATGGGGAAGAGCTTGGACGAATGTATCCTTTTTGCAGCATATCATCCAGTTGTTTCTTCAATTCCACCAATTCTGAGGAGGACATCCGATAATATTTCTTATGTATCGGGGTGGTTCCAGGCACTAGGTCAATAGCGAACTCCAATTCCCGGTCTGGTGGCATGCCGGGCAATTCTTCAGGAAATACATCTGGATACTCACTGGCCACTGGGATTAATTCCACCTCTTTTGTCACGGCTGCGAAAACCATATCCTTCGTGGGGATGCACTTGCGGGCATAAAAACTGGTAGTGCGACCTTCCATATTTTTCACGGTAACTTCTCTGGTCGCACAACTGATGCAGACTTGGTATTGGGTTAACCAATTCATGCCCAGAATGACATCCAATTTGTTGGAATCGATGATTATCAACGATGTTGGAAACTTGACGCCCTTGATGTCAATCTCCAAATTTCGGCAGACGAGATTGCTTCTGAGGAGGGATCCAGGGGATTGTACCAGCATGTGTTTTCCCAAAATCAAGCAAGAGAAATTGTTTTGGGAAGCAAAACTCCGTGAAATAAAAGAGTGGGAAGCCCCAGAGTCAAATAGAATTACGGCAGGTATTGATAACCCACAAGTATAGGGGATCGCAACAGTTTTCAATAAGTAAGAGTGTCGAACCCAACGAGGAGCTAAAGGTAGAACAAATATTCCCTAAAGTTCTATCGACCACCGATACAACTCTACTCATGCTTGACGTTCGCTTTACCTAGAACAAGTAAGAAACTAGAAGTACTTTGTAGGTGTTTTCGGATAGGTTTGCAAGAAAGTAAAGAGCGAGTAAATAAAAGCTAGGGGCTGTTTAGATAAAGACACAACTAAATTAATAAAGAGCTTTTGTTACGAGAAAGTTATTTGTCCCTAGGCAATTGATAACTAGACCGGTAATCATTATTGCAATTTTATTTGAGGGAGAGGCATAAGCTAACATTCTTTCTCTACTTGGATCATATGCACTTATGATTGGAACTCTAGCAAGCATCCGCAACTACTAAAGATTCATTAAGGTAAAACCCAACCATAGCATTAAAGTATCAAGTCCCCTGTATCCCATACGTAAACAACCTACTTACTCGGGTTTGTGTTTCAATCACTCACGCAACCCACTATAAGCAAATCATAAACATATTGCAAACCCTACAGCGGAGATCCCTCAAGCTTGCGCGACACGGAGAGCACCATAGGACAACACCAATAATAAAACATGCAACTCAAACCAATCTTGATCATCAAATAGCCATTAGGACAAAACAGATGTACTCAAACATCATAGGATAGCCATACATCATTGGGAAATAATATATAGTGTAAACAACCATGTTCAAGTAGAGGGTACAGAGGGATGTGGGAGAGTGGACCGCTGAATATAGATGGGGGAAGGTGATGGAGATGCTGGTGAAGATGATGGAGGTGTTGGTGAAGATCGCGGTGATGATGATGGCCCCCGGTAGCGCTCCGCGCCACCGGAAGCAAAGGGGGAGAGAGGCCCCCTTCTTCTTCTTCTTCTTCCTTGACCTCCTCCCTATATGGGAGAAGGGTTTCCCCTCTGGTCCTTGGCTCCCATGGCTTGGGAGGGGCGAGAGCCCCTCCGAGATTGGATCTATCTCTCTGTCTCTCTCTCTGTTTCTGTGTTCTGGAATTCTGCCCTGGCACTGTTTCCTTTATATCTAGAGATCCATAACTCCGATCGGATTAAAACCTTCGCCCAGATCGTTTTCCAAAAATTAGCTTTCTTGCGGCCAAAGAAGGGCATCAACCGCCTTACAGGTGGCCCACGGGAGTGGGGGCCGTGCCCACTTTAAGTGGGCATGGGCCCCTATCTCGTGGCCACCTCGGGCATCATCTCGCGTTGATTCTTCCTCCCAAAAATCACAAATATTCCAAAATAATTCTCCGTCCGTTTTTATCCCGTTTGGACTCCGTTTGATATGGGGTTTCTGCGAAACATAAAACATGCAACAGACAGGAACTGGCACTCGGCACTGGATCAATATGTTAGTCCCAAAAAATAGTATAAAAAGTTGCCAAAAGAATATGAAAGTTGTAGAATATTGGCATGGAACAATCAAAAATTATAGATACGACGGAGACGTATCAGCATCCCCAAGCTTAATTCCTGCTCGTCCTCGAGTAGGTAAATGATAAAAAGAATAATTTTTTATGTGGAATGCTACCTAGCATAATCTTGATCATGTATCTAATCATGGCATGAATATTAAGACACGATGATTCAAAGCAATAGTCTATCCTTTGACATAAAAACAATAATACTTCAAGCCTACTAATAAAGCAATCATGTCTTTTCAAAATAACATGGCCAAAGAAAGTTATCCCTACAAAATCATATAGTCTGGCTATGCTCCATCTTCACCACACAAAATATTCACATCATGCACAACCCCGATGACAAGCCAAGAAATTGTTACATACTTTTGATGTTCTCAAACCTTTTCAACTTTCACGCAATACATGAGCGTGAGCCATGGACATAGCACTATAGGTGGAATAGAATATGATGGTGGAGGTTGTATGGAGAAGACAAAAAGGAGAAAGTCTCACATCAACTAGGCGTATCAACGGGCTATGGAGATGCCCATCAATAGATATCAATGTGAGTGAGTAGGGATTGCCATGCAACGGATGCACTAGAGTTATAAGTGTATGAAAGCTCAAACTGGAAACTAAGTGGGTGTGCATCCAACTTGCTTGCTCATGAAGACCTCGGGCATTTAAGGAAGCCCATCATCGGAATATACAAGCCAAGTTCTATAATGAAAATTCCCACTAGTATATGAAAGTGGTAACTCAAGAGACTCTCTATATGAAGAACATGATGCTACTTTGAAGCACAAGTGTGGTAAAAGGATAGTAACATTGCCCCTTCTCTCTTTTCTCTTTTTTTTGGTGGGCTTCTTTGGACTCTTTTTTTGGGGCTTCTTTGGCCTCTTTTATTTTTTGTAATGTCCGGAGTCTCATCCCGACTTGTGGGGGAATCATAGTCTCCATCATCCTTTCCTCACTGGGGCAATGCTCTAATAATGATGATCATCACACTTTTTATTTACTTACAACTCAATATTACAACTCGATATCTAGAACAAAGATATGACTCTATATGAATGCCTCCGGCGGTGTACCGGGATGTGCAATGATCTAGCGTAGCAGTGACATCAAAAAATGGACAAGCCAAGAAAACAGCATGCTAGCTGTCTTACGATCATGCAAAGCAATATAACAATGAATGCTCAAGTCATGTATATGATGATGATGAAAGTTGCATGGCAATATATCTCGGAATGGCTATGGAAATGCCATGATAGGTAGGTATGGTGGTTGTTTTGAGGAAGATATAATGAGGCTTATGTGTGATAGAGCGTATCGTATCACGGGGTTTGGATGCACCGGTGAAGTTTGCACCAACTCTCGAGGTGAGAAAGGGCAATGCACGTGCATCAAGAGGCTAGCAATGATGGAAGGGTGAGAGTGCGTATAATCCATGGACTCAACATTAGTCATAAAGAAATCACATACTTATTGCAAAAATTTATTAGTCATCAAAACAAAGTACTACGCGCATGCTCCTAGGGGGATAAATTGGTAGGAAAAGACCATCGCTCGTCCCCGACTGCCACACATAAGGAAGACAATCAATAAATAAATCATGCTCCGACTTCATCACATAACGGTTCACCATACGTGCATGCTACGGGAATCACAAACCTCAACACAAGTATTTCTACAATCCACAACTACCCACTAGCATGACTCTAATATAACCATCTTTATATCGCAAAACTATTGCAAAGAATCAAACATATCATATTCAGTGATCTACAAGTTTATGTAGGATTTTATGACTAACCATGTGAATGACCAATTCCTGTCATCTCTCTAAATAGATATAAGTGAAGCAAGAGAGTTTAATTATTTATACAAAATATGTGCCCACGCTCTAACAAATATAAGTGAAGCAAAAGAGCATTCTACAAATGGCGGTTGTCTATGTAAAGAGAAACAGGCAATCCAAACTTCAAATGATATAAGTGAAGCATATGAAGCATTCTATAAAGCCATACTCAAAAGATTTAAGTGAAGTGTAAAGAGCATTCTATAAATCAACCAAGGACCATCTCATACCAGCATGTTTCATAAAATAAAAATGAAAAATAAATGCAAAAGACGCTCCAAGACTTGCACATAATGCATGAACGAAACGAATTCGAAAACATACCGATACTTGTTGAAGAAAGATGGGATGCCTTCTGGGGCATCCCCAAGCTTAGACGCTTGAGTCTCCTTGAATATTTACTTGGGGTGCCTCGGGAATCCCCAAGCTTGAGCTCTTTCCTCTCTTTCTTTTCCTCATATCGAGACATCCTCGATTAGACACTACATCCACATAAAACTTCAACAGAAAACTCGGTAAGATCCGTTAGTATAATAAAGCAAATCACCACTCTAAGTACTGTTGCAAACCAATTGATATTTTGTATTTGCATTGTGTATACTGTAATATAACTTTTTCATGGCTTAATCCACTGATATAAATTGATAGATTCATCAAAACAAGCAAACTATGCATCAAAAACAGAATCTGTCAAAAACAGAACAGTCTGTAGCAATCTGAACATTCACCATATTTCTGCTACCCCAAAAATTCTACCAAAATTAGGAAAAATAAACAAGTTGTACAGAAAGACAGTGAAAAAAGAATCAGAACCATTTGACGTTCCTGTAAAAAACTAAAATTCGCGCACTACAGCCAAAGTTTCTGTCCTGCATCGTACAAGCCAACAAGCATTGTAAACATCCTAAAGGCAAACCTTGTCACATTATTTTTATAATACAATGGAATTGTACAAGGGGATAATTATTTTTATTGAAAATTTTCTGTAATTAAGATTCACAAAGTTCCCATGAGCATGAACAAAGTTCAAGGACGTCCCCCACTTTCACAATGCTCGTCTCTCTCACTTTTCACTTTTCTTTTTGAAAAAGTTTTGGGTTACCCTCTTTATTTTTGTTGTTTTTAAACTATATGAAAGCACTCAAAAGAAATAAATGACTCTCTAAAACTTCCGGGTTGTCTCCCTGGCAGCGCTTTCTTTAAAGCCATTAAGCTAGGCATATAGTGCTCAAGTAGTGAATCCACCCGGATCCCAAGGTATATCAAAGCCAATTTTAATTAGCAATGATTTGGCATTTAGTAGTGAGCACAAAGCAACATATAACAAGCAATGACGAAGTCTAACTCTCTTCCTATGCATCGGCATGTCATAAAAGAACAATTCATGCACACATAGTAAAGGCCAATGCATAGTATAAACGGTTTCTTGCAATTTTATCGTGTGGGAAACATAGAGAGGTGGAGATATAGTTCCTCTCTCATAATAATTGCAAGTAGGAGCAGCAAGCACATGCATATTATATCTATCAAAATCATCATGTGTAATAGTAAAAGGCAACCCATCAATATAATCCTTAATAAGAGCAAACTTCTCCGATATAGTATAATCGGGAGAATTCAAAAAGATAATAGGACTATCATGTGTGGGTGCAATAGCAAAAATTTCATGTTTAACATAAGGAACTATAGCAAGTTCATCTCCATAAGCATAATTCATATTGGCATCTTGGCCACAAGCATAGAAAGCATCATCAAAAAGGGATATTTCAAAAAAATTCAAGGGATCATAGCAATCATCATAGCAATCATCATTCGGTAAGCATGAAGGGGAATTAAATAATGTATGAGTTTGAGGGTTACTCTCATTAGAAGGTGGGCACGGGTAGCTAATCCGCTCTTCCTCCTTTTGTTCTTCGCTCTCCTCATCATCTTTTTCATCCAATGAGCTCACTGTTTCATCAATTTCTTCTTCCATAGCTTCCTGCAAAATATTAGTCTCTTCTTGGACAGCGGAGAGTTTCTCAATAAATGTATTAATATAGCAATTGTATTCATAGTTTTCATAGCAATATCTAAGTATAGCAAGATTTTCTGGTCTATAAACTGAATCATCAAAATCATCAAACACTTTAAACATAGATTCAACCTCATAAGCACCCATAAAAGCAATAAATTCTTCTATTTGTTCCACATAATAGTAATCAAAGATACCATTAGCATAAGAAGCTAAGGTTTCATTATCATTGAATTTGCATGAAAAGGGAAGGTGTGGAGACTTTCCTAGAACAGCAAGTATAATCATGCATCAAGCATAGTTGCCTAGCATACCACTTCAACAGTTGAATTTTATCCCATAATAGTTTCCCTTTTTGTGTCAAGCGATAATCCCTAAAGTATTCACGTTGATCCAACGTTACTCCCATAACATAATTGAGTTGGGTTTTCTCAAGATTATCAAAGTAGTACATAATATCTTGAACATAACAAGCATCGAGGGTTTTAGGAGGTTCCCCATCTCCATGAGCAGCAAGTACACCTAATTTTTTTGGTATTTCGTGTTCCATATCCATAACTAAAGATAGAGAACAACTAGGAACAGCAAATAATAAAGCAAACAAGCACACACGAGAATATTCACCCCACGCTATGACTCCCTGGCAACGGCGCCAGAAAAAGGTCTTGATAACCCACAAGTATAGGGGATTGCAACAGTTTTCGATATGTAAGAGTGTCGAACCCAACGAGGAGCTAAAGGTAGAACAAATATTCCCTAAAGTTCTATCGACCACTGATACAACTCTACACACGCTTGACGTTCGCTTTACCTAGAACAAGTAAGAAACTAGAAGTACTTTGTAGGTGTTTTCAGATAGGCCTGCAAGAAAGTAACGAGCGAGTGAATAAAAGCTAGGGGTTGTTTAGATAAAGACACAACTAAATTAATAAAGAGCTTTTGTTACGAGAAAGTTATTTGTCCCTAGGCAATTGATAACTAGACCGGTAATCATTATTGCAATTTTATTTGAGGGAGAGGCATAAGCTAACATACTTTCTCTACTTGGATCATATGCACTTATTATTGGAACTCTAGCAAGCATCCGCAACTACTAACGATTCATTAAGGTAAAACCCAACCATAGTATTAAAGTACCAAGTCCCCTTTATCCCATACGTAAACAACCTACTTACTCGGGTTTGTGTTTCAGTCACTCACGCAACCCACTATAAGAAAATCATAAACATATTGCAAACCCTACAGTGGAGATCCCTCAAGCTTGCGCGACGCGGAGAGCACCATAGGACAACACCAATAATAAAACATGCAACTCAAACCAATCTTGATCATCAAATAGCCATTACCACAAAACAGATCTACTCAAACATCATAGGATAGCCATACATCATTGGGAAATAATACATAGCGTAAAGCACCATGTTCAAGTAGAGGGTACAGCGGGATGCGGGAGAGTGGACCGCTCAATATAGATGGGGGAAGGTGATGGAGATGTTGGTGAAGATGATGGAGGTGTTGGTGAAGATCGCGGTGATGATGATGGCCCCCGGCAACGCTCCGACGCCACCGGAAGCAAAGGGGGAGAGAGGGCCCCTTCTTCTTCTTCTTCCTTGACCTCCTCCCTAGATGGGAGAAGGGTTTCCCCTCTGTTCCTTGGCTCCCATGGCTTGCTAGTGGCTGCAATAACCATGGGCTAATATTTACTGTAGTGACAGTGGGCCTCCTACGGGCCGTAGAAACAGTGGGCCTTCTATGGTCCATAGAAACAGTAGGCCTTCTATGAGCCGTAGAAACATTGGGCCTTCTACGGGCCGTATCATCAATGGGCCTTATACGAGCCGTATGATCGATTGGCCAAACATGGGCCAATAACAGGCCGCATTATGGCCGTAAACGGTCTAGAGTTGGAATCGTCCGTTCATGGGCCGACCATAACGGGGCATCGTTAATAGGCTATATTTGATGATGCTATGAAAATGGCCCAATGTATTAACGAACCACAAACGGGCCGACTGTAACCACGGGATAAATTTGGCCCACAAGCAGAAAATGACAGTGACGGGCCGTAAGTAAACGAATGCTCGAAATGAGCCCAAGAATAAATGGGCTCTGAGAAGGCCGAAAGATAACATGGGCTCGAAACGGCCCAACTTATAACGGGCCCTTAATGGGTATAAAGTGATACACTGTTCATTACGGGCCAGTTTCACCACGGGCCGTTAATGGGTCTAAAGTGATACACTATTCATTGCGGGCCAGTTTCACCACGGGCCGTTAATAGGCCAAGAGTTACATAGGGCCTCATATGGGCCGAAAGTCGTCATGGGCCATACATGGGCCGGAAGTGAAAACGGGCCGGAATCATATTGGATGGCCCAGATGACGCTACTGGGCCTAATTCGGATAGGGCGTAACGGGCCTTGGGTTTGCGGGCTGTAAATGGGCTATATGCGAACAGGCCGTTAACAGGCTTTCCATGGGCCGGCCCGTCACCTTTTGACCAAGTCAAACGGGCCGGCCTTTTCACAGGAATGGGCCTCTGTTGGGTCGTGCCATGTGTCGACGTATCATAGGCGCCTTCTGTCCAATGAGTGGATGACATCTGTCCCAACAATGAGCCGACACGTGTTTCCTCCAGCCAATGATGATTTTACACGTGGAAAATCCCCATTGGTCGGGGCTGTTAACGGGTTATCGGATCCAAAACCCAACCCGATAGCTTAACGGCGTTCCGTTACGGTGGATGCCACGTGTCGGTCACCCTTGACGAAAGCACTTCTGTGACGCGCGATTTATCATCATGGAAGTGGACACTTCCGTGATGATAATTTTGGTAATATCATGGAACACTTCTACGACAGCACAGGTATGATTATCTTGATTCTGTCATAAATTTGTCATGGATGTACATGCATGACAAAAAACGCGACCTACTGTGACAAACACGTATCATCACGGAAGTGTATTTTTTTTGTAGTGATCCGCTGGATGCCTTATTAGTCCATCTCTTGTACGTTCTTCAGCATGCCATCTGCAGTCTGCTGCACTCTTTGGGGACACAAAAAGGCATTGTAGCCTCTTCTTTATTGGAAAATAACGAAGAACCTTCCTTGGTACCTTGTGTACATGTTTCCCATCAAGACTATTCTTTTCAGATTTCCACCGAGAAGTTTTGCATGTAGGACAAATATCCTTATTTGCATGTTCCTTCCAGAACAAAATGCAATCATTCTCACATGCATGAATTTTTATATAACCAAGCTCAAGTCATTTTATCATCTTCTTATCTTCATAAAAAAATTTGGGCAGCTTTGCTGTTGGAAAGGCCTCTTTTAGCAACTCTAGTAGTATGTCGAAACTTTTATCACTCCAACCTCCAAGAGATTTTGTATGGAGTAACCTAACAACGAAACGTAGCTTTGAGAAGGTTGTGCACCCAGGATAAAGCTCCTCCCTATCATCAGCTATGAATTGTCGGAAAGCATCTTCATCCTTCTTCTTTTTCTTCTCTAGAAGAGGGTCGACGCCCTCAGGCTCAGCATCCTGGTAACTTGGATCCTCCCCACTACTATCATTAAAATCCCCATTTTGATGTGCTATATCTTGAATCATTTCAAGCATCATAGTCATCTAGGTCAATCTCCTCTTGAAAATTATCAGGTTGAACCTCATCATGGTCACTCTCGGATGCAAGAGGTGATGATGCCTCCCCATGATATATCCATCTTTTGTACCCACTAATAAACCCATCGCATAACAAGTGCTCATAGACAACACTAGCTTCAAACCAACAACAGTTCAAGCAAATTATACAAGGACATAGTATAGTGTTCCCTCTTGTTGAATGAGTAAAAGCAAAATCTATTAATTTCTCTACCCCGTCTATATATGCTTGTGTATTTCTAGCTTTATCCATCCAACTCTTGTCCATTCTTGACCGGTTTCACTAAAATTTCCTAACATGCGAAAGAAAGTTTACTTCTATTAATGAAAAAATCTAGTAACAAAATGCATATCCTCAATATCTAGTACATGCGACAAGAAAGACAATACGAAGAAGAAATGCCATCACACAACATAATATAATTAACCGAGAGATGTAATTTCAGAAAATACAAAAAACCAAAATAGCAGCAAGATTGTCATCATCTATGTCATAAAAGCATAGCACCTGTTCTATCCCCATCTCCTATTTCGCAAAGCACAAACAAATATGGTACTACTTTGGGGCATCAACTAAACAAATAAAGACTTAAATAACTAGCTTTCTTTCATCTCAAATTAAATGAACTCCAAAGCTCAATGAAACAACTTAGTCAGGTATCAACGAATCTAATTAAGCTATGCACTTGTTAATCACCAATGGTCCCTGTTCTTTGATCTGAAGGGCTAATATCAGTGGCAGTGTTCGTTCGTAAACAAGCAAAAACTTCAGTAATAACATTGCACTTGCAGTAGCAGTGTTCTAAAGGGCTACAAATGAACTCCAAAACATCAGTAATAACTTGTCCGTTCAGTAATAATAGTAGCAGTGTTCTGAAGGGCTACAAATGAACTCCAAAACTAGCTTTATTTCATCCCAAATTAAATGAATATGTTTTTTTGTTATTATTACACCAAAGCAATTAAAAATTGATGCTTTGTTCTAACTGACGCAAGAGTTTAGTGCTGCACATTCAGAACAAAAGAAGGCACACAAGTTGCTACCAAACCTCACCTATCCAATGAAGTACAGGAGGGAGCGATGTCCAGGGAAAGGATGTTCAGCAGGCAAACCTGCTCGCTGGAGAGGAGGGCCAACACGTGGTCTGCTGCTTCGGGAGCGTGTGGAGGAGGCGGACCGGTCACTTGATGCTCGGTGAAGCCTGCTCGGGGAGGAAGTGCACAAGCGTAGTACATAGTTGCTGCGTTGAAGCCCTTCCACGGAGGATGGTGTCCGCCGGTGGTGTGGCTTGGCGATGGCGATGGTGGCCGACGGGGTGCTCGGAGGTGCCGCTCTGGAGTGGGGTGACGACGGCAGCAGGATGCAGTGGTTGTTGGGGCGGCGGAGCGGCGGAGTGTCTTCCGCACGTGATGGGGGGCGACGGCGGCAGTGGTTTTCTGGTTGGAGGGCCTCCGCTGGCGGTGGATAGTTGGGGGCGGCGGCTTGCGGTCTAGTGGAGGGCGGATGGTGCACGGCGGTAGAGGAGAGTTGCGGTGCTGAGGGGCTACACCGGCGGTGGGGGCGGGGGAGCTACGCTGGCGTGTGGTGGTCGAGCGTGGAGGCGGCCGCGCGGTGCGCGAACTAGCTAGGTTTCGGGGCGGCGGCGGCGGGGGATCTGCTGGAGGCAGGGGATTTGGGGGTGGCGTGTTGTGGATCTGGTCGTGGGAAGGCCGGCGCTATTATTTCTCAATGGGCCAAAATATTCGTCAAGTCGCACTCTTTTTTCCTCTCTGGCGCGCGCTTATTAGGGCCGCTTTCCCGTTTCATGCCAAAGAGTACGGTCTCCGGCATGGGCCGGCAGATTATGGGCCGAGATTTTATTCTCCCAGAAGATTATGTGTCGTAAAGTGTACCGGCAGTGCAGATGCCGTTGTTATTAAAGTTCTCCCGGCAGTTACACCGCCTTAACATGCTTCTAGCGGCAGTAACACATGTCCCGGTAGTTAGTTTGTCCTTAAATAGGTTTTTCTCCCGGCAGTTAACTACCCCCAACAGAGTGTTGTGGTGTAGTTACCTACCGGGCCAGGGTATGCACGCCCATAACCTTCCCTCGCGGGAGGCACCGGTGAGAGCCACGACAAAGGACCGAATCAAGACCTTCCCATTAGGTAAATGTGGTCGCATTGAATTAAAAACCCGATTCAGTGGCACCATGATGTGATCAACATCATATTCAGGTTGAACTTAATCAAGTATTAACTTTCAGGAAAACTTTTTATTACTAACATGGCATCATACCGGAAATCATGCAACTACTCGTCACACTGAGCAAGCAACTCTTAAGCATGGATCAAAACAAGCAACATAACTATCTTGCAATACTAAGATCAGAAATTTCTCTGGTTATAACTCATTTTTATCTACAAACAACATTTTTATTAGTTCATCATTTAGTTGAAAACTATTACTAGCAAAAATAGCTACCATAACTTTCCATAACAAAATATCTAGTGCAAAATCTTACTCTACTTAGCCAAACAATTCTATGAACTCAACCAGAAGCTAAAACAAGCATATCAAGCATCATAAAACAACTAGCAATTAACCATATTAATTTATCAAATTTTAAATGCAAATAAAGACTCATATTCAAGTAGAAAATCATAGATATTGAAATAACACCATCCAAATGATGTTGTGGCTTGCCTTAGTGCAGAGGAGGGTCACGCTCCTCCTGGTTAGCTTCAAGGCAAGATCCTCCTTCTGAAAATATTTTAAAACCACAAAAATAAATGTCAAAACACATTCTGAAAATCACCAGAAATTCTAGACATCAAGGAAAATCCACCTTTTGGTGTGCTGCTAGAGCTTTGTGTAACAAAGACAATGCAAAAAGAATCAATTCATTTGAACCTGTGGTTTAGAAATGGTGGCTGGTCAAAGTTTAGTCAAATTTCTGAATTAAATTTGAATAAATAGAAAATCCTGGGGGGGTGACGTCGAAGGCGTAAAGTGGGAGTGCGCCTCCACTCGTACCGCTTCGGGTGCGAGTGGTGAGGCTGACACAGGGCCCCACCAGTCAGGAGAGAGGGACGGGGATTGAGACCAGAGGGGAGGCGGTGCTTCGCCGGAGCTCATGCCTGTGACGAGGGGGTTTGGGGCTAGGCTAGAGGGATAGATCGGAAGCGGGGCTCGCGGCGCACCTGCCCTTACCCGTGGCTTGGCGAAATGTGGACGGAGCTGGTCGCAGTCGAGCTCACAAGCTTCGGTGGCGGACGGGGTTCGCCGGAGAGGTGGAAGACGGTGGGTAGAGGCAGCTCCGAGGGCTTGGCGGGGTCCAGGAAGCTCCAGCAGACCACCAAGGCCCTGCCCAAGCAGCTGCTTGAGCTCGAGAGGCCCTGGAGAGCGGCAGCTGGCCTGCGGGGATCGCCAGAGTCCTCGGGTCGGGGCGACGGCAAGAGGCCTGCCCGACCGGGCTTCTGCTCGTCTATGTGTTCGTGGATGTGGTGTGGAGTGGTGCGTGGCTAGCAAGGGAGGCGGGGTGGCTTTATATAGCCGGAGCAGAGGAGGGGGGAACGTGTCTCCGCTGGAGCCCTCTCGACACGCGGCGAACGTCGATGAGAGGCTCCAACGCGAGGGGACAGGGTGCAGCGTCAACGCCGGCGCTTTCCCACGCTCGCGGACGAGCACAAGAGGTGGTTTGAGATGGGGACAAGCACACACGCGCACTGTGCCGTTTTGGCCGCGACTTGACCGGGCTTGCTACGGCGGCTCTGGTGTCGGCGAGCACCAGGGAGGGGTCATGGGTGATGGGTCGAGGGTTGTGGCACGTTCTGCGGCGGAGGGAAGGCGTTTGCATGCACTGTGCCAAACAGAACATAAGCGCCAGCCAGAGCGCCGAGACGCTGCCGGGCACCATGTCCTCATGCGGTCACCAAGTGGCATGGCCAAAACAACGGCCAGGAGCGGCCAAACCTTGTCTACGAGCTCGACCGTGCAGTGCTACGTCTAGGAGAGGTGATGGATCATACCCAGGCCGACCAGACGCGACTCTACCAAGCTGGCAAGTTTCTTGTCAGAAACTTGGTCGCCAAGTTTGGCCACCTTCTAGAAGGCCATTAGGGCTAATCTCTTGGGGTTTAGAGTTTCTTAGGAAGGTCTTTAAGCTCAAGAAATCTCAAGGCCAAAAGCTCAAGGAAAAATGCACTTGCTGTACAAAGTGCATTTCTGGTCCAGAAGTGAAAATATTTTCTACAGCCAAAATATTACAAAAAGTGATGCAATATTTTTGCATGGGAAGATGTGCCATGGTCCTAAGAATATTTAGGAATAATCACAGATTTTTTCTGAGCAAGAAAAATTGAGGTTGCTTTGGAGCACAAAGTTCTGAAATGAGCTTAAGAGAGAAAAATGAATATTTTCCTTTTAGGAAAGATATTCATTTTATTATTTTGGGAATTTGTGGGAGGAATAAGGTAGATAGGTCACTTTGGTGAAAGCCAAGGATATGCCCAAGTAACAAGTCCATTTGAATTGATACAAAAATCCAAATCAAATCAGGGCAAAAACCACGATGAAAACCAAGTCCAGAAAGAGAGAGAAGGCAAGTCCGGTAAAAAGAGAGAAGGAAAAATCCAGGCTGTCACAATTGCCTTTGTTGCAATCAATAACAGCCCCTGCAGTATTCAAAAAGGGTCTACCAAGGATAATCGACATACTATCGTCCTCGGGAATATCAAGAATAACAAAGCCCGTTAATATAGTAGCATTTGCAACCACAACAGGCACATCCTCACAAATACCGATAGGTATAGCGGTTGATTTATCGGCCATTTGCAAATATATTTCAGTAGGTGTCAACTTATTCAAATCAAGTCTACGATATAAAGAAAGAGGCATAACACTAACACCGGCTCCAAGCTCACATAAAGCAGTTCTAACATAGTTTCTTTTAATGGAGCATGGTATAGTTGGTACTCCTAGATCTCCTAGTTTCTTAGGTATTCCACCCTTAAAAGTATAATTAGCAAGCATGGTGGAAATTTTAGCTTCCGGTATCTTTCTTTTATTTGTGACAATATCTTGCATGTACTTAGCATAAGGATTCATTTTAAGCATATCAGTAAAACGCATACGCAAGAAGATAGGTCTAATCATTTCAGCAAAGCGCTCAAAATCCTCATCGTCCTTTTTCTTGGATGGTTTGAGAGGAAAAGGCATGGGTTTCTGAACACATGGTTCTCTTTCTTTACCGTGCTTCCTAGCAACAAAGTCTCTCTTATCATAACGTTGATTCTTTGATTGTGGGTTATCAAGATCAATAGCAGGTTCAATCTCTACATCATTGTCATTGCTAGGTTGAGCATTAACATGAACATCATCATTAACACTATCACTAGGTTCATGTTCATCACCAGATTGTGTTTCAGCATCATAAATAGAAATATCATTGGGATTCTCAGGTGTGTCAATAACAGGTTCACTAGAAGCATACAAAGTCCTATCATTTTTCTTTTCTCGTTTTTAGAAGTACTAGGTGCATCAACATTAGTTCTCTGAGAATCCTGCTCAATTTCTTAGGGTGGCCCTCAGGATACAAAGGTTCCTGAGTCATTTTACCCCCTCTATTCATAACTCTAAAAGCATTATCATTCTTCTTATTATTTAATTCATTGAGCAAATCATTTTGAGCCTTAAGCACTTGTTCTACTTGAGTGGTAACCATAGAAGCATGTTTACTAATGAGTTTAATTTCACCTTTAACACTAGACATATAATCACTCAAGTGTTCAATCATAGAAGCATTGAAGTTTTCTTGTTTAACAATAAAATTATCAAACTCGTCTAAGCATTGGCTAGCAGACTTATAACGAGGAATATCACCTTCATCAAATCTATAGAGAGAATTTACCTTTACTACCTGTGTCGGGTTATCAAGACCATGTATTTCTTCAACAGGAGGCAAATTAAGACCATGTATTTCTTCAATAGGAGGTAAATTCTTAACATCTTCAGCTTTAATACCTTTTTCTTTCATAGATTTCTTTGCCTCTTGCATATCTCTAGGACTGAGGAATAGAATACCCCTTTTCTTTGGAGTTGGCTTAGGAGTTGGTTCAGGAAGTGTCCAATTATTTTCATTAGTCAACATATTGTTCAATAGCAATTCAGCTTGATCAACTGTTCTTTCCCTGAAAACACAACCAGCACAACTATCCAGGTGGTCTCTGGAAGCATCGGTTAGTCCGTTATAAAAGATATCAAGTATTTCATTTTTCTTGAGAGGATTATCAGGAAAAGCATTAAGTAATTGGAGAAGCCTCCCCCAAGCTTGTGGGAGACTCTCTTCTTCAATTTGCACAAAATTATATATTTCCCTTAAAGCAGCTTGTTTCTTATGAGCGGGGAAATATTTAGCAGAGAAGTAATAAATCATATCCTGGGGACTACGCACACAACCAGGATCAAGAGAATTAAACCATGTTTTAGCATCACCCTTTAATGAGAATGGAAATAATTTAAGGATATAGTAGTAACGAGTTTTCTCATCATTAGTGAATAAGGTGGCTATATCATTTAATTTAGTAAGATGTGCCACAACAGTTTCAGATTCATAGCCATAGAAAGGATCAGATTCAACCAAAGTAATTATCTCAGTATCAACAGAGAAATCATAATCCTTATCAGTAACACAGATAGGTGAAGTAGCAAAAGCAGGGTCATATTTCATTCTAGCATTCAGAGATTTTTCTTTAAGCTTAGCTAATAATTTCTTAAGATCACTCCTATCATTGCAAGCAAGAAAGTCTCTAGCAGTTTCTTCATCCATAACATAACCTTCAGGCACAACAGGATATTCATATCTAGGGGGAGAATCTTCATCATCACTTTCATCAATATTATCAGTTTCAATAATTTCATTCTCTCTAGCCCTAGCAAGTTGTTCATCAAGAAATTCACCAAGTGGCACAGTAGTATCAAGCATAGAAGTAGTTTCATCGTAAGTATCATGCATAGCAGAAGTGGCATCATCAATAACATGCAACATATCAGAATTAATAGCAGAAGCAGGTTTAGGTGTCGCAAGCTTACTCAAAACAGCAGGTGAATCAAGTGCAGAGCAAGATGGCAGTTCCTTACCTCCCCTCGTAGTTGAGAGAAAAATCTTAGTTCTTTCGTCTTTCAAGTTCCTCATAGTGACCAGCATATATAAATCCCAAGTGACTCAAAGAATAGAGCTATGCTCCCCGGCAACGGTGCCAGAAAATAGTCTTGATAACCCACAAGTATAGGGGATTGCAACAGTTTTCGAGGGTAGAGTATTCAACCCAATTTTTTTTGATTCGACACAAGGGGAGCCAAAGAATATTCTCAAGTATTAGCAGTTGAGTTGTCAATTCAACCACACCTGGATAACTTAATATCTGCAGCAAAGTATTTAGTAGCAAAGTAGTATGGACCTCGGGAAGGCGGGACCGGGGGCTCAGGTTTTATAGGAGGGAGGGCGGCGAACCTCGGGAAGCTCTCTCGAGCTCGTACGGCTCTGGCGAGTCGGAGTCCGGGCGGAATCCGGGTGGAAGGCGGTGGCGCGCGGGCGGGACGGTCGGCTGGCTAGGCTTCGGCCCAGTCGGCGGAGATCTTTTTTTAACAATTTTACAGAAAATAAAATAACAAAAAATGAATAAATGAAAACATACTATAGGCATATAATATATCAAAATTTTCACAAAAATATTCTCTACAACATGAACATATTTCTAGCGTCAAATAAAATCAACAAAAATTTAAATAAAGCAAACAGTTCTACTGTTGCAATAAAACCTCATAAAAATCATTTCAAAAATACCAAAACAATTTCAAATTTATTTCTCCCCATTTTTCTATTGTAGGGAATCATTTTACCTATTTTCCATATATTTTATTTTGGAGAAAAATAATTTGAATAAAATTGAATAACTCCAAATTTGAAAATAATTTCAAAGGGACGTTAAATTTGATTCTTTGAAACTCCCAACTCATATTTCATATGGTTTGAAGAAGTCATTTTATCTTCTCTCATGAAAATCTTTGAGTTGCTTAAAGCTTCTGAATTTGAAATAGTCCCAAATGGAATTCAAATCTTTTCAAAACCCTTTTCATTTATTTAAATGGAAGAACTCATGTCATCTTCTCTCTAGGGTTTTATGATGAAATGAATTTGAATTCATCGAGAATATAAAAGCAAGATCAAAGTTTGGGAAAGTCCTTTTATTCCCTCTCATTTAACTTTCAAAAATTTTCAAATTTCACTTAATTTCACACAGGCAACCACGCCACAACCAAACAAACAATCAAATCTATCTATTTAATATGACATTCCAAATTTTAGAATTTTGGGATGTTACAAACCTACCACACTTAAAATGAATCTCGTCCTCGAGATTTGGAGAGGCTAGCAAGAAATAGGTCAGGTTCGGGGTCTTCTCAAAATCCATCGATCGTCACAGGGGGTCTGGGGTGCTACCACCCTTAGAAGCATGGTTATGGTTCCATCAATACTCATATGCTTCATCCTTATTGTTGACAGTGTCGGTCTTCTCAGATCTCAGGATAATTCCTTCTCTGGCTCTTCCGGTAGTGGCATAATCTTTCTCCTCAATTCCTGTGTCCATTCATCTTGGTACTGTTCTTTTGTGACTGGGTCTTCTTATCTGATGGGTTTGGCGCCAATACTAAACAACTATCGATATCTCATGGTGGTCATCAATTTATGGTTTCTCCTGTAGGAAATGGGTCTGGGTTGAACCTCACCGTATGTCCTACGATTTGGAAACAATTGCCTTGTACAAGGGAAAATTGTCATACCATTCTAAGGTTTAAACAAGGTTTTGATCGTCGTCGCTCTACTATAGGTAAATCACTCAGATTTACCATCCCACATAGCAAGGCCAATAATAAGAGTAAGTCGGTATGGTGATCAATCCATCCCGCACCCAAATCATTACCTTGTATATGGTTTAGCGAATCTCGCATTCTAACACTCGTTCATCCTCACAAGCATTGCAGAATTTCTCTTGTCTACGAACTAAGTTCGGATGAATCCATTGATTCTGCAAGCCAAACCAACATCTATTGTTTCTTCACAACTCTCAGGTTTTGCGTAAAATCCTATAATTAAGATCGTCTGTTGATAAAGTCGTAACTTCTTCCAGGGTTTTTGTCCTTCAGCAAGAGTGTGCTTGCTTCTTGGCAGGTCCTGGGGCCTGTGGGTTATGGCCCATCTCATCACTTGTAACCTTGAACTCATCATGGGGGGCAACTGATATTTATTGCAACATCCAGATTCCTAGCATTCTTAAATCCATCCAATTGTACTGTCTCCCTTCCTTCTATTGGTGCCAAACTAAAATGTGATTACTCAAACTCATCATGGAGTTACAATTGCTCCATGTTTGCAACATCATACCTCCTTTATACTCCAATAGTACTTCATCTCTTCATATTCTTGGGGTATCCCACATATCAAGATAAAACTCGTACTTATTTGCCCATAGTCCACTCCTTGAATACCATTATATTTTCCAGGGGTCAAGGGTCCTCACAGGGTACTACCACCCTTGAAATGCACAATTTCATCCATAGACCATATTTCTCATATCCTCGAAAATGGCCAAAATCTCTCTTCATAGAGTAACAACTCATAAAGATTCAGCCTATGAAATCATGACACGAGAACTTTATTGATTTCATGAATTCATTACAATATCTCAAACTTCCATTCCATAACTCAACTCCATATGCCAAAAAAATGCTTCCTACTACGCTTATTAACAATATTAAATTCTCAACTACTTATCTCCAGCTTTCATCTTGTCAGGACATTTATTAGCATAATGTCATGTTTCCCTGCAACATAAACAAATAACTTCCGATAAGTCTTTAGGCTTCTTGGGGATGGTGTCTGCCCTTTGGGCTCTTGGCTTCTTCTCTCGACATTTATCAGCGTAATGGCCTAAATCCTTGCACCTGTAACAAGTGATATGACTCAGATCCTTCTCTGCAGAAATTGGGTTGTTCCTGGAATCCAATCTATTTATCTTCCTGGACTTTTCTGTGCCAATCAGGGCTTCTATTTCCTGTGGGTCATACTCTACTTCCACTGTCAGGAATGCTACTAGATCTCCTTTCAGACAATTTTGGGAAACGTGTCCTTCTTCTCCACACGAATAGCGAGACTTGGTGCAAGGTTTAATTGGGTCTTCTTCGGGTGTGTCCTCCACATCTTCCTTCATCACAGGTTCTTCTAAAATTTCCATGAGGGCTCCTTTCATTACTTCTTCCTTCTGCTGGATGGTTCATTGTACCTTGGGGTAAATGTGACACTGAGCAGGGTAGTGGGTAGTCCCTTCACACAAGAAACAAGTAATCTGCCTAGTTGGGCATTCTTCAGCTGGGTGACTTCCTTCACAATTAGGGCATTCATCCTTGTGTTCTTTATGGGTGTGTCCCATTTCTCCACAAATCTTGCATGCACAAGGCGTCTTCTCTTTAGGTTCACATGGCTTTCGGATAAGATGAGACCTCAATAGAATCGTCTTGAATTCATCCCAAGCATTGGTTCCATTCCATCCTTGTATAGCTTGATGTATCTCTCGCCATTTTGCAGCACCTTGGGTGATCTTTTGTAGGGTGTATGGAACCATATACTCTCCTTCAATACAGTGCTCCTTCATGTGATCTTCCATGTTCCTTATACAGTGTGCTACCTCCGACTATGTCATGAATGTCAGAAATACTCGTCCATCTCCATTCGTCATCTTTTGGGATCCAAGGGTTTTGGGTAAGGATGGGATAACTAAGATTGGAGGGAGAGAGATACCCACAAACAAAAAGTTTTGAAAAGACAGATTTTATTTGTGGCTGTCGGGAAAATAAACATCAAACAAATGACAGCTCACAATCGTCGCATCTAACGTAGGTATATAACAGGTGTTTGGTCTTCTAAAGGTCAATAAAGAGTCGCCAAACTCTTCAAGTCTTGTTCATGTCTCCGGTGGCTTCTTCCAATCGTGCTTGTCCTTCTCTAGTTCTTTTGCCAGATCGTCTCTATTTATGCGAAGCCTCGCGTGACATCCTTTAATATTCTGGAGTTGCGTTCCAAACTTCTGAGTTTCAACATCCTTGGCATGAACCATGGTTCTACTGTCCTTCAGTTCTTGACCAATCACCTGTATCTCGAGGATTTTGCAACTCCAGCTTGGCTACTTCCAGCTTCTGGGTCCTAAGTTCTTCACAAAATGATTCCTTGAAGGTCCACCTTAAAATTCTTTATGTAATACTCCAGATCCTGGTGATACACCAGCTAAGGTTAAATTATCGTCCTTTGCTGATAAATGCTCCATTAGCCCTTTTGTCATCCAATCCATCCGAAGAGATGCATGCTTAACTCAGCACGGTGACAATAGAATAAGCGGGTGATAACATCATGGATAGCCATGTTTATGCCCATGTCATTGCCATGAGCTATCATCCCATAGTTGATATCTCCTGCCTTGGGGTTTTCTTGACAAAAACTTTAAGTTTTAACGCTCCATGTTCCGGTCTTTCTCCAACACACCTTGATCCCAGGTATTGACAGCTTCAGTAGTCTGACAAATTCCATAAGGGTAGCCTTCCTGGGTCATACAAATCTAGAAATTTCTCTAGAGTCTTCAAATTCTCCTAGTCTTCGGAGTCTTTAACCATTGTAGTTTCAATTATTCAGACGCACGGTAAAATCCTCTTTATTCCGAAGTGGTCTCAGTTGTCCGGTATCTTGTCCTTGTTGGAGTGGTCTCATCAGTCGATTCCTCGTGCGGTCAAATGGGGAAAGGGGTATAGTCTAACTAAAAGGGAAAATTTGATAAAGCTCAGAAAAGAAAAGAGTTAAAAGATCTTTTTGAAAATCAAGTTTTAGAGAAAATCTTTCCTATGGGCTTGCCAGTTTCTAGGGTCACGTCCTACAGTCAACATGTGCTCTGATACCATCTTGTAGCGACCCGACCTCAGACGGTCAAGTCTCTATTCTTAAGTGTCATCCCTGGATCGGTCTGCTGACACACACAGTACTCGAGGATTTATAACAGAGGTAAATCACATGTATAAAGTAATGTAAATACTATTACCTCAATCCATATAGCGGAAGTAACAACAAGGTTGTGGACTCCCATCAACACCAACGGTAAAGTTGAGTGTAAAAATCGTAACCCTAACATTTCACTTACTCGTCGTAACATTCCTGCAACATGAGACGTTGCAGCCATATAGGTCAGTACATTGAATGTACTGGCAATTTCACACTGTAGAACAATGATGAATAATGGCTATCACTACATGCATATTTGGCTGGTGGAGGCTCTAGGTTTAATTTTGCATAAAGCTAATTTTTCCCTACAACAAAGGAATATATTTTATTTAACTACAAAGTTCGTTGGAAAACATTGAGAATGGTAATCCCCATCTCAATCCCAATTGAAAGTCATTAACCCAATCAAATTGATTAAGTAAAGTGTTGAGATCAAAACAATAATTCAAGTACCAGATACTCAAGATGTCCACAACCGAGGACACGGCTAATCATGATTAGTTTGTACACTCTGCAGAGGTTTGCGCACATTTCCCCCACAAGACTTGATCTCCTCCTTTGGATTTCTCGCACTACATGTTGTTTGAGAAACAGATGACCAAGACACAGTCTTTCAGAAGCATTAACTCTTTCGACGAGTAAACTGTACCACCTACATCCCCTACATCTGCTAGTTTACCACTGAAAGAGGTCACAGAACATACTCAACTATGCCAGAGCCCATAATGGCTTGTGGCTGCGCATGGAAGTTTCTAGCATGAATAATCTTATGATCCCTTTGAGCCTGGGTGGCGAACCATAGGATGATCACACGGGTACCCCGGGATCTCCTAGGACAACACTAGGTTCCCCAGGTGTTTGGGCAATCCACTGGTGTCCCCAGGGTGCCTCAAACAAATCCACCCAGATGTGTATTAAAGTAGCCACCTTAAGTTATCCCCTAATTCATAATAATACTCACATCTGTCATGAATTCTCTCAAACCAAACCGCGTCTACAAGCATAGCACAGAAGTATAAGCATAACGTAGTAACACCCTGGTTTTGAATGCAAGACAATAGGTTCCTACCTCATCAACTACTTCCCAATACCCACATGTTATCAAATCCTAACCATGCAATGTTTGAGGGTTGAAACAAATGCATAAAAACTGGATATGAAAAATATGATCAAAGTGTGAACTTGCCTTGTACAGTTGATGAAGATGACTTGCACTCATAACTCCTGATACTTCTACTCGTCACAGTCCGGTCAATCTATCGTAAGCAAGCAGTAGTAACCACACATAAGCAATCATGCAAAAGAATAGAAGAAAAGATCTCAGGAAACTTTGAAAACAGGCAAACAACTCTTGCAACATAAAACAATTTCTAACAGTACCAAAATTAAGTAAATTTGGCCTTATCAGAAAGTATAGGTCAAGAGCTTCGATTTTCAAAAAGAATCAACTCAAACAGAGTTATAAAACTAAAGTTATGAGCAAATGAAGTTCAAATACAAATCTGTTTGAATTCAAATTTTAAAACTTTAAAAAGCAGGTTTGAGTTGGATTACTGGATAGATGAGGTCAGATTGAAGAGTTTGGCGTTGGTTTCATCTAATTCCGACTAATGAGCAAAAAGTAATGAGAGTTTTATGATTAGGGACTAATCTGTAAATAAAATATACACGGATGGGTCCCTGGCCGAAATTAAAAGAAAAAGAAAAAATCCTATCGAACGAACGTTCGCTACAGAAACTGTAATAATGAATTCGTTCACTGCAGAACCCTAACTGACGAACGTCCACTAAATAACTAAACCTAAAAAACAGATATAGGTTTTCTAAAAAAACCCGATCTAGTGTTTTAAAAAACCCGGAAGAAAAGGCGGCGGCTTTTACCGGCGGTTTCCGGCGGCGGTTGGCTCCTACGATGGTGGGCAACTCCGGCGAGTCGGCAGAGCAGGGCGGCTGCATCGGGGTCGGGTGGAGAGTGGCGGAGGAGGACGGTCGGTAAGGCAAGAGTGCTTGGCTAGCTAGCAGCCAGTGGCGAAATCGGGTGGCGGCGAGATCTGATGTGCTGGGTGCAGCAGCTCGTGGCGCAGCAGCAGTGCTGGGGAGAGAGAGGCGGGGCCGGGGCCTCGGGTTTTATAGGAGGCAGGGCGGTGAACCTCGGGAAGCTCTCCCGAGCTCGTACGGCTCCGGCGAGTCAGAGTCCGGGCGGACTCCGTGTAGAAGGCGGTGGCGCGCGGGCAGGTCGGTCGGCTGGCTGGGCTTCGGCCCAGTCAGTGAAGATCTTTTTTTAAACAATTTTACAAAAAATAAAATAACAAAAAAAAATAAAAAAAATGTACTATAGGCATATAATATATCAAAATTTTCAGAAAAAGATTCTCTACAACATGAACATTTTTCTAGCATCAAATAAAATCCACAAAAAAATAAATAAAGCAAACAGTGCTACTGTTGCAATAAAACCTCATAAAATCATTTTAAAAATACCAAAACAATTTCAAATTTATTTCTCTCCATTTTTCTATTGTAGGGAATCATTTTACCCTATTTTCCATATATTGTTTTTGGAGAAAATAGTTTGAATAAAAATCGAATAACTCCAAATTTGAAAATAATTTCAAAGGGACGTTAAATTTGATTCTTTGAAACTCCCAACTCATATTTCATATGGTTTGGAGAAGTCATTTTATCTTCTCTCATGAAAATCATCGAGTTGCTTAAAGCTTCTGAATTTGAAATAGTCCCAAATGGAATTCAAATCTTTTCAAAACCCTTTTCATTTATTTAAATGGAAGAAGTCATGTCATCTTCTCTCTAGGGTTTTATGATGAAATGAATTTGAATTCATGGAGAATATAAAAGCAAGATGAAAGTTTGGGAAAGTCCTTTTATTCCCTCTCATTTAACTTTCAAAAAGTTTCAAATTTCACTGAATTTCACACAAGCAACCACACCACAACCAAGCAAACAATCAAATCTATCTATTTAATATGACATTCCAAAATTTAGAATTTTGGGATGTTACAACACTTCCGAGTTCTAGTTGGGAAAAATCATCGCGGATAATGAAGTCCTTGATTAAGCCCAGGTTAACTCTTAAAAAGGAACTTCTTTTCCTTGAACAAATCAGTCAGTGGCTTGGTGTGCTAGGGAATAAGTATGGGATGGAGGTAATTAATCTACCAAACCACAGAATACTTCGCACATGCATGACTGACTTGGGACTATACCAAATGAGGCAAAACAACTTTTCTCGAGTTCACGGTGGCAACTTACATCAAATGCACATGAACTTAGAGGAAGTCACTTCTTTCATCAAACATATACTTCATGAGATAGCACAAAGAAGATGCTTTCAAAAGTTTCCAACACTAACTTAGGTATTCAACATGAATCATGGAGAAGTCGAAAATGTTGTTAATGGGCTCAACAACAATTTATCAAGATTTCTATTATAGATGGAATTCCATAACTATGTGAAAAAGTGATAGCATTGGTCAGACCCAAAAGATATAGAGGTGTATGCTCGAGGAAACAACCACGAGTAAGACAACATTACAAACATCGTTGGTACTGATTTGATTTGACGATAGCCCATACTCAAACCAATGATTTCATAAGGCAGCAGCCCAACAATAAATCACGAGGATCAATCGATGAAGATATCATCTTTCTTCATCACACACGCGCGCGCGCGCGCCCACACACACACACAAAGGATATCCCTTTGGAATGAACTAAGTTAAGCAAAGCTTTTATCTTCCAACTCTCCAAGTTGTTGTTTAGCTTAGCCAACTAGCTCAGGGGTATCCAACACAGATTCTTGGAGAAGGGGTGGTTTATAGGAAAACCAACTTGATCACGAGCTCAACATGACGGCCAGGGGTCAACCTGGTGATACTTCCAGGAAGATGTTCGAAAAATCATGAACCACTAATATGTTATTAAGCTTGAGATCGATCTTGCTTTTCAGGGCAAGACGATATGATCAAATAAGCAAGGGATTGATAAAATCCTAACTCATCGATCATAGGGTGCACCCGAAAAATGGACTAGGTTGCACAATCAATCTTAGAATGGTGATTCCATAACCAAAACACTAAGAATGAGATTATCGTCCATTAACCACCAAGCAACGATGTTTCTAGGAGTATTGATTTCACACATCATGGTTCACTTGTCAGCATTCTGGTCACAACAACACGGAGACCGAGGAATGAATAATGATGGAGAGAAGTATCACTGCATCGAGAATTCATAAGAGGTGGTGCAATTCGCGTGACAACCTTGACATAAAGGGGGCAATACTCCAGGGTAGAGTGACAAAAGATGGATTGGCTTTCTTGATCTGCGGATACAACTACTTTGACCCAATCCTCGAAATGAACAAGGAACTGGAGTTGTTTCTCCTAGTCATTCCGAAGTAGAATGGCCTGATAGACCACAAGAATAACATGCATCGATGACACGAATGCACCATTACTCTTGACTATCAACTGATAGACGATGGTCGGAGTACGAGTGAAGAGGGACAACTCAAAGGAACATATGGTTTTTTGAGCTGTGGATGCATAGATTAGTATGTCGAACAAAGCTCAATATATTTCTTCCGGATAACCCGTGCAGAAGGTAGGATTGGAAGTGTCACAAACACAATGCGTAACTCATCAAGAGCACTCTTATTGTGATCTTTTGGTTTAGGAGAACTTCTGCCATGATGGTTCATGGTATTGGAAGAATGATATACCAAAGACCTCGAGGACTATCACAAAGGTTGCTAATATCCTAAAGGAACGAGCAACACTATCAACAGGAATGAGCAGAAGGAATCATGGAGTCAAGAACCCAGAAATGGAATACCTACTAAATAACATCACAAGATGCTTTTGAGAATGGTGGCCAGAATCATCACGGCATTGCTAGATTACTGGGTGGTTCTCTAGGATACCCTAGTGTCCTAATAATAGCTTCAGCATATATGTCAAGGTAATGGAGTACCTCAACACACCGATTAGTGTGGTTCGTCCGGCCCAAAAGGACATCGGGAACATGAAGGAAGAATTTGCAAATGCATCAGACAATTTAGAAACCTGGGACAACTCAGACAACATAACGGCTGTAAATGTTCAAAAAGATTTTGAGACATCCTGCAAAATGGTGGCGTAACCACTCAACATCACAATATCAAGGTCCCGAGACCATTTTTTTAACACATGGAAGTACTAGAAACTGAACTGAGACTTGAATCCATCAATCATATAAGCCTACGAACTAGTAACACATGATCCTGATAGAAAAATGAGAAACCTAGTTCTTAAACCCCGTAGGAATTAAGAGGGTGACACAAATCAGAAGGACATAAGGTAAAGGAGTAAAAAGAGCCTTATTTCCCTTCCACAATAAATTCCCTTATATAACTAAAGCATTTCTAGACTCGACTTCGACCGGTTTGGCTTGGTGATGTCTACTACACAACCTTCTTCTTGTAAATGTTGTTGCGCCTCCAAGTGCAGAGGTTTGTAGGATAGTAGCAAATTTCCCTCAAGTGGATGACCTAAGGTTTATCAATCCGTGGGAGGCGTAGGTTGAAGATGGTCTCTCTCAAACAACCCTGCAACCAATTAACAAAGAGTCTCTTGTGTACCCAACACACACAATACAATGGTAAATTGTATAGGTGCACTAGTTCGGCGAAGAAATGGTGATACAAGTGCAATATGGATGGTAGATATAGGTTTTTGTAATCTGAAAATATAAAAACAGCAAGGTAGCAAGTGATAAAAGTGAGCGTAAACGGTATTGCAATGCGTTGAAACAAGGCCTAGGATTCATAGTTTCACTAGTGCAAGTTATCTCAACAATAATAACATAATTGGATCATATAACTATCCCTCAACATGCAACAAAGAGTCACTCCAAAGTCACTAATATCGGAGAACAAACAAAGAGATTATGGTAGGGTACGAAACCACCTCAAAGTTATCCTTTCTGGTCGATCTATTCAAGAGTCCGTAGTAAAATAACACGAAGCTATTCTTTCCGTTCAATCTATCCTAGAGTTCGTACTAGAATAACACCTTAAGACACAAATCAACCAAAACCCTAATGTCACCTAGATACTCCAATGTTACCTCAAGTATCCACGGGTATGATTATACGATATGCATCACACAATCTCAGATTCATCTATTCAACCAACACAAAGAACTTCAAAGAGTGCCCCAAAGTTTCTACTGGAGAGTCAAGACGAAAACGTGTGCCAACCCCTATGCATAAGTTCACAATGTTACGGAACCCGCAAGTTGATCACCAAAACATACATCAAGTGAATCAATAGAATACCACATTGTCACCACGGGTATCCCACGCAAGACATACATCAAGTGTTCTCAAATCCTTAAAGACTCAATCTGATAAGATAACTTTGAAGAGAAAACTCAATCCACTACAAGAGAGTAGAGGGGGAGAAACATCATAAGATCCAACTATAATAGCAAAGCTCACGATACATCAAGATCGTTCCAAATCAAGAACACGAGAGAGAGAGAGAGAGAGAGAGAGAGAGAGAGAGAGATCAAACACATAGCTACTGGTACATACCCTCAGCCCCGAGGGTGAACTACTCCCTCCTTGTCATGGAGAGCGCCGGGATGATGAAGATGGCCACCGGTGAGGGTCCCCCTGAAGGAAATATGCCCTAGAGGCAATAATAAAGTTATTATTTATTTCCTTATATCATGATGAATGTTTATTATTCATGCTAGAATTGTATTAACCGGAAACATAATACATGTGTGAATACATAGACAAACAGAGTGTCACTAGTATGCCTCTACTTAACTAGCTCGTTAATCGAAGATGGTTATGTTTCCTAACCATAGACATGTGTTGTCATTTGATTAATGGGATCACATCATTAGGAGAATGATGTGATTGACATGACCCATTTCGTTAGCTTAGCACTTGATCGTTTAGTATGTTGCTTATGCTTTCTTCATGACTTATACAAAGTTCACGCAACTATGAGATTATGCAACTCCGTTTACGGAGGAATACTTTGTGTGCTACCAAAGCGTCACAATGTAAATGGGTGATTATAAAGGTACTCTACAGGTGTCTCCAAAAGTATATGTTGAGTTGGCATGAATCGAGATTAGGTTTTGTCACTCCGATTGTCGGAGAGGTATCTCTGGGCCTTCTCGGTAATACACATCACATAAGCCTTGCAAGCATTGCAACTAATGAGTTAGTTATGAGATGATATATTACGGAACGAGTAAAGAGACTTACCGGTAACGAGATTGAACTAGGTATTGGATACCGACGATCGAATCTCGGGTAAGTAACATACCGATGACAAAAGGAACAACGTATATCGTTATGCGGTTTGACCGATAGAGATCTTCGTAGAATATGTAGGAACCAATATGGGCATCCAGGTTCCGCTATTGGTTATTGACCGAGAATGGTTCTAGGTCATGTCTACATAGTTCTCGAACCCATAGGGTCCGCACGCTTAAGGTTTCGATGACAGTTATATTATGAGTTTATGAGTTTTGATGTACCGAAGGAGTTCGGAGTCCCGGATGAGATCGGGGACATGACGAGGAGTCTCGAAATGGTCGAGACGTAAAGATCGATATATTGGACGACTATATTCGGAGTTCGGAAAGGTTCGAATGATTCGGTATTTTTGAGTACCGGAGAGTTACGGAATTCACCGGGAGAAGTATTGGGCCTTATTGGGCCCTGCGGGAAAGAGAGAGGGCTGCCTAGGGCAGGCCGCCCCCAAGGCCTAGTCCGAATTGGACTAAGGAGGGGCCGCACCCTTCCTCCCTTCCCCTCCTTCTCTCCTACTCCTACTAGGAAAGGAGGAGTCCTACTCCCGGTGGGAGTAGGACTCCCCCTGTGCGCCTCCTCCCTTGGCCGCCACCTCCTCCTTGCTCCTTTATATACTGGGGCAGGGGGCACCCCATGACACACAAGTTGATCTACGGATCGTTCCTTAGCCGCAGCGGTGCCCCCTCCACCATATTCCACTTCGGTCATATCGTCGCGGAGCTTAGGCGAAGCCCCGCGCCGGTGAAGTCATATCGTCGCGGAGCTTAAGGCGAAGCCCTGCGTCGGTGGAGCATCATCATCGCCACCACGCCGTCGTCTTGTGGAACTCATCCCCGACGCTTTGCTGGATCGGGCCCGGGATCGTCATCGAGCTGAGCGTGTGCTGAACACGGAGGTGCCGACGTTCGGTACTTGGATTGGTCGGATCGTGAAGACGTACGACTACATCAACCGCGTTGTTATAATGCTTCCGCTTACGGTCTACGAGGGTACATGGACAGACACTCTCCCTCTCGTTGCTATGCCATCACCATGGTCTTGCGTGTGCGTAGGAAATTTTTGAAATTACTCGTTCCCCAACGATGGCATCCGAGCCTGGTTTTATGCGTTGATGTCATATGCACGAGTAGAACACAAGTGAGTTGTGGGCGATATAAGTCATACTGCTTACCAGCATGTCATACTTTGGTTCAGCGGTATTGTGAGATGAAGCGGCCGGACCGACATTACGCCAGACGCTTACGCGAGACTGGTTTCACCGCTCGAGCACTAGTTGCTTAAAGGTGACCGGCGGTGTCTGTCTCTCTCACTTTAGTTGAATCGAGTGTGGCTCGCCGGTCCTTGCGAAGGTTAAAACAGCACCAACTTGACAAACTATCGTTGTGGTTTTGATGCGTAGGTAAGAACGGTTCTTGCTCAGCCCGTAGCAGCCACGTAAAACTTGCAACAACAAAGTAGAGGGCGTCTAACTTGTTTTTGCAGGGCATGTTGTGATGTGATGTGGTCAAGGCGTGATGCTATATTTTATTGTATGAGATGATCATGTTTTGTAACGAGTTATCGGCAACTGGCAGGAGCCATATGGTTGTCGCTTTATTGTATGAAATGCAAAAGCCATGTAATTGCTTTACTTTATCACTAAGCGATAGCGATAGTCGTAGAAGCAATAGTTGGCGAGGCGACAACGATGCTACGATGGAGATCAAGGTGTCGCGCGGTGACGATGGTGATCATGGCGGTGCTTTGAGATGGAATCACAAGCACAAGATGATGATGACCATATCATATCACTTATATTGATTGCATGTGATGTTTATCCTTTATGCATCTTATCTTGCTTTGATTGACGGTAGCATTATAAGATGATCTCTCACTAAAATTATCAAGAAGTGTTCTCCTGAGTATGCACCGTTGCTAAAGTTCGTAGTACCCACACACCACGTGATGATCGGGTGTGATAAGTTCTCGTCCATCTACAACGGTGCAAGCCAGTTTTGCACACGCAGAATACTCAGAGTTAAACTTGACGAGCCTAGCATATGCAGATATGGCCTCGAACACGGAGACCGAAAGGTCGGCGTGAATCATATAGTAGATATGATCAACATAGTGATGTTCACCATTGAAAACTACTCCATCTCACGTGATGATCGGTTATGGTTTAGTTGATTTGGATCACGTAATCACTCAGATGACTAGAGAGATGTCTATCTAAGTGGGAGTTCTTAAGTAATATGATTAATTGAACTTAAATTTATCATGAACTTAGTCCTGGTAGTATTTTTCAGATTATGTTGTAGATCAATAGCTCGCGTTGTTGCCTCCCTATGTTTTTTATATGTGTTCCTAGAGAAAATTGCATTGAAAAATGTTAGTAGCAATGATGCGGATTGGATCCGTGATCTGAGGTTTATCCTCATTGCTGCACAGAAGAATTATGTCCTTGATGCACCGCTAGGTGACAGACCTATTGCAAGAGCAAGATGCAGACGTTATGAACGTTTGGCTAGCTCAATATGATGACTACTTGATAGTTTAGTGTACCATGCTTAAACGGCTTAGAACCGGGACTTCAAAGACGTTTTGAACGTCATGGACCATATGAGATGTTCCAGGAGTTGAAGTTAATATTTCAGCAAATACCCGAGTTGAGAGATATGAAGTCTCCAACAAGTTCTATAGCTAAAAGATGGAGGAGAATCGCTCAACTAGTGAGCATGTGCTCAGATTATGCGAGTACTTCAATCGCTTGAATCAAGTGGGAGTTAATCTTCTAGATAAGATAGTGATTGACAGAATTCTCTAGTCACCATCACTAAGTTAGTAGAACTTCGTGATGAACTATAGTATGCAAGGGATGACGAAAAAGATTCTCGAGCTCTTCGCGATGCTAAAATCGGCGAAGGTAGAAATCAAGAAAAACATCAAGTGTTGATGGTTGACAAAGACCACTAGTCTCAAGGAAAATGGCAAAGGG